>CM055905.1:36273173-36618173 GCA_029582155.1 Panopea generosa
ACAACATTTATCACCCAAACTCTCTAAACAGTAATCTGTATATATGATTAACCTTTGACCCATTATTTTTAAGAATAAACTCTTTTTAAAAGAACTCGCTATTTCTAGTAAAATTACACTTTTATAGTAGAATAAGACATGAAATCAACACGAAACTTTCTTATATAAAGTGTTAGCCTGGGCTCGGTCTGAACCCCAGTGATATGAAATGAGAGATCTTGAGGCAGGCATGGAGGACCATATACAGAAAATATCAGACTGAAGCATGTTTCTTATAGTTCATGATTTAACTATATTTTACAGTAAACAATGTAGCACAAGTGGTCTGTCTCATACCGAAGCCTTATATACAAGTTGATCAGAGACATCAATGTCATCTAGAGGATTGAGTTCAGCAAAGTCCGAGTCAGGATCTTTTGGTATATCTGGTTTCTCCGGTGACTCGACCTGCTCCTTGGGTGCAGGAGCCTCGACCACCTGACCAGCAGGGGCTGAGGCCCGTTTCTGTTCCCTGCAAAAGTTTTTGAATAAACAATCTTTCTCATATTAGAAATCAACATTAATTAGTCAAGAAAGTGCAACAACAGCAACTGATGACTGGAGTGGTTCAGTGCTTCAACAAATAAATAACTTTTTTTTTTTTTTTTCTAATAGGGTTTTACAACATTTTCAACATTTATATGGCAAATCCAGTTTTATTTGTGGGGGAAGACCTCAAAAGGAATCAGTAGAACCACCGTACTTCCGCAACTAACAGGCAAAATTTCTCATAAAAGTTTTTTTTACTGAACTGGGCTAGAACACATAACATCAGTGGTGAGAGGTACATGGGCATTAAGATGACAATGCCTCTGGAACCTGCAACCTCAGCTGTGAGAGGCATTAGGTCATCAGGTGACAGCAGCTTAACCCTTTACTTCATATAGACGCCTTTGGGCACCTCCAATATAGACGCCTTTGGGCACCTCCAATATAGACGCCTTTGGACACCTCTTATATAGACGTCTTTGGACACCTAATATAGAAGGCTTGTGAATTATTGGGTGAATTATGTTTATATTAACTAACAGATTGGAAAACAGTGCAGGAAGTGTTCAGATTCTATGTTACGAACAATCTGAACTCTTCCTGCACTGTTTTCAAAGGCCTTCTGTGATTGGTGAGGGAAAACGCATATCTATGGAGTAAAGGGTTAAGCCACTGGACCAAGACAAACCCACACACACACACCTCATTTTGTAACAAACATTTCCCTGACCTCTGACATACACCATCTTGTCTCCTCCATTTCCTACTTGTGTAAACTTTCTTAATATTTATCATATTATAGTTTAAAAAATAAAAAAAATGTTACCAGTGCAACATCTGACATTACTGGCATCAATCAAATGAGTAAATTATGATTTTTTTTTCATCAGAATTTCTGCCGACTTTTCACAGACTATCACCTTTATTCCATAACAATGCCTTTGGAAAAAAAACTACAATTCTTTGACAGAAAGGAATTTTGGAAGTTTTTTAATAATATTGTGTGAAACTCTTTTAAGTATTTAAGAAGTAAAAACACACAAAAAATCTATTTTTTTATCTAGTTATATAAATAGGGGTTGAAAATTCGACTGGTACACTCGATCTGATGTTTAATTTCTGTTGGACAAAAAAACATTCAAGATTTCTATAAAATGTTGTGTTTTTATTACATTTTATGTCAAGGGGCTGTAGCCAGTTTTACAACACATCTCAAGCTAACATTTTCCTAAACTAAAAAACTCACTTTCTTTAAATCATTACATGAACCAGTTAGTTTAGCCCTTTACTCCATAGATACTCGTTTTCTCACAACAATCACAGAAGGCCTTTGAAAACAGTACAGGAAGAGTTCAGATTGCTCGTGACGAGCAATCTGAACACTTCCTGCACTGTTTTCCACTCTGTCAGTCAATATAAACATAATTCACCCATTGCTGATACGTGGTGAATGAATGCTTTCAATTTGGAAGAGTCCAAGAAAATGCTTATGGAGCAAAGGGTTAAACAAATTTATTTTACTTCTATTGTGAAACAAGTTATTACAACATAGACAAATCACGCTCCATGTCTTCCTGTACTAAGCATATGCAGAAAAAGTGAAACAAGGACTTATATAGTGAAGGAAAAGAAACTGATCAAGATTTTATGAACTCTCGTATTTTCACGCATTATCTCGTGAAATCTTGTTTTCATCTCGAATTCCATTCATCTGAGGAATACCAATCTTTCTTTGCGCAATGAAATTCTCTATAAAACAAGACCATTCCCGGCAAATTGTGTTTTCAATTGTAAGTACATATGATTACAAAATGTGTATACTTCAACTAAAAAACAAGAGTTGTCAGAAGACAACAAAGCTCGCCCCTGGGTGTCTAAGTCCAAAAAGGGTCATAACTATGCCAAATTGCAATCCAGAGTTATGGTTCTTGTCTGTGTGTGTTCCATTGATGATGGTGAACACACATGCAAAGTTTCATTCACATCCAATGAGTGGTTGCATAGATATCTTAAACGCAAAAGTTTAACCTGGGTGTCTTCAGACGCCGCCGATGAAGCCAACGCTGGGGTCATGGCAGTAGCTCTCTTTGGACTTTGTCCAGGCGAGCTAACAAGAAAAGTACTTTTTTTACTTTTACTTCCAACTGCAATGTTTTAAATGCAATTGCACAATGTTTAAAACATTCTAAAACATCTACGGTTATATACATCTGACATTTTATGTAAAAGAAATCAGTTTGCAGTGAAATCTAAATAATTCATTTGTCAAGTTACTAGTTCTTTGCAAGCTACTTTATGAGCATTTATTAGAGATGCAAGTTTCCTATCCTTCTATATGAGTCCTTGCATGAACTCATTACACATTTAATGACCAGACAGAATTGACGTCCGAGCCAATCTTTACTCATTGGTAACGGATAACACACAAAATTATCACTATAAATGAAGTTACACTATTTAAAAAAAAATGAATTGAGAAAATCTGAAGTCGAGATGTTTAGAAAAACTAGAGCCTGTATCTTTTTCTAGAGTTTAACAGCCCTGATAAATATATAGAAATACACGTACATGTCTGCAGGCTGAATCGTGGGAGGTTCTATTAAACTATACGTCTTCTCTCGAAGCAGGTCAGCTGTTGTGTCAGACTGACTGGATGTTGTCGACAACTGACTGTCACGGTTACCTCCAAACTGAAGAGTACAACAAAGAAACAGAGTTTTGTGACATGTTAACATGAAAATATACACACCTGTAAACAAAGTTAAACTAGAATGTATCACTCACAAGCACACCGACCACCCCCTGTACATGAACGTCTATAATTATGCCAATAATGAAGGGAGAGTTGAAGAACCTTTGTATAGCACCTCAATGAATCATGTCTGCTCACATGACCATTGTGGAGACGTTACAAATTTACAGACAAGACACAAGCTATGTATTCTCTTTTGTCCAAGTAAATTCAGATAAATACATCTGTCAATACTGAAGGTATTCTGCTTGTAACTAATTGTCAAATTTGTCTTCATTTATTTTAGCTTGACTGAGAGGTTTTTGTGAATCACTCTCAAGTCTATTTCCTGGGAGGTGGGTGGGGGTGCAACCAGTACTGGGTGTTGTTTATGGGAGGCCATGCTGGTGCACCTCTGGCAATTAGTGATTACGTCCATCATGTGGTTATAGTCAATGATGGATGATGAATATCAGCCAATCATTGAATAGCTGGTATACTGCTGATAAATATCAACCAATCATTGAATAGTAGGTGTACTGCTGATTAATATCAACCAATCATTGAATAGTAGGTGTAGTGCTGATAAATATCAACCAATCACTGAATAGTAGGTGTACTGCTGATAAATATTAACCAATCACTGAACAATAGGTGAAGTGCTGATAAATATCAACCTATCACTGAAGATTAGGTGTAGTACTGATAAATATCATCTTATCATTGAATAGTAGTTGTAGTGCTGATAAATATTAACCAATCACTGAATAACAGGCATAGTACTTACCCTTCTTTTTGCTGGGAGGGCTGGTATAGATGGACTGTTGGGGGCACTGCCGCCAAATGATGAATCTGAACTGAAGTCGGAGATGACACTTATAGTGTTAGATCTTGGATACAGCGTGTGTGACAACTCCATCTGGTGACGTTGCCATTGAGCCTCGTAGAAGTTCATTGAATGCCGCGAGATGTACTCTAGTGCCTGGGGTTGTGTATATGCACCAAATGTCTGCATATAGGCTTGTACTGTTAAAATAGACAAGAGAAAATCGCCAATAGGTTATGGATATCATAGAAATATTGGGTTACCATGCTAAACAAAGAATGTATCTATTGTCAACCAAGGGGTGAAACTAGCTTCAATGAAAGCTTCCATCCTTGTTACAATAAATTCATTCATCCGTTCTACAACAGAATCTAATCATAATAATCATTCATCCATGGTGCAATTAAATCTTTCATCCTTGCTAAATACAATCTTACATCCGTGCTACAATAGAATCATTAATCCTCGCTATATACAATATATTTCATCATTGCTACAATATGATCATTCATCCTTGCTACAATAGAATCATTAATCCTTGCTACATCAGAATCATTCATCCTTGCTACAATAGAATCATCAATCCTTGCGAAATAAAATCTTACATCCTTACTACAATAGAATCATCAATCCTTGCTAGATAAAATCTAACATCCTTGCTACAATAGAATCATCAATCCTTGCTAAATACAATCTTACATCTTTGCTACAATAGAATAATTAATCCACGCTAAAAACAATATATTTCGTCCTTGCTACAATATAATCATTCATCCTTGCTACAATAGAATCATTAATCTTTGCTATGGCAAAATCTTTCATCTTTGCTATAACCGAACCACCAATCCTTGCTAAATACAATATAACATCCTTGCTACAATAGAATCATTAATCCTCGCTAAATACAATATATTTCATCCTTGCTACAATAGAATCATTAATCCTTGCTTCAATAGAATCATTCACCCTTGCTACAATAAAATCATTAATCCTTGCTTAATACAATCCTACATCCTTGCTACAATAGAATTATTAATCCTTTTTACAACAGAATCTTTCATCCTTGCTACAATAGAATCATTCATCCTTGCTTAATACAATCTAACATCCTTGCTACAATAGAATCATTAATCCTTGCTACAAATGAATCATTCATCCCTGCTACAGCCAGAATTACATGTATTCTTTTTCTTACAAACCAAACACATTTAAGACGTCAACTAATATTATTAATGTCATATATTTTTACACATCGTAGATGGTAAAAACATTGTGGCACAAGAATTTTATCTCTGCCCTAGAGCAAGATAAAACTTCTAGCCCCAGTAAGAATGCAGATATCCTTATGCAGTATGCAAGAAATTACTATTTCACCTAGAGCTGAAATAAAACTCTCGCCGCCTGATGTCGGAACCATCAATGACGTGATGTCAAAATTAGGACGTAAATGCTATAAGTTGACATGTTAAAAGCAAATGTGGTAAATAACATAACGATAAATTAAAATAATTATTCAATGTTTGGCATGCAAGAAAAAGAACCATTTATTCATTGGCTTTATCTGTTCAGAGTTCCTTCCCTTGGGATAACTGCTTCAAGATCCTCACTTCCGCCAACAGTTATCCTTCCCCCGACGTATTTACTATCCAAACCTCAAACCAATGTAAGGTTCTCATAGTATCATATATATAGACAGAGAAAGCTATGTTTCTGTTTTTAATGTAGTGCAGACGAGTTTACTCTTCAGACAGACAAACGGACATACGAGCAGTAAGACCAGACGTAACCAGACAGATGCTGTAAGTAAAACTTACTGTGTTTCTGTTTCGGGGGTAGAGGTGGTGGACGTGGTATACTGTCCACACTGGAGTGACTAGCGCTAGAGAAGGACCCAGAACTGGAGTATGCATCCTCCTGGGAGCTCGCCTGATGACTGAATGATATTGTGTTTGACTTCTGCATCTGAACTCCACTGAAAGACTGCGTACTACTCGTGCTGGACGACGAGAGTCTCGCCTCCGACGTCTGCGATGTTTGCGACATTCGCGAGGTGACTGTCCTACTTATCACAGTTCTTGAACTTGTACTGGAAGAGAAACTAGATTCTAGTGTGGCCCCATCTGGGACGTTGTCATAGTGCGATACCATACGGTTCATGCGGTTTGTTTTAGTCGGTAACGGCGGTGGTCCTCCTTTAGAATTACCACCTTTACCGTTTAAGCTTTTCTTTGTCATCGCCTCCATGTCTGCGGTCAACTTAGTCAACTTATCAATCTCCTGCGTCAGCTGATTGATCTGATTAACCGTACACTCAGAGTGAGAGCCGGTCATCACCAGCGAATGTTTCACTAACTTAGAATCTGACATGGTTTTAGAAAACGTATTTGCACGTTGCGTCCGCTGCTGACTACTCACTAAATCCTCTGCGGAGAGATTGAGATTGAGCCCAGAGCTGATGCTACTTGACGGAGACTGCGAGGGACATGAGCTCTGACTCTGTACACTATGTTGACTCTGTAGGCTTCCGTTACTAGAGTTCAAAGAACCGTAATCCATCATGGACAAATTCCCTGACAGAATCATGCTGTTGTGGGGAGATGACTGGTTGCTAGGCGACACATTACCAGCATGGAGGCTGGCGCTGGTCACCATCTCTAACATATTCTGGATCTGTGATCGACGTTTATTACTTTTGTCCGGTATTGGTGGAGGCACGTCACTACAGCCATCCGTCTCATCCTGCGACATGGATTTCTGAATTAACCTGAAAGACAAACACTAGTTATAATACAATAATATTATGATAATATACTATTAATTAATATTTGTGTTAGAATATAATATATAAATGTTTCAAAATCAGACAGTGCAAACATTATCTTTATTATGTCATCTAATTTTGGTACAATATTCAAGCTTAATATACTTTAATATTTGTATATTTTAAGTTGTACGTGATGCAGGGCTGCTATGTTAGCTTAAATCTAATAAACCTTTCTGTATTTAATGTAAAATTCATGGCTAACTTACTTTGTATGTAACATTCATGATTAAATCAACTTACTTTTGGTCAAAACTTGCTTCAATATAATGTCCATGTTCAACTTACTTTGGTACAATGTCCATGTCCAACTTACTTTGGTACAATGTCCATGTTTAACTTACTTTGGTACAATGTCCATGTTTAACTTACTTAAGTACAATATTCATGATCAATGTACCTTGGTACAATGTCCATGTTCAACATACCTTGGTACAATGTCCATATTTAAACTTACTTTGGTACCATGTCCATGTTCAACTTATTTTGTCACAATGGCCATGTTTAACTTAATTTGGTACAATATTCATGTTCAACTTACTTTGGTACAATATTCATTTCCAACTTACTTCCGTACAATTACAATGTTCATGTTCAATTTATGTTCATTTATCATTCATGTCCAACTTATTTTAGTACAATCTTCATATTCATTCAAATAACTTTGGTAAATGTACATGTTCAACTTACTTTGGTACAGCATTAATGTCTAACTTACTTGTGTACTTGTAATTTTCATGTTCAACTTACTTTGGTACAATATTCATGTCCAACTTACTTTTGTACTTGTAATATTCATGTTCAACCTACTTTGATACAATATTCATGTCCAACTTACTTTTGTACTTGAAATATTCATGTTCAACCTACTTCCACAATATTCATGTCCAACTTACTTTTGTACATGTTATATTCATTGTTAACTTACTAATAAAATATTCATGTTCAACTTACTTTGGTACAATTTCATCTGCATTTTGAGGTAGAGGAGGTTTAGGTGGAGGAGATTGTTGTTTTTGAGGAAATTCAAAACTTGTACCACCATTATTCATGGTGACACTGTCAGACGACCTTGACACTGGCAGTACTGGGTTGTCATAGATACCGAGATCACTCGTCTTCTCCAAGATTTCTCGTTCCCTGGGTGTAAGAGGTAAGTCTGGGAGGGAGCTACGCTTGGGACTGGAAGTATATATGTGATAGTGATATATACATCAGAGGAGTGCAATATATGAACATCAATGACTGTACAGCTGCACAATTACATATTACAACCATCTTCCTGTATAACGTCCATTCAACATTTATATATAAGGCGGGGCAGTAGTGTAGTGGATAGAGTGTTGGTCTCTCACGCCAGAGGTTGATAGTTAGATCCCCAGCTCGACCATATGCCACTGCGAAAACAACATTCAGCGCTGGTTCTACCCAGGAAGCGGACTTGAGAGCAGTGCATATAATCTTTGAGTTTCCTTCGCAATCAAGCTAAAATAAATCAGTATAATTTCAATATTTATCAACTTAAAATAATGAATAAAAAAAATTATATTCTTCCAAACTGGGCTCTCATTTTATGTTTCAATGTCCTCCTCAGCTAAAAATAACACGGAATAAAGCGAAAAAATAACACAAGAAGATTGAGTCCATGCTACCAAGTTTTTCAACAAACTACCAACTCAAAGAAAGATTATCCAAGATTCCACATTACACAACTTAACAACTCCAGGAAATAGACTGAACTCATATTGTATCATGCAATTAGCTACATAAGGGTCAACTCATATTGTATCAGACCATCACCTACATAGGGGCCAACTCATATTGTATCACACAATCAGCTACATAAGGGCCAACTTATATAGTATCAGACAATCAGCTACATAGGGGCCAACTCAAATTGTAACAGGCAACCAGCTAGTAGCATAAGGGCATACTCATATTGTATCAGACAATCAGCTACATAGGGGCCAACTCATATTGTATCAGACAATCAGCTACATAGGGGCCAACTCATATTGTAACAGGCAACCAGCTACATATGAGCCAACTCATATTGTAACAGGCAACCAGCTACATAAGGGCCAACTTGTATTGTATCAGACAATCAGCTACATAAGGTCCATCTTATATTGAATCAGGCAATCAGCTACATAAGGGCCAACTCATATTGTATCAGACAATCAGCTACATAAGGGCCAACTTGTATTGTATCAGACAATCAACTACATAGGGGCCAACTCATATTGTAACAGGCAACCAGCTACATAAGGGCCAACTTGAATTAGATCAGATAATCAGCTACATAGGGGTCAACTCATACTGTATCAGGCATTCAGCTACATAAGGCCCAACTTATATTGTATCAGGCAATCAGCTAAGTAGGGGCCAACTCATATTGTATCAGGCAATCATGTACATAGGGGCCAGCCAACTCATACTGTATTAGGCAATCAGCTAAATAGGGACCAAATCATATTGTATCAGGCAATCATCTACATAGGGGCCAGCCAACTCATATTGTATCAGACATTCAGCTACATAGGGGCCAACTCATATTGTATCAGGCAATCAGCTACATAGGGGCATGCCAACTCATATTGTATTAGGCAATCAGCTACATAGGGGTCAACTCATATTGTATCAGACAATCAGTTACATAGGGGCCAACTCATATTGTATCACGCAATTAGCTACATAGGGGCCAGCCAACTCATATTGTATCAGGCAATCAGCTACATAGGGGCCAACCGTTCAAAAAAATGAGGACATTATATGAGCATTAAATAATGGGGTATTATATGAACAAGAACAGCACATCATTAGCTAGATAACATGAAGGCGTTTGCAATATAGGAGTTTCATAAAATAATGGAGGGTGGCATTATATAATCAACATAGTGGTATAAGAAAGTGAGGAGGGTGTTCATTGTAAATGTTGATATGAAAGCTTCACTTACGTATTGTCAAAGTTTGGTGAACCAGGGACAGGAGACTTCTGAGGAGATCTTGTGTTGTGTCTATCCTCCCACTTGTCTATACACAACTGGGTTAACTCCTGCAACAAACAGTACAGTAAAGTCTAATCAGAGCTGGGTTTATTCATGCAACAAACAGTAGAGTAAAGTCTATACACAGCTGGGTTAAATCATGCAACAAACAGTACAGTGAAGTATATACAGATCTGGGTTAACTCCTGCAACAAACAGTAGAGTAATGTCTATACACAGCTGAGTTAACTCCTGTAACAAACAGTACAGTAAGGTCTATACACAGCTGGGCTAACTCCTACAACAAACAGTACAGTAAGGTCTATACACAGCTGGATTAACTCCTGCAACAAACAGTACAGTAAGGTTTATACACAGCTGGGTTAATTTCTGCAACAAACAGTACAGTAAAGCAAACATGTAGTAATTGGTCACTGTCTTAAAGGAAGTTTGTCACTTTTTTATCAAAATTTTATAATTGACATTTTGTCCTAATATAATCATGCTAAAAGTAATAAATACTCACAGAGCCCCTATTGCCATGAGGTTAAAATAACTTATTGAAAAGGGATTTAGCTTAAGTGGCCATGTTAGACTGAAAAAGAATTTCCCTCTAAAACGTCTGTGTATTTTGTGAAGTAAATAGCTGCCTTGTGAGGTCACTGTAGTTATCTACCTGGAGTTACTGTTATAAAACAGGAATGAGCATATCAACTGCAACAAAACCATTAAATTTTGTACCAAACAAAAGTAATACATATATGTTAACTAGAAAAGCATTAACACTTACTTTATATTACTTTTAGTCATCAATATGATAAATACTCGATATCTTCCAGTCTCCTGTTTCAACATTTCCTTAAGTTTTACTTAAATACTTAAAAATCTGAAGTTTACCCGACTGGGTACTTTAATCAATGTCAATAAAACCAAATGCAATTTTTCTAGAGCCAGTCTAAAATCATGATCAGTTGGATGCTTTTGTTTGATTTACATTTTAAAGTGTAACCCCACCATTGATTTTTGTTCTTTATTCTATAGTAAATAATAAAAGTTTGAAGGCTTGTCATTCATAGAGGGTCCTAAATGAAAGAAGTGAAACCTACATTTTACTGTTTGTCAACCTCTGCACTATCAAAATATGATGAGAAAAGTAGGGGTCATGTGTCATATAAGAGATTTTTTTTTCTGCTCAGTGTGTACACTGGTGACAAAGTGAAAGTAGACTTCCGAAATCATGTATTCATACCCCAATTTCCAAGCATCATTTTTTTTTTCTAAATTCACAATTCAAACATGACAATGCTATCAAAATGTTCAAAATACATCAATAATGCCATTCAAATAAAAAAATGAGCATTAAAATAAGGAAAATGCATTTTTCAAGAAGAAGAATTGAGGATTATTTATAACCGCCATTATGCGACTACCCCACGGAAGCACTTCCTTTTTGCAATGGTGGCACTATGCCTTAAGGTATTTAAGCATATAATTAAAAATCCTGGTTAGCCAGGAGCCTGAGTAGAACCAGTAACAAGTGTTCTTGAGCATAGACAGGCATTAACATCCTTAGCTGTTGTGAAGCTTTTGCAGAAAATCAAGAACTAGACAATTTTACAAAAAAACGTCAAATAACTGTAAAGTAATAATAATATAACATAGAAATTAGCTAAAAGTAACAACGCATTATAAAAACACATTTTATCAAGTCAAAATCAGAGACGGGGAGAAAGATCCGATCAGTTTTCTTTGAAATGTTTCCAGGTATGCTGCTTAGTTGCAATCAGCAGTGTTTACATAATCATGTTTGTTCATACATCACAGACAGATGGCACAGCTGTTCTGCATGCACCTGTCTGAAACTGAAGGTGGCAGCAACATGTAGAAAGCACCTGTGTGACACTGACAAGTCAAGGGAGGTAATTCTAAAAACATTTTATGAAGAGCAGAAGTCAATGAATCTTGAAAAATCACGATAACAACAATCAAAGGGAGATGTGGAAATACATTTTTATATACAACCCAATATATAACTATTGTTATAGATGTTTCTGATGAATAAAGTCAGTTTCAACAAAAGATTGGTTTTATCAAGACCGTTCAACAGGAGAGATTTATGGCTAAGACAAACCCTGAACCATGGATACGGGTGGTTGTAGTACACAGTGGCTCTATCTAGCTGCTTTTAGGCACGTAATACCCAGGTCTAGATTACCCAGGAAATGAAAAATAATCGTTAAATGAGCATTTTATTTCAATCTCAGCTTGTCTAGGGCTTCAGGGGACTTAACCACCCCCCACCCACCGACCAACAAAGGGATAACCACAACTTGGAACCCAGTCAAGGCCAATGGGTACACAAGTTACAAGGAAGGCCTACAAATAACTTACTGCTGAATTCTCTGGCATGTAGAAGATTTTATCCTCTTTCTTTCATCTTTAAGTTTAAAATGGACTTACCTCCATTCCATCTGAAAGGGCAGATATGAGTTTGTGTGCATTTTCCTTATTGAGCATCTTGTTACCATGGAGAAGTAGGTCATCTGACCATTTGATAAAGTGAGCGAGAGACTGACACACCTTGTTGTGACGGGATGATAAAGTTGTGCTGAAATAGATAACATATACCATGGAATTATATAGAGAAGGAAAATCAACTGATTGAGATTTTGTGAACGCTCACGTATTCATACAAAATCTCGTTTTCAATTATCTTAATGTCCATTCATCACAGGAGCATAAATCAAAATTCTAACATTGCAGAATGAAATTCTCATCAAAACAATACCATTCCCAGAAATTTGTGTTTAAAATTGTTAAAGTACTTTTGATTACACAATTTGTATACCGCAGCTAAAATAACAACAAATTACAATAATTTTCCTTCAAACCTCAAAATCTTTAATTCAAGTTCAATTTGCGTGATCGAAACAAGTTTAAACATCTAAGATTACATACATTTTACAGTTTATGCATGGTTTATGTACAAGAAATCAGTTGTCTGAGAATTATGAATCCTTCGTATGCTATTTCATCAACATTTAGTCAGGAGATGCAAGCTTCCCATTCTTCTAAACAAATCCTTGCATATACTTAGATACCTTTTAAAAAACGCACATATTTTGTTTGAAAATAATATCATGATCCATAAAAAACTACAAACACAAAACTTCAAAGTATACATATTTGATCTTTACTCAATCATTATGCCATATTTCATCAATATCATATGGGTAGTTCATGTAAATTAATTAATCAAAGTAACGATGAACATAAAACAAAATCACAAACTCAATATCGTGTATGACTGCCTCGGGCATCCACTAATGACTGTCACCTTCATCTCATGAATAAAATGTTTCAGGCTACTGGACCTAAATTCATCAATATTTTGAGTCTGAGATTTTGACACAGGCTCAAAATTTCAAAAAATTCAAATTCAAATAACATTATAAATTATCAAACAATCAAATAACTATATTTATATAACAAGCAGTTTTAATAATTATTTAACAGTCTAAAATATTTCACAATCACATTTTTTACCCATAATTATATGTTTACAGGGTTTTCAAAATTATAAGTGTCTGCGCCTGATTCTCAGATTATTGATGAATTTAGGCCCTGGCCTCCTTTCAATATTCCGCCACTCTTTAACTAACACATAGTTTGGACATATTTTGTGATGGGTGAACACGTAAGACAGAGCTAGACCACATATCACTGTTGAAACTCATAATTATATCGCGACAGAACATTATCAACTTACTGTATTGGCCATTTTTATCCCATGATACGTCACCAATAGAACATGTGTGGGATCAATTAATGATATGGGTATATAGGTGTGTAAACCCACCACAGGAACCAGTGCATGGATCACATAGAATCAAATACAGGAACCAGTACATGGATCACATAGAATCACATACAGGAACCAGTGCATGGATCATATAGAATCACACACAGGAACCAGAGCATGGATCACATAGAATCACACACAGGAACCAGTACAGGGATCATATAGAATCACACACAGGAACCAGTGCAGGGATCACAAAGAATCACACACAGGAGCCAGTGCATGTATCACATAGAATCACACACTGGAGCCAGTGCAGGGATCACACAGAATCACACACAGGAACCAGTACAGGGATCACATAGAATCACACACAGGAACCAGTGCAGGGATCACAAAGAATCACACACAGGAGCCAGTGCATGTATCACATAGAATCACACACTGGAGCCAGTGCAGGGATCACACAGAATCACACACAGGAACCAGTACAGGGATCACATAGAATCACACACAGGAACCAGTGCATGTATCACATAGAATCACATACAGGAGCCAGTGCATGGATCACATAGAATCACACACAGGAACCAGTACAGGGATCACATAGAATCACACACCACACATAGGAACCAGTACAGGGATCACATAGAATCACACACAGGAACCAGTGCATGGATCACATAGAAACGCACACAGGAACCAGTGCATGGATCACATAGATTCACACTCAGGAACTAGTGCATGGATTCACACACAGGAACTAGTGCATGGATCACATAGAATCACATACAGGAACCAGTGCATGGATCATATAGAATCACATACAGGAACCAGAGCATGGATCACATAGAATCACACACAGGAACCAGTACAGGGATCACAAAGAATCACACACAGGAACCAGTACAGGGATCACATAGAATCACACACAGGAGCCAGTGCATGTATCACATAGAATCACACACAGGAACCAGTACAGGGATCACATAGAATTACACACAGGAACCAGTGCATGTATCATATAGAATCACACACAGGAGCCAGTGCATGGATCACATAGAATCACACACAGGAACCAGTACAGGAATCACAAAGAATCACACACAGGAACCAGTACAGGGATCACATAGAATCACACACAGGAACCAGTGCATGTATCACATAGAATCACACACGGGAACCAGTGCTGGCCTCTGTTGTACCAGCACTTTCTTATGTTATACTTAGATACTTACAGACTTTACTTTATTTTGACTGGTGACATTAATATCCTTTCATTAATGTCAATGAAACTAAAATGAATGTTGTTTTTCAGCCAGACTAAAGTCATGGTCACTTGGTTGATTTTCTTATATTTAGTACTTTTAAGTATTTATGTAAATACTTCAATATTATGGTGAAACCAGAGCCAGGTCTTTAGTAAGTAAAAGTTGGTGTAACTGGTTCCACTGGTTTCAAACATAGTTCAATGACACAGTTAAACTTTAACATAAAAATAACTTTAATTTATTCATTGATTTAATATAAAATGTAAGTTAGACAATTCTATTCCAAGAATTATTATCCCCTCATGTTACCATTACTGTAAATGGATTGAGTGTAATAAAAGATAATAATACTTTATTATTTTTTTTGCTTTTATTGAGTTTTGCGCTTTTTTTCCCTTAACACTGGAGGTTCTGTATGGCATATCCAGTTTTAGGTGAAATACTGTTGGAAGAAGTCATAAGGCCCATACAAACACTTGCTTCAGATTTGGGTTCCGATACCTACCTGTCCTGATTGATGAAGAAATTGTTCAGAATGGTAAAAACATCATTGACCGCATCCAGTATCACGGTGGCCGTACTTGGGACCATCTGTAGTTTATGCTGGTCAACCACGGCCTTGATATAACGGAGTGACCGATACACATTGTTAACCTCTGTCTGCAGCTTGTCCAGGTCCTGCAAAACACAAACATTAAACATTTGTAACATATCTCTATATATGTTTTAAAATAAATATCTAGTATTTAGTATTTTATCAACCTCTACATAGCAGCTGCCTGTCTCATTTAGAGAAAATCATTATATGATGTAATTGGTAAAATTGCGAGCACTTCCAGTTTTGACAGCCAAATAGATTCATACGCTTGCTTTTTGAAATGTTGTAATAATAATGCACGCATTATATTGGTCTGGTTATTATTTGGAATAAATGAATATGAAAGTGTTTACATGAAACGTTATTTTAGGTCATATATATGTGTGAGAAAAAACAATACAATTACAATTATTAGTCTACTTTGCCATTAATTTATACAACGTACATAAAATTTGTGAATAACCTTTGGAATAATGAATGAAATCAGATCGCGGGTTACGGGGGAGGAAAAACGGAATAGCATTTTCACCAGAACGAAAGTACATGATGTTGTATTTGCATTCTGAAATTGCCAATTCATTAACAGTTCTTTGAATCTGGGCAGTTTGATTATTTAAGTAAGATTTACAAAACAGGCTATGCCCTTGTATCATTATGCATTAATCATACTTTGCTTTTAAATCTTAGTGAAGATTGATTTTCTATTTGGCACAACCTCCCCACGGCAGAGGATAATGTTTAAAACATTTCCAGGAATTATTAAGACCTGGCATGTTTTCAATATCTATGGCACAGCTGTCAATATGTATTGATTGGTTCCCTGTACACAATAGCACATCTGCCAATCAGGCCTTCTAAAATTCCAAAATGCAAATCGGTCCAGTTTTTTTACTACCGTAAGAATCACACTTATTTTTAAAAAATCACTATATATGCCTTTACATATATGCATAGCCCACCTACCATGTCAGCTGCACCATGTATTTTCTCCGTTTATTCATTAATAGGGAAGTATTTCAAGTTTATTTGTGTATTATTTATAACACACTTTATCACAAAGTGTACATTTTAATGACTGACATTATGTTTCCACTTTACTGAATAATTTTCATTATATTAAAAATACTCGATAGAACCGGAAGTGTTGCAAGTACCGGAAGCTGCTTTATATAATCACCGTGGAAACCAATGTAAAGGCTCATTCAACTTTTTATATTTTAGATGTGTTGTGCTGTAGCTATCCACCAAGTAAAATTTCCAGAACCAGCTTGTATATATAATTAAAGTTATTTTTTAAAAAAATGAAACAAACAAGTAACACTTGATGTTTTATCAAATATTTTAATGACACAAACAATATTCAGTCCGAACGTCCTAGCTTTGGTTAGCAGTATATCAAAGAAATTACGGACGCAAATACAATCTTTTGATGAACCGACAGAACATTATGGGTCTCTGATCCGACACATCGAAGGCATGCTACATAGCGATAGACTCTTTCGATAAACTCCCCCTAATATCGTTAATGGTTTAGTCAAAATTGACATCATTTCGCACAGCAGGTAACAAAACAATCAGATTATTGGGTCAAACGATATGGCCGCAAGGCGTATTTCACAGGTCAGTATGGCATGGTAAGAGCAATTCATGAGATTTCATACGACCGATAGAAAATATCTGGACAGATTTTTTATTAAACTTTGAAAATATCTGGACAGACTTTTTGTTAAACTTTAAAATGAAAACCGGTTTTGAACTTCAGAAATCGGTCCAAAAACAAAAAAAACGGCAATTTTAGAAGGCCTGCTGCCAATATGTATTGATTGGATCCCTGTACACAATGGCACATATGCCAATATGTATTGATTGGTTCCCTGTATACAATGGCACATATTCCAATATGTATTGATTGGTTCCCTGTATAGAATGGCACAGCTGCCAATATGTACTGATTGGTTCCCTGTATACAATGGCATATCTGCCAATATGTATTGATTGGTTCCCTGTATACAATGGCACAGCTGCCAATATGTACTGATTGGTTCCCTGTATACAATGGCACTTCTGCCAATATGTATTGATTGGTTCCCTGTATACAATGGCACATCTGCCAATATGTATTGATTGGTTCCCTGTATACAATGGCACAGCTGCCACTATTGTATTGATTGGTTCCCTGTATACATGTACTGCCTCTAGATAACTCACAGATGTTTTGTCTAATCTGGTACACTCATATAACCAAGGATAGAATCATTGCACTCAGTGTTTATTCTGACTCTGTTTTTTTAATTGGGTTTATTCAAAGGAAGTATATAATGATTTTTCAAAATTTTAAAATTGGCTAAAAATGATTTTCTAATATATCATGCCCATTATATACTCACTGATCCTGTATTGCTATAAATATACCCATTTAAACAGTCACTCTTGACTATTTCATTGAAAAGGGATTTCATAACTTGGCCTACGCAGCTAGGTTTAGTTTGACTAAAATAGATTTTCCACTTAAAATTTCAACATATTTTGTGACATGAGTCAACATGATGTCATTGATCCTTCATTGGTTTACATAAAATGCAGAATTTGTTTTATCTTAGAAAGAGTCTGAATGACAGACTGAAGGGTCTTAAAGCAATACTTTAAGTATCTACTATGTGCCCAGGTTAGACAGTAAATAAAATAGATTTCCTATGATTTCTACAATCTGAAAGTGCTTATATACATCGGACCAAAAAAAAGAAAAAAAAGAATATAATTACCCCCAAGTTATATTTTTATTTTTTTTTATGTGGTTTTGTTAAAAAAAAATTCTTTTAAAGTGGATGGGGGTGTAGTGTAGCCAAAAGTATTTGCTTAAGCAAGAAAATGTAAGAAATAAAACTTCTCAGTCATAATATTTTGTCAAAGATTGACATATGTGTATAAAGCCATTATAAATTAATTGCTAGATTATCATCAAAATTTTTCTTAAAAAACGGGGAGGGCGGGAGTATTTTTTTATTCTTTTTATTTTTATTTTTCATTTTTTATTTTTTTTTAATCATTTTTTTTTTATTTATTTATTTTTTTTTTTAATGAAAAGGGACAGGGCGGACTGAAAATTTGGGAGTGGGCAGGGACGATAATCCAGCAATAAATTTATTATGGCCTAATGAATTTTTTAAGTTAAGTTTCATATTATATAATAGATAGACATCTTAATGACTTCATTTTTTTTTAAAAAATTATCAAAACATTACATCTGACATTGGTATAATCTTAAACATCAAACAACACACTAAAACAAGCACAGCAACATACCTTTTTCATGAAAATTTTTCTTCTAGATTAATTCATAACATAGTAACACTTTGTCTGTCTTTTCACATCACTATTTCAATTGTTCCCTTCAACTGCATCATAAAGCTTTTCTAACATCAAACAGGATGCCAGTAGGATACATCACATATTTTCCCTAATCATTAAGCTGTATTGACTTTACTCCATGTTCTCAAATTGCCATGTATATCCTCTATTACCATATTCCCCCTAATAAATGCCTCCCAGGGGTGATGTATATTTTAAAAGGTGGGCGTTTATTTGGATCGAGTTTTACAAACAATAATGTGTTTGATAACTGTTTCACTAGAAAATACATATTAAAGTGGGATGGATAAATTGTTTTTTCACTCACGCCAGAGGTTGTCAGGGTTTGACTCAATGCCTCTCATAAAACAACACTCAGTACTGGCCCCGAGGTTATAAAATATTTTTCATGCTCAACTCAAATTCGTACTCAAAACACAATTTCTAGGAGTCGCATACAAACCCAATTTAAAGCGCAAACACTTGACAAGGTCTCGAATTTAAGAGTATTAATGCAGATTTGAGGTAGAAAATTATACGTATTTACGTGTATTTTGTTAAAATGAGCTGAGTCATCTTCAAGTTGAGCATGGAATTTTGAGTTGAGCATGAAATTTTGAGTTGAGCATGGAATTTTGAGTTGAGCATGGAATTTTGAGTTGAGCATGAAATTTTGAGTTGAGCATGGAAAAAATATTTATAACTTCGGACCCAGGTTCTACCAAGTAAAGTCACTCGAGAGCTATTCATTTAAGCTCTGAGCTTTCATAGAATCAAGCTAAAAATAAATCAGAATAAACTAAATACACATTACAATTAAGTTTCTTTTCACTGAAACCACTTCAAAAAAACAAAAGTGTTTGTACAAGGGGATACAGTATTTCCTCCCGGCATCTTGACAAAAAGGCTTTATGAATATTTTTAACACATTATTCATACTGGCGAGTTTCATTTTTGGAAAAGGACCACTTTAATAATACACTGAAATTAACTGTATGACAATAGGGATGTGCAAAGAATTCTTTAAAGCATTAATTTTGTCCAGGACGTAAAAAAGGCCCCATGTCATGAACAGAGTCCTACTTGTCCTGCTTTTTTATATAAAAGGACATCAACTGAATCCATTGTTGTTAATAACGTATTTGAAAAAAATCGAACTCGACATTTTTAGGTAGTAATGGCGGCATTCCTATTTTGACATATGGCTTGAATTATTAAAAATCTGTACTCATCTACTATGAAGTATCAGCTTTTGTTTTAGCTAATTTTTTTTTCTTTTTAATATACAGTAGAACTTCGATAGCTCGAACTCGGTTCGCTGGAACACCACCGATCGCTCGAACAACTAACCCGGTCCCTGCAAAACTCCTATTTAATTTCTATTGTTCTACCACCGATGGCTAGAACACTGATAGGTGGAACAGTCGAACTAGAAATTAGGTCCCGCCAACACACTTACCTGTGTTTTTCACACCTTTCGGTCGAACAGCTGATCAAAAATAAAGAAAATCGGAGAAGTCTGCCATGTTTGTTCACGAATTCAAAGGTGTGAAGTAATTTCTACACGTCATAATATTCCCACTATCTTAAAGAGCGAGAAGTTTGTTTTGATAATTTGGCGAGTGTGTTTATAATTGGTTACATGTTTGCTTTAATTGTATACCGCATTTTGCATTCATTAAGTTAATTTGATTCCTAATTTGATGTTTACTGGTAATTTAAAATCAAAATAAAACCAATTTATATTGCAAACATTAAAAAGTAAAGAGTGTCACATACAATTTTACCTTATAAATCTTAGACATGAGAAGTTCAGTTTCATTGCACAATGTCGCATTAAACAACACATTTACCTGAAGAAGAAACGGCTGAGCAACTTAGTGATGGACCAAGTAACTGGGGGATGACTAATTTAAGTCAGCCGAGCAACTTGGTGAAGGACTCGGTAAAACTGGAGTGTGATTATCATGTCATTTACATTCTCACGAACACCGAAAGCTAAATATAACTATTAATTTTATACATGAATATATAGTATTATGATGATAAAAGGTAAATTATGATGATAAAAGGTAAATTAAGTAATTATAGTGTAAAACAATTAATTATATTTAGAAATTATATTTTCTGGTATATTGTATTTTCTACATAAACAGGAAAAATACATTATTTACATCGGATTCATCTATTGCACCTGTTCAAAGCGTACACATGGGATTCAATAACACGCTCGTAAACGTACTTGTACACCATGTACAAGTACGATGATTGTTGTACCAGGCTTGACTCGAACTACCGCTGACTCAAACTATTTTGACCAGTCCCATCGAGTTCGAGCGATCGAAGTCTACTGTAGTCCTGCAGAATGTCTTTAACAGCGCCCCTTAGCGGTATGTAATTTTCAGACGATATTCGCTGTTTTTCCACATGAATTTTAAATTAAACACTTAACAAGAGTTGTCAGAAGACAACAAAGCTCGCCGATGGGATAAAACTCACCACCAATGCAAAGATTGAGATTCGAGGCAAACACCAAAACTAAACGCAAAAGTTTAACCTTGGTGTCTACAGACGAAAAATTAAGTCCAAAAGGGCCATAACTTTGCCAAAATGCAACCCCCCAGTTATGGTTCTTGTCTCTGTGTGTTCCACTGATGATGGTGAACACACATGTGAAGTTTCATTCACATCCAATGAGTGGTTGCGAGTGGTTGCATAGATATCTTAAACTTAAATGCAAAAGTTTAACCTGGGAGTCTACAGACGCCGCCGCTGCCAACGACACCAAGGTCATGGCAATAGCTCTCCTTGGACTTCGTCCCGGCGAGCTAAAAAAACACAACGTTTGCCTGCTATTCCAGACAACAGCTTATTTTACGTTATCATTATATGGTGTTCTCTTGACGTCATCCGAAATTACAAGCAAATGTGTTTTTTTAAGTGTTTCATATTAATTTATAATTCAAATTTATGAAACTAGCATGTTATTCGGTTATATTTTAGTGAAATTAATAAAGTTTAACATATGTGAAATTCAAGAACTTGTACCAGAGCTTTTTTGAGTAATCAGTCGTGATTGTTCAAAATTTGTTAATTGTTTTTAAAATCAATCCCCTCGTAATGATAAAATGTAAAGGTAACATAAATTGTATTTTATCTGCATGAAAATTATAACATTATCACAGGAAATAAAATCAGTAGTTTAACAATGTTATTAAAATTTATTTTATAAGGGAAAAACAGCAAAAATCGTCCGAAAAGTTATGTTCACCAGGGGGCGTTGTTAATGAGAAACTGCGGTACTATATTAAAATAAACAAAGTTTAAAGGTAAGCTGAGACTTCATAGATCAATTGTACAAATTTTTGATAAATTACGCCAGATGTCAAAAAAAAAAAAAAAAAAGGAACACCGCGAACTACCTTAAAGTAGTACCCTATATTACCCAGACTTGAACATTAGATTTTTTTTAAGTTTTTTAAATATAAAAAATTCAACAATTTTTCTTTTGTATTTCATGTCAATTTTACTGCCTGCAAGCAGATAATATTAGGTGTCATGAGTTTGAAACCCGGCTGGTCGTCCAGCCAGTCTTCTTGATGACTGGTAATATAACATCGAGTCTCAATGTCATTCCTCTTTCACCGCTGATTATGGTAGAAAAAATTATCTGTTACTTGTGGAGATGGGTGTGCTCGAGTACTGCCTGTCACTTCCATTGATCCCAGGAAACAGTGCTTACATTAACAGTTTGATGGCAAAAAAAATGACACTAAATATTCAAACAAACAAACCAATCTGCGTGTATGTTGTTAAGATGCTTGTAACATTTACCTCCTTCTCCATGATCATCAGCATCCGCAATCAACATGAACCAACGCTCAATTACAACAATATCCAAACTCAAAAAACTAATAAATTTACAAAAAAATCGTAACCGTTACTTTCAAGTATCAATTTAAAAATGAAATAAAACCCAACTACTTTCACAACTGACTACAAAGTGGATACAGAAACTGTACAAGATTTGAAGTTTTATGCAGACAGCAACAATTGAGTGTGGTTGCAATATGTTGACATACCATCCCAGACTACAAGTGTATAGCACTTCACAGTATTAATTGCCCAATTATACAAGTATGTTAAATACAAAAAATATTCTGCAGCTAATTTTGTTGGTGTTACTCATTACTCTAGTTATTTTTGTGCCACCAGTCCAATAACTCCTCTTACTTTTTGTACTATTGTCCAATTGATCTGATGTGGGCTGTCACTTAAACAATTCCATACTCCAATCAGCGATCTATATTGTTTTCAGGCCGCCATTTTCCTTAGACAAGCTAACTGTTTCTAAGTAAACATTACACTGTATTACAGGGTGCGTGGAGTGCACTCTCTCGTGTCAGGTCAATAACTTTATTTGTACCATGGTTCAGGTTCACTAACTCCTCTTATTTCTGCACTACGATCCACTTATCCTTTTTTTTTTAATCCCATGGTTCAATTAATGTTATTTTTGTATTACAATGTCCAAAAAACAGTCATAATTATGGTTCTGAGGAGATGGTGACACTAGTGATGGCAAGTTGTTGTATGGTGCTTAAGTGTTGCTTTTAACAATTTTTAAGTTGTCTACTAGACAGTATTCTAAGCACTGTCGCACTGGAGCACCATGCTGCAGACACATGGTATAATACGCCACCCAGTCACATTATACTTACACCAGGTGTGCTCTTAAACAACTGTTCCTTCATTCATTCACACAGAGTCAATCTCATTCATTCAAATGACATGTGTGAGCATCTCCCCGCATGTACTTATTACATGTTGTTTTTTTTTTGTACGCACTTCAAAGGCTTAAGAAACTCTAGGTATGCGGCAATGTTATTCAAAGTATTTTATAAATGTGCTGTTTGTCATCTGTAATGATGATGTCATACTAGCTGCTAATATTCATGCTGATGAATGACCTTTTTTGTAGTACTGTTGGTGGTTTTGACGATACTGATGGTGGTAGTGGTGATGGTGATGATGATGATGATGGTGATCTTTCTTAGTTCTATCTACCTGTCTACCATTTCCATGTCTCTATTTTGGCATTAACTCATATTAAAAATCTAAGAGAATGTGTCTATAGGGCATGGATCCTCCTGCTAATGTTAGTAAATTTTGACCAAAAATAAAATCAAACTCAGGTCACCCATAACTCATAATAGACCCTTTCTTAACCCTTTACTTCATAGATACACTTTTTCCCACACCAGTCACAGAAGGCCTTTAAAAACGTTGCAGGAAGAGTTCAGATTGCTCGTAACGAGCATTCTGAACACTTCCTGCACTGTTTTCCACTCTGTCAGTTAATATAAACATAATTCACCCATTGCTGATACATGGTGAAGTAATGCTTTCAATTTGGAAGAGTCCAAGAAAATGCTTACGGAGCAAAGGGTTCAGCTATTGCAGCATTGGAAACCATTTTTTTAACAGAAATTAAATAAAAAAGGAACCTTTAAACCGACGCAAAATTTGGCCGAAGTTGACAAATACAGAAATTAAATAGTACTTTTACTATAATTATGCAGCTACACTCAAATATTGTTGTTGTTGTATGGTGTTTAGCATCGCTTTCAACAACTGTTCAGTCATATCGCGATGCTGTCTACTTGAGACAGTATTCTGAGTGCTGTCACACTGGAGCAACATGCCGCAGACACATGACATGATACCCCACCCAGTCACATTATACTGACACCGGGCCAACCAGACCTAGAACTTTCCTCTAAATGCTGAACGTCAAGCGAGGAAGCTTCTAGTTCCATTTTTAAAGTCTTTGGTATGACCCGGCCAGGGATTGAACCCACGACCTTCCACATGTGACACTCAAATATAAGTTATACATTGATTGAGCGTGGGATGTTGGGGTGGGAGATACAAAATCAGTCAACCATCCTAGGACATCTTCTACCCCTAGAGAACTTGGGCAGCATGACTCAGTCAGCACAACAGCACTTCTGTAGATTATTAAAACACCGACTCAGATCTTATAACCAACTGACCAGAAGAATGTCCACTACATGGGCAATTAACAACTGTCCACTAATTGTCAATTATCAGAGAGACAATCCATCACAAATTGCCATCTGTGAGGCGGAGGTTTTTACTGATAAAGCTGCTGGAAAACCTCCTCCCTGACCCGCTGACCCCTACCTATCTAGAGATGTGAGAAGAAATCAATCCCAGCTAATTACTTTAGAACTAGCACTAACAATAGTGAAGCCAGATTTCCTCCTTTGTATTGGACAATTTCATAAACATATAGAAGTGTTGTGAAGATTTACAAACAATGTATATCCTGCTTAAGCTCCAACTTAAAGTTTCTGTCTTATCTCAAGGAAGCACCTTAAACTTTCTGTCTTGTCTCAAGGAAGCACCTCAAACTTTCTGTCTTATATTGAGGAAGCACCTCAAGCTTTCTGTCTTATATCGTGGCAGCACCTCAAACTTTCTGTCTTATAAGTTATATCCAGGAAGCACCTCAAACTTTCTGTCTTATAAGTTATATCCAGGAAGCACCTCAAACTTTTTATCCAGGAAGCATCTCAAACTTTCTGTCTTATCTCAAGGAATCACCTTAAATTTTGTCTTATCTCGAGGAAGCACCTTGAACTTGTCTTAATCTCAAGGAAGCACCTCAAACTTTCTGTCTTATCTCAAGGAAGCACCTCATAATTTCAATGTTAGTTTCAATTAAACAATACACACAACCCAACTGCACGATGAAACCATTATACCACAGGTTTAAGTTGCCCCGGTACATACTGCAATACTATGGGACACCATTTTTTTGGCAATTTCCGTGACAGATTGTTTATGGAAATTACCGAAGTGAATTTTTAAGGTGTCATATTTTTGTGTCCATTTACTTAAGAAAGTATAATATTTTGGCTATTTTAGATTTCAGTTTGGCATTTACATAAATCCTCATACGTGATTATAGTAACCAATGACTTCATCGAGCATAATCAAAATGGATAATTATTCACCAGTGTGGCAAATCTGATATATGGAGAAATCTTGGCCTTAAGAAATGACACAGTATACCATGTTACATTACAGCGGTACTTACTAAAAAAAAAATGCGATAGATCATGTTACTTTTTTAACTCACTGTAGTACTCACCTCTACAAATTAGTGATCCAGGGATGTGTACTAAAGAAACCAACAGAGCTAGATATCACGGCCCCATCCCTAAATACCCCACCCCCCTATTTTTTTAAAAACAAAATCAACTTACATACATCCTGTTTAAGACTCAGTTTAATCCATTAGAAATAGTTCAATCAACTTAGTCTGCAATGTTCCAAAGTTAAACAGAAGGCCACTATAGAATGATAATGTCACAGTTAATAGGGATATGAGTCTAGATGATATTGACACTTGTACTCATTGCTCTATACATACATAATGAGCATAATCGTTCTCATGTTTATTCATTAAACCTATAAACTGTGCGTGTATATATATATATATATATATCTGCTGTATATAGGTGCCTGTACAAAATGAGGTATATATTAATGTGGATGTCCAGTAATGAGTGAGCGATTGACAGCTAGTCTGTGACGACTGATTGATTAGTAAAGCAATTATCATTGCATGCATCTCCTGTGATACTGATTTAAAATTAGAAATGTGTCTGTCAACATGAATGCCCCCCAATCTACTATATTAACTAGAAACAAATTTTTTAACCAACGTTGACAAATATCTACTTGGCCGGTGTTTTATAATATATACAGGTAGGGTACCCCTTCAGAAGATCAACTAATGGGACACCTATGTTTTTACCTCGGACAGAAGGAAAGATGGACAAGCGTAATTTAACACTTAATGCCTGTTCACCTTACTTCAAATGACACGGGCATTAACTACCATAAAATCCTCATTAAAGATCAACCTTTATGTTTGTTTTTATAACAAAATTAAAACTGATAAAAAAATGTTAAATTCAATAAAAATGTCAATTAATCCATTTCACAATGTAACATTGCATTTTATCGATGGATAAAATCCTTTTCTATTTTCCCATGTTAAAAAAATATAAAAACATAATTTTTTTACCACCAAATATAGGCCCCTTTTGAAAAATATAATGCCCCAAGGACGTTTAATAGGTACATGTATTTTATGGTTTCATCATATTTTGTCTAATAAATACAGGACAGGTGCCCTGCCCCACTTGACATTACTAATAAATACAGGACTGGTGCCCTGCCTTGCCTGACATGACTAATAAATACAGGACTGGTGCCCTGCCCCACTTGACATGATTGTGAAGTGGACTCTCCATTATTAGACCACCAATGTAGAAAATTTATAGCATTTGAAACTGGAAATTTGAGCTAATAGTCAGGTCATTAAATTTACGCAAAGAATAAAACATAATGCTTAATAACTCCCATCTTCTCCAACCATCCTTAAACTGAAAATCCTGGATGCGCGATATTTCTTTTAAATTTCTTTTTTATTATCCCACACCTCTCCTGATAGGTTGATTTGAAAACATTAACCCAGGAAATAAAGCCAAACTCAATTTTGTATCCACAATCTACAGATTAAATTGAGATAAAAATCTTAATAGTTTAAATTTTACATTCTCTTCAGTCTATGATGGATAAACCTTTTAGGGTGAATTACCTCCCCTGCTCTCAGATAAAATCTCTATCACTTTTTTTAATCTTGTGTTATCTCCCTTGAGGAGATTAGAGACTGCAGCAGAGATAATAGACCTAGATTGTTTAGTCTGGGAGTATTAGTTTATCAGAGCGTGCCAGGTGAACCATGCAGAGAGTGTGGCACTTTTATCTACCCAACATTTCACTTTTAGTCAGTTACAGGAAATAAAACTGGCTAAAAATGATCCAGATGTTAGTCTTGGAAAACAGATCAATTTAACTGAAACATGGCCGTGCGAGTGAACAGTTTCTGACCAAGGTATCAAGATATTGTCAGTCCTAAACCACTTCCCCCTTCAGATGGATTGGAATGATACATAAATGTGTGAGGGAACAGTTTCTGACCAAGATATCAAGATATTGTCAGTCCTAAACCACCTCCCCCTTCAGATTGATTGGAATTATACATAAATGTGTGAGTGAATAGTTTCTTTTCTCACAAACATAATTATATTTCAACGTGTTACCCTAAATTTGCTGGGACCCCATCACTAACCGATTTTGGGTTAGTTATTACAGCGCCAGTGGTTAGATTAATTTAGGCAGGAACTAGTTTTATAGAAATATTCTCTTTTTTCACATTTCCTTCAAATAAATGTTTAACTTCATGTAAATATTTTTCTATATAATTATGTATATGTCTTAATAATAATATACCTATATATAGTTCATGAATTTTAACAAACATATATAAACTAAACCTAAGAATTGCCCTATATACAGCTTGTGGGTGAAGTAATCACCACATCATTAACCCTCCCTTCTATAAATCTCTGCTTGTGTTTTACTTCCAGATCTTCTCTCATGCTTATCAACACTTCATCAATACTTTGTGTATCATTTACATCGAAATCTTTTTCATTTTTTTTTTAAAACAGCACATTAATTCTAAATTTATTAAGTAATCTGTGAGTAGTATCCACATGCTAGTTTTTGTTGAGACAGATCATCACAGATGGATCAGGTAAACTTGGTGATTGGGGATGAGGTTTGTCAGGAGGTTTAGCATGATAATGCTATATTTTTGAGGGGGTCTGATTCCCGTAACTTTTGTAAAAAAAAATGTTGTCATTGAGCAATACTTTAAAAAATCCCAGGAGGTTTAGACTACCTATAAAGGGGTCATACCTGTGCATTATAAGATCCAATGAAACAAACTTGATATATACTAGAGTTTGAGCAAACTTACAAAGTCTAATAGTGCAAACTTACATGAATCAAGGCCTGTAACTTAGATATGAATTATCCAGAACATTTTCCAATTTTTTAATTTTCTTTTTTGGGGGTGGGTTAACGCCATATTCAACACATTTCAGGTTATATTATTATGACATATCCAGTTCTATAGGTGGCGGAGAACCTCAGAACATCAGAATAAATTTGAGTAGAACCACAGTCCTTCATCAAGTAACTGAGAACTTGTCCAAGTCTTACTGTGTGCATTTGGTGAAGAGTCAGCGACAAATGTAGTTAACTATACAATCTAAAAGTTAACAGATGGACAGATGAAAGTGACATGAGAAATCAAGCTTCTAGATATTTTGGCTCTGTTAGCTTTATAAAGACTGGTTTAACCATTACAAGCTTTTTCTGAGATAGTCTCCAAGTGGTGCAGGCAATCAAATACCCACACCAAACACCGAACCCTGTTTACTGCCAACATAGTAAAATACTTGGCATAATGTTGCAGGATTTGCGTTTTTCTCCCGAGTCTGTCTGCCTATGACGTAAGCATTGTGTTTGTATTCATTCTTCAAGACTATAGTCACAGAGAAACAATGCCTGTTTCTTCTCCTAACACAGGTATGTATGAATGAATAAGTCACAAAAGAATTCTTGAAACTTCAAATTTAGTCTGCTTTATATTATCTGGTTGTACAATGTCATGCCCAGGTGTGTCCAGGTGTGTACGCAAGTATGAGATTAATGTTCAGGTGTGTATCTATAATGGGGCTTGTCCAGGGGTCGTATTCACCAACCATTCTTGAGAATAATTTTTAAGACATGAGTTTGAAAATCCAAATTTCAACCTTAGATATCTATTTACCATGATGGATAGAATAATTGTGAGAGTATATTTGACTATATTACATGCTTGGCAAATTTTAGCCTCAAAATATGGTCTATAAAATTCAGTCTTGGGTTCAAGTCTAAGACTATTGTTAATACCACCCCCCAGATGTGTACAACATTGGGCATTGTCCCGGCATGTACCCAGGATGCTAACTGGGTATGTTGGATTTTAGATACTCAATCACATATTAAGTTCAAAGTTTCAAAGTCAGTTGGTAGAGTATTCGCCCTGTAAGTGAAAGGACCCTGGGTTTGAGTCATGGACTGGCTGCATATTTTCTCGACCCGATACATTGGCGCCAAACATGGGACTGTGACTAATTATATTCCGAGATACATTCACAAAGATTCTCTGGTCTCTATGAAAATTCGTGGATGAATTCCAATTGCTTTGTCAGGGAATTATGTCACAGTGCGTTAGGAGAGAAATGTGTGTAAGCGTTCCAGTTTGCTCAGCCAGTGTCCTATTATAATTATATACAGTACTAAATGGTATTATAATTGAGCCAAATATACCACCAAATAAACAAGATGATGAAGTGATATTTATTTATGTGAGGCTGTTTCAGAGAAGTGTCAATCAGTTAAGAAATGGCGGATGACGGACAGCATGCTGCAAACTACAGAAATAGCTTGGTAGAGCTAAAAATACACATCTTTCATTAAATTTCACCAATTTTAATTTACGACGACAAGACGAGGCAGTCAGTTGCAGGAATTTGCAGACAAGTTGATCCATCAAGTCAGATATTTGTGCATGTTCCTTTAATAAATCTGTAAGCCTCTGTCTTGTACTTCTGATCAATCATATATGATGCACTGCAGCCGCTTTGGAGTTAATGTATTTCTGGATGCTACACGTTTATAATGTATTTGGAGAAAAGCCATTATTCATGAATAAGCCCATTATGTCAGTTTTCATCGTTATGATCAATTGTCTGTCTGTCTGTCTGTCTGTCTGTCTGTCCGTCCGTCCGTCCGTCCGTCCGTCCGTCCGTCCGTCCGTCTGTCTGTCTCCAGATAATCAGTTTCAAATAATTGTTTAATTAATTATTGTTCAATTGTTCCTACCAAAGAAGTCTCTACACAATGGTGTGGCAAATTTTCTATTTATAATAGCACATGGCAGGAGAACCGCAGTGGTGGTCTAGTGGTAGAGTGTTTTCGGCATGATACTCCAGTGAGGCAGCACTTACAAGAACATAACAGGATAAAATTTGAAAAAATATTACAACATTGTATTTAACAATATCCAGAACCGTTTAAAGTGTGGAATTTGTGTTTAATTAACTGAAATATTTATTTTTTAGTTTGAGCGCTTACTTATCAGCCATAATCAACAGACTTTTGGTTGTATTTGATTATCAGTACACCACTATTAATCGGCATGCAAAAGATGTACAACTCTAGCCAAACTTAATTTCAGAAAACTAGTCCCCAAGTGATGCATCATAGCTGCCAATGATAAGTGTTTCCTGTAATACATGGCTGTAGCCATGATGAACAAGTCTCTGGCAGACCTCACTGTGAAATTGGTGTTGAAATATCTATCAGCACATTCCTCACTCAGTCAACAGGTGCCCCGATGATTAATTCCACACCTTGTTACATGCTCAACACTTCAGCACAGCAAAATACAACAATAAGAGCAGTATATAAAATGTTTTATAATATAATCAGCCAGCTTATATCTTCTGTTATATAATATAATTAGCCAACTTATATCTTCTGTTTTATAATAAAATCAGCTAGCTTATATCTTCTGTTATATAATATAATCAACCAGCTTATATCTTCTGTTTTATAATATAATCTGCTAGCTTATATCTTCTGTTATATAATATAATCAGCTAAGCTTATATATTCTGTTATTTAATATAATCAGCCAGCTTATATCTTCTGTTATAGAATATAATCAGCTAGCTTATATCTTCTGTTATATAATAGTATCAGCTTAGCTTATATATTCTGTTATATTATATAATCAGCTTAGCTTATATATTCTGTTATATAATATAATCAGCCAGCTTATATATTCTGTTATATAATACAATCAGCTAGCTTATACCTTCTGTTATATAAAATAATCAGCTGGCTTATATATTCTGTTTTATATTATAATCAGCTAGCTTATATCTTCTGTTATATAATATAATCAGCTAAGCTTATATATTTTGTTATATAATATAATCAGCTAGCTTATATCTTCTGTTATATAATATAATCAGCTAAGCTTATATATTTTGTTATATAATATAATCAGCTAAGCTTATATATTTTGTTATATAATATAATCAGCTAGCTTCTATCTTCTGTTATATAATATAATCAGCTAAGCTTATATATTTTGTTATATAATACAACCAGCTAGCTTATATCTTCCGTTATATAAAATAATCAGCTGGCTTATATCTTCTGTTATATAATATAATCAGCTAAGCTTATATATTTTGTTATATAATATAATCAGCTAAGCTTATATATTTTGTTATATAATATAATCAGCTAGCTTCTATCTTCTGTTATATAATATATTCAGCTTAGCTTATATATTTTGTTATATAATATAATCAGCTAGCTTATATCTTCTGTTATATAAAATAATCAGCTGGCTTATATCTTCTGTTTTATAATATAATCAGCTAGCTTATATCTTCTGTTATATAAAATACTGAATTTATAAAACGTAAATTTTGAAATACATGTATTCATTTTTTAAGTACCCAGGCAACATCCGCATCTAGATCTAGAAATAAACAATAGTGACTAAATGCCAGTTAACAATAGGAAAAAAAGGAACGGATAAAACATAAATAGAAGACCGCCAACTGACACGGCATTTTGATCTTATTCAGAAGTATGGAATCAATTTTTTATGAAACCAATAAAATAGAATAAACAAGCTATAACTGGGTACTGTTGCCTGATAAACTCGCTATGCAACTGAGCAACTGCCTGATAAACATGGAATTTATTGGTTACATAAAGGAGCATAATCAAATTGTACTGGTCATAAAGGCAAATTACTTGTTTTATTACAAGATTTCTTTGAGTAGTTTTATTTCTTTGAGATAGGAATAATGTAAACGGTTCATTAGAATTATGCATTACCCATCATGCAGTGCTTGTTTTATAAGCTTGCAATCAAAATATGATTCACGTCTAATAATACTTCATAGCTCCTATGCTACAGATATTTAGCTACATTGTATGCATTTGATTTCAAAGCCGAAATATTCAACACTTTCATTTACTTGTTGCTGATTTTTTTCCGTGTGGTTCCTGGTAATTTTTTTTTTAATCAAGGTTTTACTCCATTTTCAACACATTTCAGGTTATATAATTATGGTATATCCAGTTTTAATGGTGGAGTAAGACCTCAGAATTAATCTTAGTAGAACCACCGTCCTTCTGCAAAAAACTTGCAAAATTTCTCACGTAACATTTTTGGACCGTGTGGGACCCGAACCTACGGCCTTAGCGATGAAAGGCAAGTGATCATCATGAGACAGCATCTTATACAGAGAGCACCTTTACCTGGTAAGAATAGTATCACCGTCACTCTCTGCAAAAGTTTGTGGGAATGCTTTGTACATTTGATCAGTTTTTGTCATGTTCAATATTTTGGTTGGTTTATCAACCCCTGTGTGGTTCCTGGGTGCCAAATGAGTGATAGCAAGAACAGGACCAAATGTCACACTAAAGAAGACCTAATGTCACATTAAACAGGACCAAATGTCACACTAAACAGGACCAAATGTTACACTGAAGAGGATCAAATGTCACACTAAACAGGAACAAATGTCACACTTAAACTGAACGTATCTACTGAAGGGTCTGTTGGTGCATTAACATAATGTGTTAGCTGTATCATCTTTCTGGAATACGTTGGCCTCACATGGTAAAAGTCATGGGTTTGATCCTCAGCCAGGTCATTATAACAACAACCTAAGAAATGGTACTAGAAGCCAGCCACCTTGCCTGACACTCAGAGCATTTTGAAAATAGTTCAAGGTTTGGGTGGCCTGGTGTCAGTATAATGTGACTGGGTGGGAATATCAACATTTCATATGTAAAGTATGTGGTGTGGCAGCACAAAAAAATACTGCCTGAAGTAGACACCATGGCCATGGGACTGAAAAATTGTTGAAAGCAATGCGAAACACCAACATACAACAAAAATACTTGAAGCTTCGCCTCTCATGGTGTAAGATGATTTGACATTTACTCAGATGATAAAGGTAACCAGTACCAAGTCAGTATAATCCATAGTCATAATAGATACTGTCAAACCTGTCTTAAGCAGCCAGGGAATGAACGAAAGTGGTCTTTTAAGACAGGTTGTTGCTTAATACAGGTTAATTTGCTCTTAAAGCATCGAAATGGGAAATATCAACTGTGGCTGCTTAAGACAAGTGGCTGCTTAATAGAGGTGGCCGCTTACACAGGTTTGACTGTACAGTATTTATATTTAGATTGTGAACTGAAATGAAAATTGCCTATATTCATGTATGGCTGGCAACACCAGGCATACAACACCACACATGTAACATCTACAGGAGTTTTACTGCCAACACTGCAACATTTAAATCATGGGAGGACTGAAATCAGCTGGAAGTGATTTAACAACAAAATACAATCTTTCTTTGTTCTGACAAATAGGAGATAGGAACAAATTGATTCAGCCAGAGTATTTAACTGCCTGGCTATAATGCAATAAAGCCACAGAGACCGTCCCACACAGACGTCCCACACAGACGTTCATAATTAGTTTATGCATATTCACCCTCGTACAACAGCAGTAACTTATCAGCATTTCCATTATGGTATATATGCATGTTCAAAACTTTTTCGTTTTACATCGACTGTGAAACAAAATGTTACAACTTAGAAAAATCATGTTCGAAGTCTTCCTGGATAGAACCAGTACTAAGCAAGTGTCGATAAAAGTCACAGTCTTGCTCATGGTTACCACATATGGCCGTGGTAGAGGAACAAACCCACTATCCCCCAATGCAAGACTGGACACTCTACCACAAGACCACACGCTCCTTACACTATATACATATCCACCTCCATACAACAGCAAAATATTGAAGAAATTTCACTTGGTCAACTAACCATTTCATGGATAGGTTTTGCTGACAGTACAGCATTGAAGAATCAAGGTTCTAGGCTCATTCTGCGTACATATTTTGTTGATCTGTTAATTTTCATTCATGGAGAGTGGGCCGAGAATCTCCATTGCTGCTGGTATCATGTGTTTGTTGATACATTGTAAAACGCTTATTCAATCAATAATGAACTGTATGGTTTTGATTTGTTTAAAAATATTTACAACATGGAAAAGAGGTCATACTTTCCAAATAGCAACAAAACAAAATTTCAATAGCAAAACAAGAAATGTCACTGGTGAGTGTCACATGCCCCCCAACCCCCAAAGTGTACACCTGAAATGGAAAGTTGGAGTTTAACTTCAGGTTATACATGTATGTGGTTATCCAGTTTTATTGATGGAGGAAGACCTCAGTCTGAGTCTCAGCTTCAAAATAGAACCATCGTCCTTCCGCAAGTAACTGGCAAACATTCTCACATAAAGGATTTGAACTGAGCGGGCCTCGAAACTTAGATGACCTTAGCAGTGAGAGGTTGGTGATTTTGAAGCGCACCAAAATTGACCACTCGGCCGCCGAGGACCCTCTGGAAGATGGGTTATTTTAAATCAGAGACTTTCAGATATGTGGGTAAAAAGGGATAAAGTCTTTGCGGATTTGTAATCTTATTTATTGTAAAATTCAGAAATTTCATTTATTTCTATTTAAAACTTTACTTACTTACATTATATTATATATTATTTAGATTAAGTAATTGATTATTTTATTTGCTATCTGGATACAAGGGTCTAAAAGATATGAAGCAATTTATTTCAAACAAAGTTTTTTCATATTTTGGTTTAGAAATTATCTTTGGAAGGTAGAATTTACATCATTGTTTTAAGCTAAGGAATATTTATCTAAACTATGAGGGTAATACCCCAAAAGTCAGCAAATATCTGGGTCACTGACTGTTAGTTCAAACGACCGCGGTGTGGTCTAGTGGTAGGGCGTCTGCCTCGCATGCGGAAGGTCGTGGGTTCAATTCCCAGCTGAGTCATACCAAAGACTTTAAAAATGGTACTAGAAGCTTCCTCGCTTGACGCTCAGCATTAAGAGGAGAGTTCTAGGTCAGGTCGGCCTGGTGTCAGTATAATGCGACTTGGTGGGGTATCATACCATTTGTCTGTGGCATGATACTCCAGTGCGACAGCTCTTAGAATACTGTCTCAAGTAGACCTTTCCTCAAATGTCAAGGCCACACTTACAATTTGTTTGATATTTCGTGTCTAGTCTTTAACTTTGCTCACCTGATCAAGATGACATGTCGCACATAAGACCCTGACCCGTACCTCAAAGGTCAAGGTCACACTTTGAGTTTGGTTGAGATTTCAAGTACAGTCTGTAACTTTATCATACATGGATGGATTTCAAAATCACTTTGCTCAGTTGATAAATTGATCATCATGACATGACGACGTGTCATGTGTAAGACCCAGAACCTTACATCAAAGGTCAAGGTCACACTTTCAGTTTGTTTGATATTCATGCTAACAAGATGAAATACAAACATAAAATGGACCAAAAAAAAATATTCACCAACAAAATAAAATTTTATGATTGATAAACAAAATGTAACAAAAAGGTAAACTCACCGTTTTGATTTCTACTTTCTTAGCCATTTTCCCCATTTTCATTAAAAGTACTATTTCAAAAGGCAGAATTGTTTTATGGAACAAATTATTTCCAATTCATTTCACATACTTTATAATAAATGAAGATTCCAGCGCGTACATAATCACAAATATTCCTCAGTGCCTCCCAATCCTCATTACTGTTGTTGTTGTTGTTAATGATTTACAACTCAATTCAATAGTATCATCATGTTGTGTCTGAATCTCAAACAAAAACACAGATCTTATACATAAAAACATTAATTTCCTTTTCACGTTAACCACAAAACTTATTCAGGTACATTAGTTTCCTTTCAAGTACAAATTTCATTACTGAATCCAGGAAGAAGCAGCTACCTGCGTATGTTGAAATAATCATCCGCCTTATCAATAAGAAAATAATATTCAAGTTTGTGAAAACTTCACCACAAAAATCAAATATGCCTTTATCATGATCAAACTGCTTTGATAACTAATACAAAAAATCCTGATGATAAAACAAACTATGTTAATATTTTTAGTAACTTGTATATATAAAATATTACTAAAGATTAAGTGCTGTTACACTGAATGTAATAATTTCCTCATCAGACGTACATGTTTTATATCCGTAATAATGCATGAGAGAACCAGTCAAATTCCACAGAAAGTGTATGTTTTATACAGGTGACGAGTGAACCAGTCAAGCTGTGTTGTGATAAGTGAGGAACCAAGCTTCCCTATGTCTCTGATCACAGACTGACATCCCAACTCTGGCAGAGGGAATAATTTCTGTAGCAATCTTAACTGCCGCCTGCAGCAGGGCAATCAATGGCAATTACTGATAATCTACAGTCTAGCTACCCCTCTCCTGCAACAGTGACATCCCAAAGAATATAGTTTTGTGTGGAAGGGTGGCGTACAATTTAACAAACAGTGTCCCTGGGTATACAACCCCTCTCTCCACAACAGTGACATCCCAGGAAATACAGTTTTGTGAGGAAGGGTGGCGTACAATTTAACAGTGTCCCTGGGTATGCAACCCCTCTCTCTCTACAACAGTGACACCCCAAGAAATACAGTTTTGTGAGGAAGGGTGGGGTACAATTTAACAAACAGTGTCCCTGGGTATACAACCCCTCCCTCCACAACAGTGACATCCCAGGAAATACAGTTTTGTGAGGAAGGGTGGGGTACAATTTAACAAACAGTGTCCCAGTATACAACCCCTCTCTCCACAACAGTGACATCCCAGGAAATACAGTTTTGTGAGGAAGGGTGGGGTACAATTAAACAAACAGTGTCCCAGTATACAACGCCTCCCTCCACAACAGTGACATCCCAGGAAATACAGTTTTGTGAGAAAGGTAGCAGTACAATTTAACAGTGTCCCAGTATACAACCCCTCTCCCCACAATAGCGACATCTAAGGAAATACATTTGGTGTGGAAGGGTGGGGTACAATTTAACAAACAGTATCCCAGTTCACATCCACTCTCCCTACAACAGTGACATCCCAATAAATATAGTCTTGGGAGGGAGGGTGGGGTACAATTTAACAGTGTCGAGTATACAACCCCTCTCCCTACAACAGTGACATCCCAATAAATAGTCCTGTGAGTGAGAGTGGGACACAGTCCCAGTATTGAGTCAGAAAAAAAAAAGAATAACCACTTGGCTGTCCAGTTAACCAATCATTTCATAGTTAAAATGTTTCAACTTAAATTTTATGGAGAAAGATAAGCAAAGGGTTGAAAACCAAATACAAGAGACCAGCAGCCAGTGACACGTTCACCCCTGAACGTGCGGCACGTGTAACAAGAATAAAGACTACTGCATCACGCATGTTACAATACAAAAAATTATGGGATTATATTTAATTATTTACATGTACAGTCAAACCTGTCTTAAGCAGCCACTCAAGGGAAGGATCAAAAGTGGCCTTTTAAGACAGGTTGTTGCTTAATACAGGTTAATTTGCACTGAAAGCATATAAATGGGAAATAGCAAATGTGGCTGCTTAAGCCAAGTGGCTGTTTAATAGTGGCTTTGCTGAAACTTGGTAATTTGCCAGTACATCTATCAATCAACTTGACAAGGACCTCATTTCATTCTCATGCACACTCATTTCATTGTTGTTTTTTCAATAGATTTTTTTTATTTGAATATTTAGCATTATTTTTTTTTCAATCAAGGGCTAACAGATGATCAGTAAATGTTGGCCTTACCACTCTTATTTGGTATCCTTGAAGGTAAACCAGTTCCCTGGCTATCTCAACAAGTAACTAATAACTTTCCTACTTGAATCAGCGATGTGAGACGAAGGACAAGACGTAATGATGTATATAACAACTGCACCGAGACCGTAGCTGGGTGGGGATTCATACTCACAGTCTCTGGATTAAGTCGTACAAGCTACCAACTGAGCCAATAGGGCCCAGACAAATTTGTTTTATATATATATATATATATATATATATATATATATATATATATATAAAATAGCTTACTTAATGTTAATCTTATTTGTAAATGGAAAGTGGAGTTTGAAATATGTCTATCTGCTGGGTGCAAAATTACAACCTTGCCTCGCTAACCATCCAATCATACTCTCAGATCAGGCCTCATTTACACTTATAGACGTACAAGAAATGTCATATTTCCAAGACAGAAAAAAAACTGTATTATAAAGTATTTGAGATACAAACTGGCAGCACACAACTGCGTGCAATACAAGGGCAGTCTCCAAGTATAGAATCAATATTCATTTAGCAAAGACAAACAAACTGCATAGTAATCTATCAATGAGAGATTTAGCCGTTTCTATTTATGATGGCTATAGTCTTGGTCTGCTTAATCTACGCACATATCTCTATAGTCTTGGTCTGTCCAATCAATGCATATATCTCTATAGTCTTGGTCTGTCTAAGCTATGTATATATCTCTATAGTCTTGGTCAGTCTATCCTGTGCATATATCTCTATAGTCTTGGTCTGTCTAATCTGTGCATATATCTCTATAGTCTTGGTCTTTCTAATCTGTGCATATATCTCTATAGTCTTGGTTTGTCTAATCTATGTATATATCTCTATAGTCTTGGTCTGGCTATGCTGTGCATATATCTCTAAAGTCTTGGTAAGTCTATGCTGTGCATATATCTCTATAGTCTTGGTCCGCCTAATCTATGCATATATCTCTATAGTCTTGGTCTGTCTAATATCTGCATATATCTCTATAGTCTTGGTCTGTCTTATCTGTGCATATATCTCTATAGTCTTGGTCTGTCTAATCTGTGCATATATATCTCTATAGTCTTGGTCTGTCTATGCTGTGCATATATCTCTATAGTCTTGGTCTGTCTAATCTGTGCATATATATCTTTTTAGTCTTGGTCTGTCCAATCAATGCATATATCTCTATAGTCTTGGTCTGTCTTATCTGTGCATATATATATCTATAGTCTTGGTCTGTCTAATCTGTGCATATATATCTCTATAGTCTTGGTCTGCCTATGCTGTGCACATATCTCTATAGTCTTGGTCTGTCCAATCAATGCATATATCTCTATAGTCTTGGTCTGTCTAATATATGTATATATCTCTATAGTCTTGGTCTGTCTAATCTGTGTATATATCTCTATAGTCTTGGTCTACCTAATCTGTGCATATATCTCTATAGTATTGGTCTGTCTAATCTGTGCATTTATCTCTATAATAAGTCTTGGTCTGCCTAATATGTGCATATATCTCTATAGTCTTGGTCTGCCTTATCTGTGCATATATCTCTATAGTCTTGGTCTGCCTAATCTGTGCATATATCTCCATAGTCTTGGTCTGCCTTATCTGTGCATATATCTCTATAGTCTTGGTCTGCCTAATCTGTGCATATATCTCCATAGTCTTGGTCTGTCTAATCTGTGCATATATCTCTAGTCTTGGTCTGCCTTATCTGTGCATATATCTCTATAGTCTTGGTCTGCCGAATCTGTGCATATATCTCTATTGTCTTGGTCTGTCTAATCTGTGCATATATCTCTATAGTCTTGGTCTGTCTAATATACATATAACTATAGTCTTGGTCTGCCTAATCTGTCCATATATCTCTAGTCTTGGTCTGTCTAATCTGTGCATATATCTCTATAGTTTTGGTCTGTCTAATCTGTGCATATATCTCTATAGTCTTGGTCTGTCTAATATATGCATATATCACTATAGTCTTGGTCTGCCTAATCTGTGCATATATCTCTAGTCTTGGTCTGTCTAATCTGTGCATATATCTCTATAGTCTTGGTCAGTCTAATCTGTGCATATATCTCTATAGTCTTGGTCTACCTAATCTATGCATATATCTTTAGTCTATGTCTGTCTAATCTGTGCATATATCTCTATAGTCTTGGTCGGTTTAATCTGTGCATATATCTCTATAGTCTTGGTATGCCTAATCTACGCATAATATCTCTATAGTCTTGGTCTGCCTATGCTGTGCATATATCTCTGTAGTCTTAGTCTGTCTAATATGTTTATAATATCTATATAGTCTTGGTCTGCCTATGCTGTGCACATATCTCTGTAGTCTTAGTCTGTCTAATCTACGCATAATATCTCTATAGTCTTGGTCTACCTATGCCGTGCATATATCTCTGAAGTCTTAGTGTGTCTAATCTGTGCATAATAACTCTATAGTCTTGGTCTGCCTATGCTGTGCACATATCTCTATAGTCTTGGTCTGTCCAATCAATGCATATATCTCTATAGTCTTGGTCTGTCTAATCTATGTATATATCTCTATAGTCTTGGTCTGTCTATGCTGTGCATATATCTCTATAGTCTTGGTCTGTCCAATCAATGCATATATCTCTATAGTCTTGGTCTGTCTAATCTGTGCATATATCTCTATAGTCTTGGTCTATCTAATCTGTGCATATATCTCTTTAGTCTTGGTCTGTCTAATATACGCATATATCACTATAGTCTTGGACTGCCTTATCTGTGCATATATCTCTAGTCTTGGTCTGTCTAATATGTGCATATGTCTCTATAGTCTTGGTCTGTCTAATCTGTGCATATATCTGTATAGTCTTGGTCTGTCTAATCTGTGCATATTTCTCTATAGTCTTGGTATGCCTAATCTATGCATAATATCTCTATAGTCTTGGTCTACTTATGCTGTGCATATATCTCTGTAATCTTGGTCTGCCTATAATGTGTATATATATCTATAGTCTTGGTCTGTCTAATTTTGCATATATCTCTATAGTCTTGGTCTGCCTAATCTACGCATATATCTCTATAGTCTTGGTCTGTCTAATCATTGCATATATATCTCTATAGTTTTGGTCTGCCTATGCTCTGCATATATCTCTATAGTCTTGGTCTGTCTAATCTGTGCATAATATCTCTATAGTTTTGGTCTGCCTATGCTGTGCATAATTCTCTATAGTCTTGGTCTGTCTAATCTGTGTATATATCTCTATAGTCTAAGTCTCTCTAATCTGTGCATATATCTCTATAGTCTTGGTCTGTCTATTCTGTACATATATCTCTATAGTCTTGGTCTGTCTAATCTGTGCATATATCTCTATAGTCTTAGTCTCTCTAATCTGTGCCTATATCTCTATAGTCTATGGTTTGTCTATTCTGTGCATATATCATTATAGTCTTGGTCTGCCTTATCTGTGCATATATCTCTAAAGTCTTGGTCTGCCTAATCTGTGCATGTATCTCTATAGTTTTGGTCCGTCTAATCTGTGCATATATCTCTATAGACTTGGTCTGTCTTATCTGTGCATATATCTCTGTAGTCTAGGTCTGCCTAATCTACGCATATATCTCTATAGTCTTGGTCTGCCTTTGCTGTGCATATATCTCTATAGTCTTGATCTGTTTAATCTGTGCATATATCTCTATAGTCTTGGTCTGCCTAATCTATGCATATATCTCTATTGTCTTGGTCTGCCTTATCTGTGCATATATCTCTATAGTCTTGGTCTGCCTAAGCTGTGCATATATCTCCATAGTCTTGGTCTGCCTAATCTGTGCATATATCTCCATAGTCTTGGTCTGCCTAATCTGTGCATATATCTCTAGTCTTGGTCTGCCTTATCTGTGCATATATCTGTATAGTCTTGGTCTGCCTATGCTGTGCATATATCTCTATAGTCTTGGTCTTCCTAATCTGTGCATATATCTGTATAGTCTTGGTCTGCCTAATCTGTGCAACACAGCTCCATCTGGTGGTGACTGGGATTATCAATAAACTCAATATTCAAACATGCAAGAAAATTTAACAAAAATATCACATTAGTTTATGTATAATCTATATCAAATATACCTCTGGGGCATTACATTTTCCAAAGGGGGGGGGGGGGGATACTTTATAAGAGATTTTTTTTTTTTTTACTAAACACCTGGGACAACAAAAAAGTAGTCATAAAAAAAGTCATCATAAAAGCAAAGTGTTGATAAAAAAGATTCATTTTGATGGATAAAACAGATTTAGACTGGATACATGGTTAAGTTTTAAATTTGATTTTGATACGAAAAACATTTATGCTGGGAGTCCAAGAGTTGTTTATTAGGGAAGATATTTAACTGAGGTAGTTATATTTACTTTACTGTAAGATATAGATTGAAGTTGAAGCGCATACTGTTGTGTTTGAAATGTATACCCATCAAATAGAAACGGCATTAATGTTCTTGGTATACTGAAGACTTGATCCAACCTCATGTATACATAGGGAGATTGAATAAATTCAAAGCAGGCTCATACGCACCTGGCTATTGACTATAAAGCAGGCTTTTTGGCCTAGATTATATTATTATCCGGACTAAACACCTGGCTATTGAATCTAAAGCAGGCTGGTTGACCTAGATTATATTATAATCCAGATTAAACACCTGGCTTATGAATCTAAAGCAGGCTGGTTGACCTAGATTATAATATAATCCAGACTAAACACCTGGCTAATGAATCTAAAGCAGGCTGGTTGACCTAGATTATATTATAATCCAGACTAAACACCTGGCTAATGAATCTAAAGCAGACTGGTTGACCTATTATAATAATCATATTCCAAACTTAACAGCTAGCTAATGAATATAAAACAGGCTGGTTGACCTAGACACCTAGATTATAAGTTAAAGCAGACTCTTTGGCTAACAAATATAAATCAGGCTGGCTGACCTAGAATATAATACATTCTAGACTTAAAAGCTGGCTAATGAATCTAAAGCAGGCTGGTTGACCTAGATTATAATATAATCCAGACTAAACACCTGGCTAATGAATCTAAAGCAGGCTGGTTGACCTAGATTATATTATAATCCAGACTAAACACCTGGCTAATGAATCTAAAGCAGACTGGTTGACCTATTATAATAATCATATTCCAAACTTAACAGCTAGCTAATGAATATAAAACAGGCTGGTTGACCTAGACACCTAGATTATAAGTTAAAGCAGACTCTTTGGCTAACAAATATAAATCAGGCTGGCGACCTAGAATATAATACATTCCAGACTTAAAAGCTGGCTAATGAATCTAAAGCAGGCTGGTTGACCTAGATTATAATATAATCCAGACTAAACACCTGGCTAATGAATCTAAAGCAGGCTGGTTGACCTAGATTATATTATAATCCAGACTAACCACCTGGCTAATGAATCTAAAGCAGACTGGTTGACCTATTATAATAATCATATTCCAAACTTAACAGCTAGCTAATGAATATAAAACAGGCTGGTTGACCTAGACACCTAGATTATAAGTTAAAGCAGACTCTTTGGCTAACAAATACAAATCAGGCTGGCTGACCTAGAATATAATACATTCCAGACTTAAAAGCTGGCTAATGAATCTAAAGCAGGCTGGTTGACCTAGATTATATTATAATCCAGACTAAACACCTGGCTAATGAATCTAAAGCAGACTGGTTGACCTATTATAATAATCATATTCCAAACTTAACAGCTAGCTAATGAATATAAAACAGGCTGGTTGACCTAGACACCTAGATTATAAGTTAAAGCAGACTCTTTGGCTAACAAATACAAATCAGGCTGGCTGACCTAGAATATAATACATTCCAGACTTAAAAGCTGGCTAATGAATCTAAAGCAGGCTGGTTGACCTAGATTATATTATAATCCAGACTAACCACCTGGCTAATGAATCTAAAGCAGACTGGTTGACCTATTATAATAATCATATTCCAAACTTAACAGCTAGCTAATGAATATAAAACAGGCTGGTTGACCTAGACACCTAGATTATAAGTTAAAGCAGACTCTTTGGCTAACAAATACAAATCAGGCTGGCTGACCTAGAATATAATACATTCCAGACTTAAAAGCTGGCTAATGAATCTAAAGCAGGCTGGTTGACCTAGATTATAATATAATCCAGACTAAACACCTGGCTAATGAATCTAAAGCAGGCTGGTTGACCTAGATTATATTATAATCCAGACTAACCACCTGGCTAATGAATCTAAAGCAGACTGGTTGACCTATTATAATAATCATATTCCAAACTTAACAGCTAGCTAATGAATATAAAACAGGCTGGTTGACCTAGACACCTAGATTATAAGTTAAAGCAGACTCTTTGGCTAACAAATATAAATCAGGCTGGCTGACCTAGAATATAATACATTCCAGACTTAAAAGCTGGCTAATGAATCTAAAGCAGGCTGGTTGACCTAGATTATAATATAATCCAGACTAAACACCTGGCTAATGAATCTAAAGCAGGCTGGTTGACCTAGATTATATTATAATCCAGACTAACCACCTGGCTAATGAATCTAAAGCAGACTGGTTGACCTATTATAATAATCATATTCCAAACTTAACAGCTAGCTAATGAATATAAAACAGGCTGGTTGACCTAGACACCTAGATTATAAGTTAAAGCAGACTCTTTGGCTAACAAATACAAATCAGGCTGGCTGACCTAGAATATAATACATTCCAGACTTAAAAGCTGGCTAATGAATCTAAAGCAGGCTGGTTGACCTAGATTATATTATAATCCAGACTAAACACCTGGCTAATGAATCTAAAGCAGGCTGGTTGACCTATTATAATAATCATATTCCAAACTTAACAGCTAGCTAATGAATATAAAACAGGCTGGTTGACCTAGACACCTAGATTATAAGTTAAAGCAGACTCTTTGGCTAACAAATACAAATCAGGCTGGCTGACCTAGAATATAATACATTCCAGACTTAAAAGCTGGCTAATGAATCTAAAGCAGGCTGGTTGACCTAGATTATATTATAATCCAGACTAAACACCTGGCTAATGAATCTAAAGCAGGCTGGTTGACCTATTATAATAATCATATTCCAAACTTAACAGCTAGCTAATGAATATAAAACAGGCTGGTTGACCTAGACACCTAGATTATAAGTTAAAGCAGACTCTTTGGCTAACAAATATAAATCAGGCTGGCCGACCTAGAATATAATACATTCCAGACTTAAAAGCTGGCTAATGAATCTAAAGCAGGCTGGTTGACCTAGACATCTAGATTATAAAATAATTCAGACTCTTTGGCTAATAAATATAAATCAGCCTGGTTGACCTAGATTATAATATATTCCAGACTTAACAACTGGCTAATGAATCTAAAGCAGGCTGGTTGATCCAGGCTAAATAATCCTCATATTCATTTAAACAATCAGTAACTGACCAACTAAGGAATATTTATAATGGATTATTTACACACTTGGTGTTAATGATCAGATATTTTTATACAAAATTGGAAATGTTTCCACAGGACACACATGTTCCTGATACATGTAAGATTATATTACCAAAAATTAAGTTGAAAAGGGGCCATACTTCCTGCAAAAGTTGACAAATATTGAATTTGACCTGTATTATAATTAAACAGCTAAACACGAACTATAAATTAAATACATAGACACTTTCAAAAGTTATTGATCGAAACTAATATGTTGGAAGCACAGACGGACGCACGTACCAACAAATGAATGTTAGGACTAAAGTTAAACACTAAATGCACCATCATCATTCTTTGCATAGTGGGGACATAAAAATATTGAGACAACAAAAGCTGGCTTAGAAATGAGTTTTAATTCTCTTAAATTTCATATAAAACTTCAGGTTACAAACACTCAGCAGACATCATACAAATAAACCATGCTGTTTCATGCTATTGTTTACTACAGATTGGGATTTTCTATAAATGTTGAGATATAAAGTTTTAATTCTGATTGTTGTTTATTTTTGTGTTTCAAGTCTGTAACATACTTTATGCACAGCAGCAGAGCAGACTAGCGTAGAGCAGAGCAGTGAAGATGTAGTGCAGAGCAGTGAAGATGTAGTGTAGAGCAGAGCAGGGAAGATGTAGTGTAGAGCAGAGCAGTGAAGATGTGATGTAGAACAGAGCAGTGATGATGTAGTGCTGAGCAGAGCAGTGAAGATGTAGTGTAGAGCAGAGCAGAGAAGTCTATAGCAGAGCAGTAAAGACATAGTCTATAGCAGAGTAGTGATAATGTAGTGTATAGCACAGCAGTAAAGATGTAGTGTGTATAGCAGAGAAATGAAGATGTAGTGTAGAGCAGAGCAGTGATGACAATGTAACGTATAGCAGAGCAGTAAATATATAGTGTATAGCAGAGCAGTGAAGATGTAGTGTATAGCACAGCAGTAAAGATGTAGTGTGTATAGCAGAGAAATGAAGATGTAGTGTAGAGCAGAGCAGTGATGACAATGTAACGTATAGCAGAGCAGTGAATATATAGTGTATAGCAGAGCAGTGAAGATGTAGTGTAGAGCAGAGCAGTGATGACAATGTAACGTATAGCAGAGAAGTGAATATATAGTGTATAGCAGAGCAGTGAAGATGTAGTGTATAGCAGAGCAAATCAGAACAGAACATTATACTTGGCTATATGTATGTGATATTTTGGATACCAATTTATGAAACCAATTTACCCAATTACTTTACACAATGCCTATACCAGTGCTGGTTCAATAACCCTTTTTATTTTTCATTAAACAAAACAATTTGTGAAGGTAAGATGCCGGGCAAGCTTATTTATATAAATACACTTACTGGATCTTTGCCATCCATACTTCTGGCACCATTCACCTGTAGTTTAGGTGGCTTGCCTGCTGGGAGCCCATGTGTCGAGGAGTTGGAAGGTCGGCGCTTTATCATCCCCTTAAACTCCTCACGGAAAGAGCGGGCTTTCTTCAGCATCTTGGAACCCGAAGTTTTTTCTAAAATATACAAACCATTAAAAATAATAATGTGCTTCTTCCTTGATTTTAATCATATTAATTTCAGTATTCCATTATCAAATAAATGACTTTGATGCACCAAATATATATTTGCATCTTTAAAAGCAATCGATGGAAAGACATCAATTGTTCAAACAGAGCCTCCTCTGGCTATTTTTTCCTTTTCGCCACTTCTTTCGCCATATTGGAAAAGTTTAAGTCAAATTAAGAAAATTGGAGCCAAATTAAGAGTCATTTTTGCTGGGTGCCGATTAATCTGTTAATTGTCATGGTTGTTGATTGGGATGAGGGGACAGTTAAATGGATTAGCTAAGTTAATTTCTACAGTTAGAGCCGCTTGTTTTTGTATGGAAATTTGAAATAAGATTCGGCCAAAGTTGATTTCGCAAAAGAGGGAGATCTTTCACAAATTTAAATTTTCCTTCACATTTGGCGACACTGGCAAATCCCAGTGTAGGCCCTGCTCAAACAACTCACAAAAACTAGAAATGACAGGGAACTGGCAGGATTACAAGAATCATCATGGGTTTGGGGTATGAGATTCATCCAGAACAGTAACATCAATATTTTAACTCTGATTATAGTAATTTGTTTTTAGCCTGACTGCAAAGAAGCTTAAAGCTTATTTGAACTGCTCTTGTGTCTGCTTCCTGGGTAGAACCAGTACTGAATATTGTTGTTTGAGAAAAATCGGGTCTAGCTGAGAATCAAACCCATAACACCTGGCATGAGCAACCAACCCTCGATGTGTTGTTATAATATTTTTTTTTTACTCAATTGCTAAGTAAGCTTAAAAATGATAAATATTAGTCAGTTACCTGGATGATGTGAGTACTAGGTGTCATTTTTGAGAGGTATTTGGACCAGATGTGGGATGAAGCTTGGGACCACTGGCACGAATGGCCAGTACCACATACATTACACCACCTTGCTGCCATAACATGTTAATTTATATTGGCACCACACACAGAAGTTATTTCTCCAATAATCAAGAATTTTTTATAGTTACAAAAAGTCAATGTAAGGGAGATAATACATACATACAATTTCTGTTTAATTTTATATTGGATTGTGGCCCTTAGAATATGGTCAGCGCCTTCAATTGCAGCTGAATACATTTTACAATCAAGATATTGGGAAAAAATTACACCTTTAACAATTTCCATAACAAAAGTTTTGGGAGTCTTATCATCATTGTTGTACATGGCCATTTGTCATGGTTGTAACCAGCATTACAGTATTCCTGATGGGAGATCCACTTTTGTGTATCTTTTATAACCAAAGATATATATCAGCGTGGACCTGGGTAGTTAACATTCAACACTTTGAGTAATCACATATACATGTTCCTCATATTTACATTTTTTTTTTTTGTTCTTTTTTATGATTTCCCACTGTTTTATAATTCCCACTGTTTAATAATTTCTCACTATTTTATTATTTCCTGCTGTTTTATGATTTCCAGCTGTTTAATGATTTCGGCTGTTTCATGATTTCCCACTATTTAATAATTTCTCACTGTTTTATGATTTCCAACTATTTAATAATTCCCACTGTTTTATGATTTCCCGCTGTTTTACAATTTCCCACTGTTTTATGATTTCCCGCTGTTTTAATAATTTCCCACTGTTTTATGATTTCCTGCTGTTTTATGCTTTCCTGCTGTTTTATTCATATTCTGGTTTAGTTTGTCAGCTAATTTATGTTGTCCCGCGTGTCACCATTGATCAATGCCACGTCTGAGTTAAAGTTGATGACAATGGATTGCGTCTGCTTATTTAGACATAAGTGGCATCGTGGTTTCGTTTTTATGTTTTTCTAGTTAGTTATGCAGATTGCTGAAGAAGAATAGCACATTTAATGTATTGCTCCGAATTAATGCTCCACCCAAAGCTAAAAGGGTATCGTATTTTTGTGTATGTTTACAGTCAAACCTGTACTAACGGTCACTTGTTATAAGCAGCCACCTGCCTTAAGCGGTCAGTTTCAGACCCTCCCGTCGAAATTTACTATATAATTTAACTACAATAGGCGGTCACCTGGTCGAATGCATTAAAAACCTCCTAAAATGGGCCACCAAATGAACAAATTTTACCGTAAAATATCGATTTTGGAATATAAAAATTTCATAACGGCCACAGAATTAATTTTTCATTAAAGTACAAAAAACCAAATAAATCAAATAATTATAATATATCTTTAATTTAAAATAAGTTTCTTTTAGTTTAAACTTTCTTAATTGGCCGTAAACAAACCAAACAAAGCTGTTATTGTGTTCTACATAATCACCATTTTTCGGACTCAAACCAAACAAAGCTGTTATTGTGTTCTACATAATCGCAATTTTTCCGACTCAAACACGAGTGAAGTGCGTGATAATTTTCACATCTCTATTTTAAGCTCGCGTAATTGGTAAAATAGACAGATCAAAGTGTTTTGTGTAAACACGTTAACTGTGAAAAAGTGGACATATAAAAAGATTAAAGAAGCTAACGTTTTTGAAACGATAATTAGAATGGCAGTTTGTTCGTGCTTTTAACGAACGATAAGGAATTAACTCATTAAGTTCACACTTGTAAAAAGCGCGTATTGTGGAAAAATATAAAATTTGGAAATGATTTATTGTGACTTAAATCATAAATGTTTTGATTGTCAGTGTGTTAACAATGCCACCAAAACGGAAGTGTTTGACTTTGGATAAACGTGTTGAGGTTGTGAAATTGTGCCAATATACAAAAATTCTTCGCTAATCTGGGTGAAAATTGATGACCCTGTAGTAGGCAGCCACCTGTCTTAAGCGGCCAATTTGGCCCTTTCCCTTGGCTGGCTACTTAAGACAGGTTTGACTGTACTTAAGAAAGTAACATTTTGGCTATTTAAGTTTTTAGTTACCTTTATTGTAAAAGTAAGGCATTATCAGACCAGTTTTACTGGGTATTTATGTCATATTGAAAATAAATCATCACACGTGATACCACTGACAACATCGAGGATTATCAAAATGGCGGACAAATGGGAAATTATTCACGACAAGCATAGCAAAGCTGTTATTTGGAGACATTTTGGCCTTCAGAAATGACACAGTATATGGCGTGGTACATTACAGAGTAGTACTCACTAAATAAAATGCCATATATATAATTATACTACAGAATTGTTTTCTGTCGATACCTCTATCATTTGGAGGAATTAAAAAACAAAATTTTAGTTGAGGAAAATCTCCTCAAGATGTTTAGTGAAACCAGCATCTGATCAACAAACTTTTAATTTCTTTAAATGAAACAAATATCTGTTTTGACTTTATTGTAACTGAGACACATATCTAAATAAATCCAATGACTCAGCAATACTTTAAAACAGTATTAATTTATATTTACCAAGTTGCCTCCCTTGATTTTATTATAAACTGTAAGAAACTATAGTCAGTATCACTTTCTTAATTAACTCAAGATTTTCTTTGAAAAAATACAATCGCTTGATTAACATTTTGTAATTGACGCAGACATCTATTGTGTAAGATGTCACGAGGGGCATATACAATAGGCAGGGGCAGACCTAGATAAACAAGATGGCAGTAGGGGAGGTACAATTTAAACACCAGTATACCGTAACCAGGGGCGGATCTAGAAATAAGATGGGGGTTGGGAAGGTATAATTTACACACCAGTAAACTGTAACCAGGGGCAGACCCAGAAACAAGATGGGGGTGGGGGAGGTACAATTTATACACCAGTATACAATAGCCAGGGGCGGATCTAGAAACAAGATGGGGGTTGGGAAGGTACAATTTACACACCAGTATACCGTAACCAGGGGCAGACCGAGAAACAAGATGGGGGTGGGCGAGGTACAATTTATACACCAGTATACAATAGCCAAGGGTGGACCTAGAACCAAGATGGGGGTGGGGGAGGTGTAATTTACACACCAGTATACAGTAACCAGGTGCGGAATTTTTTTTTCATTTTGAATACAATACTTTTTAGTATTTATACTTTTTATTCAATCACCAATGTCATGTATACAGTCAAACCTGTCTTAAGCAGCAGTCAAGGGAATGGACAAAAGTGGCCTTTTAAGACAGGTTATTGCTTAATACAGGTTAATTTGCTCTGAAAGCATAGAAATGGGAAAAGCAAATGTGACTGGTTAAGACAAGTGGCTGCTTAATAGAGGTGACCGCTTACACAGATTTGACTATGTTATTAATAAATATTTTTCTGGAATGGGTTTAACGCCAGGTTATATAACTATGGCATATCCAGTGTTATAGGCGCAGGAAGACCTCAGAGCGTATCTGCGAACTACTGTCCTTCCGCAAGTCAAGTTTCTCACATAAAGTTTTAGGAGCGAGCGTGACTTGAACCTATGACCTTAGCGTTTAGAGGTAAATAATCTTGAGGCAGCACTTTTGACCACTTGGCCATGGAGGACCCCGAATAAATCTTAATTGATGTAAGATCAATTATTCCCAAAAAACATATTACATGTCATCACAATGTATTTTAATTGATTTTTTTTTATTTTTAATCCTTATAATAAAAATTATATCTATCTATATAATATATTCTCTTCTTATATATCTATCACAGATGGTACTGGAATGTCAAGATTTTTATCCTATCACATGTCACATGACATTACAATGTATTTTAATTGTTTCTTTTGCAATGATTCCCATAGTTTTCTACTTTCCTTATATTTATAGCAGGAATGCAGTGTGACGTCCCCGTGCTGGATCCGCGCCTATCAAGTTATCAGCTAGAAGGTACAGTACACAAACTGTCTATTGTTTCCCCAGCTGCAGTAATTGTTAAATCTGGAGTCAATTAAACATCTGCAACTTCTGTCAGCCATTGTTTCTTCAAATACACAAATCTTAATGTGCTACAACATAAAACCTTTGTAGCATTCCTGTTACCCAAGTTTCAAATCTGTGCATCTAATCACCATGACCGGTTTAAATAAAATGTGACACAGTCATTCTTTTTAAAAACAAAAATTATGTCACTGCTAAATAGTTTATTGCTTAACCCTTTACTTCATATAGACGCCTTTGGACACCTCTAATATTGAAAGCATTAATTCACCACATATCAGCAATGGGTGAATTATGTTTATATTAACTGACAGAGTGGAAAACAGTGCAGGAAGTGTTCAGATTGCTCGTTACGAGCAATCTGAACTCTTCTTGCACTGTTTTCAATGACCTTCTGTGATTGGTGTGGGAAAACGCGTATCTATGGAGTAAAGGGTTAAAAGATAATTATCAGATTCCATAATGTTTTGATTGATTGATTGACTGATTGATTAATTGATTGATTGATTGGATATTTAGCTTTATTTTTCTGCCATCAAGAGCTAACAGACCATCAGTCAACCTAACCACTGTTTCCTGGGATCCTAAAAGGTTAACCAGTACTCCAGCACAACCCATCTACGCAAGTAACTGATAACTTTCCCACTTAAATCAGCAGTAGATGAATGATAATGAGACACAATGTTGTATATCAGTCATCACGGAGACTGTTGCCGGGTAGGGATTCAAACTCAAGACCCCTGGATTGATAGTCAGACACATTTAACTGCCTGAGCTAATCGGGCCTGGCTCTATAATGTTTTGAAAATTTATAGAGATCTATGCATGCTTCAGTCAATTCCTGTCATTTTGGGTCAATTTGGATAAACAATGAGTATATGTGCGTACATGTAAATGCAAATAGAGCATTTTTATGAGTTGAATTGAAAAAACAATGAGTATTTAGATAAATGAACAATTGGTTAACCTAAATGTCTCAAAATCTGATTTCCTGTCCAAGTGATCATCAGGATATATCCTTCAAAATTGTTGTACCGGTATATCAATCATCACGGAGACTGTGACCAGGCATGGATTCAAACTCAGGACCCCTCGATTGAGTCATATGTGGGACCAACTGTCAAGCTAACCGGGCCCAGCTGTTATTCAGGAATCAGTCAATCACGAATGATGATGATCTCAAACCACACGGGCAAGCATGTTCATCTATGTCATAACAACGACATCATTCAAATATTTACCCAATGATGACATCATCATTCCAAAAAGTTCAAAACCCATCGCCAAAAGTCACTGAGGGTTAACTGAATCAATCAACAGTGGGTTCTGCTGATATCGAACCCAAACAATGGTACAGGCAACAATCATATCCATTTTTATACTGCTGAGTGTGGCCCACACTCATTTTTATGGAAGATACCTAGACTTCCCCTAGAAGTTAAACATATACACACTCTTTAAATGATAACAATTTCATTGCATCGGACCCAAATAAACATCCATCTTTAGCATTTAGTTTATACTCATTTATTTAAGCTCGATTGCGATGAAAGCTCAAAGCTTATATGAGTGTTGTTTTATCCCTTTACTCCATAGATACGCGTTTTCCCACACCAATCACAGAAGGCCTTTGAAAACAGTGCAGGAAGAGTTCAGATTGTTCGTAACGAGCAATCTGAACACTTCCTGCACTGTTTTCCACTCTGTCAGTTAATATAAACAGAATTCACTTAATAATTCAAAAGCCTTCTTTATTAGGTGTCCAAAGGCGTCTATATTAGAGGCGTCCAAAGGCCTCTATATGAAATAAAGGGTTAAAGAGTATCAATTTCATTGCATCAGACCCAAATAAATATCCATTTGGCATTTAGTTTATACTAATTTATTTAAGCTTGATTGCGATGAAAGCTCAAAGCTTATATGAGTGTTGTTTTATGAGAGGCATTAGGTCAAGCTGGAGCTCAAACTGGCAACCTCTGGAATTTATTCCAGGGTATGCTAATGAAATCCTTTAAAAAAACAAAGAAAGAAGAATCTATTATAGAAACTCTGTAAGTCAATGTTTAAAAATTTATTGAATTCACAATTGTGACCTTTCTGAGTTTGTGTGCCGTAACATCAAATATAACTGCACTGCTTCCTCTCCTGTAATAGTTCAGTAATTCATCGATCAATACATACAATTCCATAAATATATAACAATCATCATTGTTATAAGCAGTAATAGCTCGTCTCCTTAAATAGAAGACGAGAAAATAAAGCATTTATTGACATGGAAACATTTGGCTGAACAGCGGAGATATTGTTTCTTATTATATTCTAGAAATGGCAAACATAAACTAAACGCATCTGCAGGGATCTGTCAGAGTTGTTAGGTTTCATTTAATATGTAAGTTTAGATGATGAAGAAGAAAAGCCCCTATACCTTATAGTGTTAGATGTAATTCAGGGCTTGACAGTGGGTGGATGGATGATGGATGGATTATTACAGCTGAAACCATTCACAAACAAATAAAGAAGAATTGACTGTAATGTAAACCCAGGTGACTGCAAGTAATCCAGATCTACATTGCTTGTATGTGTTACTATTCAGGGTTTTCCACAGGAAGGAATGCAAGCGCTGGGGTAAGAGAGCGTTAACACCTTCAACACGTTTTTAAGCGCTGTGTAAGGCAGTCATTCAAATATATTTAACTAGTAAAACTTGTGTTAATCAGTTTAAGTCATCATATTTAGTATGTTTCATTTGAGGCATAAAAGTGAGAAAAGATATGCCTAGAAAAATTGATGATTTAGAGGAAGGTAAACTTTTGCCAAATTTTGTTAAAGAATTCAAGTGCTAGGGGGAGTAACGTTTCTAAAAGTCAAGTGCTGTGCTTGAATGGCCTGTTAATTTTCTATGTTACTTTGAAGTAATTGTTATCTTTTTATTAAAATAAAAACTGAAACGTAATAATAAAACACAAACTCTTCAGCCACTTACAAAATAAAATTAAATTGTCGCTTGTTTTTAATTGATGTCAGTTATCAGTAAATATTTTCGATACTGTGTCAGGTCATTTAGTTTAAACAATATTTATTCGTTGTCAACATATTACATATAAATATATTCAAATAGGTCATTTAATGTGTAATGAGTCCAAGTTATCAATCATTTAGAGAAATTGAGAATTTTGAGTTGAGGGAAACGTTTAGTGAAACCAGCCCCTGGTACCAAGCTCTTAACCCTTTACCCCATAGATACGCATTTTCCAGCACCAATCACAGAAGGCCAGAAACAGCACAGGAAGAGTCCAGATTGCTCTGTTTTTCACTCTGTCAGTTAATATAAACACAATTCACCCATTGCTGATACGTGATGAATTAATGCTTTTAATATGGAAGTCCAAGAAAATGCTTATAGAGCAAAGGGTTAATTAAACTAGCACAAAATTTTTAGGTTAACTGATATTTAAAGACAGGAAACGGAAACCAATGATTTCAGTTTATCAATCAATCATGAAATGCGGCCAAAACTTCAGGACTCAATATTCCCGGAGGTTTAATGTTATGAAGGAAGCGTTAATGGCTGTACTACTGGTGGCTGTAACCCAGGTCTGGACTTATCACAGCTCTGTCAGAATTTTGTGTTTAGTCGAGACACTGACTCGGCGAGATGCCGACCCCGCGATCAATACATATCTGCTGATACGTCTGTAGCTACTGTATACAGTGGCTGTTATAAATTCATAATTTCTAAATAATATCTTTTACTGTTTAACAGCAGTGCAATAAGATACGTATATAGGCATAACCATTCTAACCAAAACTTCTCATATCTAATATAAACATGTATGTGTCAATATTTTTCATCTCCTATAAGTTTCGCTGATTCTATAACAGACCTGTCTTTAAATCCTTTTTTATAATAATATAACTTTTTCATATTAAATCATTCTTAACGATTCCGTCCTTATTAAAAAATATTTGATAAGCTGCTTAAAGCATTTTCTTGGACTCTTCCAAAATGAAAGCATTAATTCACCACATATCAGCAGTGGGTGAATTATGTTTATATTAACTGACAGAGTGTAAAACAGTGCAGGAAGTGTTCAGAATCAGATTGCTCATTTCGAGCAATCTTAACTCTTCCTGCACTGTTTTCAAAGGCCTTCTGTGATTGGTGTGGGAAAACGCGTATCTATGGCGTAAAGGGTAAATTTAAAAAAATAAACTATTTCAAATTTTGGACTTAATTTTTGATTAATTTAGTATTGGAACTGTTAAAGTCATTTTGCAAGGGTCTTATGACGTCTATTCTGGTCACATGACACAAGGACAGTGTTGTTTGCTTCTTCCTGGTTAAGGGTTGGATGGAGGTCACTTCCTTAAGACCATTCTCTTGATCAGGTAATTTCTTCCAGTATACAACACTCATTATGTCCCAGTTGGGTCAGGTGACAACCAATCAGCTGAAGGTGATGTGACATCAATGAATATTCCAGGTATTAAATAAAATATTGTTCTGAGCAATGGTCCACTTGATAAAACAAGTGTTGGTTTGGAGGGTCAAACTAGCCATACAATGTATGTACTACTAGTTAACTTTTTCATGCCATCATGTGGAGGGAGGGTGGGGGTGGGGGTCTAAGAGATGATAAGTTAACGTTACCACTTTTTCCTGGGATCCTGGATGCTTGACCAGGACTCGAGCACACCTATCTCCGCAAGTAACTGGTGAAAGTCGATTGACAATGTAACACAATGTCATATATTAATAATCACGGAGACTGTGACCAGCGGGAGTTTAAACTAACAACCACGGGATAGTCAGACACTTTAATTACCAGCTGAGCTAACTTGGCCTAGGGTAGTAAACAGATAACAGACAATCCCCTACCCAATACAGATCTGACTCATCTCCGCAGGACAATTCCTCATAATGGTACTTACAAACATTACAGAAAAATCTCATAACAAATAACACTTAAAAATTGGCATACTTGACCCCTGTCACAAACAAGTCTGTAATACAACATACATGACAAAATGTTAATTATAGACATACAAGGAAACATAATTTAAAAAGATAGCCAACAGATAATTGAAGGACCTCCATTTCTAGTTGAAAACCTGTTATTTGTTGTTAAAATGGAGTTGTAAAATTATGTTTGCAAATATTAAGTTGTTTTGTTTTCAACTCTGATTCTCTTTCCAATAATGAATATATGTATACATACCATCACAAAATGTGACAATAAATGTTACAGATTATATTTATATAACATCCATTTATATAAGTGGAAGCCCGTGTGGTTCCGGCTAAGAATAGAATCACTGCTGATCTCTGCAGAGGGGTATAAATCCTCCGAATGGGTGTCATGTTCATTTTATCATTTTTTGTCATGTTCACTATTGTGGTTAAATTATCAACCCCTGTGTGGTTTTAGGGAGCCAAATGAGTGATGGCTAGAATAGGACCACTGTGGCTCATGCATGTCATAAGAAGCGACAATTTGAGTAATACGATAGAATTTGCTGAAACTCTGCAGTTCTGCAGGTATCAAGGTTCTAGGTTCATTCTGCATATTCATTTGTTGGTGTATTTTTATTAAATCTGTATGTTATTTGTTGTTTTTGTACATGCAGAGTGAACCTGGAATCTTCCTTCCTGTTGGCGTCGAATAACATATAATGTGTTGGTACGCCGTAAAACCCTATTCATTCATTCATATAAGTGGTTGGGGACTAAAGAATCAATCTGATCCTCAGTTCTGACAGGTACACTATTATGTAGTTGAGATTTTTACAGCAACATCAGGGCTCAAATTTAGCACTTGCAACTCGCAAAATGCGAGCTGTATTTTGAAAATTCAAGTTGAAATTACTTAAGCTGGCATTTTTTTGCGATGGATTTCAAGTTAAGAAAATTACTTATTGTATTTATTTTATTTATTTTTGAAAATCGAAAAGTATAATCCAGGTATAACAAACAAGTTCTTGTCAATTTTACCCAATTTATTTTGCTTTTGCTCCAAATTACCCCCCTAACAACACGATTGTCAACAACATTGTATTATATGCGTGTTCTGCAAAAAGAAAATAAAGTTAAAACCAGTCAACAACACAATGAGTAGACTGCATCTAATTTGATTGATCATGCACTCAAAGTTGAAACCCGTCAAATTCATTGTTTACATTGTCTGTGAAAATAGGTTTGGCTAGTTGGTTTCAAATTTGGTCAGTTGAAATTTTAGGCACTGGCTAAAATTGAAAGTGCACAAAAAACTTAAATTCTAGCCCTGAACATAGAGGTATTATAGACCACTCCACCTAGGAGACACAACTATCAAGACCCCTTTAGACCACTTGGTTACTGTAGACCCTTCAATTCTCCTCAGTCCACTTGGTAACCAAATAACCTTAAAGACCACTTTATTACCAAGACCCTTCAAGCCCACTTTGAAAGCAATGACCTTTCAAGACCACTTGGTCATCGAGTCCCTTCAAGACCACTTGGTCACTTAGGACCCTTTTAGACTACTTTGTCACTGATGACCTTTAATACATCTTGGCCGACAAGGATCCTTTAAGACCACTTGGACACTGAGGACCCTTTAAAACCACTTTGTCACTGATGACCCTTTAAGACCACTTGGCCAACGAGGACCCTTTAAGACCACTTGGTCACTGAGGACCCTTTAAGACTAATTGGTCACTGATGACCCTGTAATACCACTTGGCCAATGAGGACCCTTTAAAACCACTTGGCCGATGGGCCACCCTTTAAGATCACAAGACAATGCAAGACCTTTAAGACTACTTGGTCACTGATGACCCTTTAATATCACTTGGCCAACAAGAACCCTTTACGACCACTTGACACATGAGAACTCTTTACGATCACTTGACACACGAGGACCCTTTACGATCATTTGACACACAAGACAACTTGGCCAATGTAGACCCTTTAAAATCATAAGACAATGCAAGACCTTTATGACCATTTGGTCACTGAGGACCCTTTAAGACCACTTAGTCACTGAAGACCCTTTAATACCACTTGGCCAAAAACGATCCTTTAAGACCACTTGGTCATTGAGGACCCTTTAATACCACTGGACCAACGAGGATCCTTTAAGACCTCTTGGCCAACGAGGACCCTTTAAGACTACTTGGTCACTGATGACCCTTTAAGACTACTTGGTCATTGAGGACCCTTAAATACCACTTGGCCAATGAGGATCTTTTAAGACCTCTTGGCAAACGAGAACCCTTTAAGACTAATTGGTCACTGATGACCTTTTAATACCACTTGGTTAACGAGGACCCTTTAAGACCACTTGGTCAATGAGGACCCTTTAAGACTACTTGGTCACTGATGACTCTTTAATACCAATTGGCCAACGATAACCCTTTACAACCACTTGACACATTAGGACCGTTTAAGACCACTTGACCAACGAGGACCCTTTAAAACCACTTGGCCGACAATCGCCCTTTAAGATCACAAGGCAATGCAAGACCTTTAAGACTACTCGGTCACTGATGACCCTTTAATACCACTTGGTCACTGAGGACCCTTTAAGACTACTTGGTCACTGATGACCCTTGGCCAACGAGAACCCTTTACAACCACTTAACACATGAGGACCCTTTATGACCACTTGACACACAAGGACGCTTTATGACCACTTGACACACGAGGACGCTTTATGACCACTTGACACACGAGGACCCTTTAAGACAACTTGGCCAACGAGGACCCTTTAAAATCACAAGACAATTCAAGAACTTTAAGACTACTTGGTTACACGGAACATTAAAGACCGCAACGCAACAGAGGACCTTTTACGAAAATTTGGTCATAGAGGACCATTTAAGAAGGCAATGCAAGACCTTTAAGATCACTTGGTCACGGATAATCCATTAAGAACATAAGGCAACTTAGGCCCTTCAAGATCACTTGACCAATGTGAACCCCTATTAGACCACTTGGTCACAGAGAGCCCTTTAAGACCATTTGGTTACTGAGGATGTTGAAGACCACAAGGCAACTGAGGATGTAGAAGACCACTTGGTCACAGAGAACATTTAAGACCACAAGTTTACAGAGAACATTTAGGACCCTAAGGCAACAGAGGACCCTTTAAGATCACAAGGCAACAGAGAAAATCCAAGACCACAAGGCAACAAAGAACATTTAAGACCATAAGGCAATAGAGAACATTTAAAACCACAAGGCAACAGAGAGCATTTAAAACCACAAGGCAACAGAACATTTAAGATCACAAGGCAACAGAACATTTAAGACCACAAGGCACCAGAGAGCATTTAAAACCACAAGGCAACAGAGAGCATTTAAAACCACAAGGCAACAGAGAACATTTAGGACCACAAGGCAACAGAGGACCCTTTAAAACCACAAGGCAACAGAGAACATTTAAGACCACAAGGCAAGAGAGAACATTTAAAACCACACGGCAACAGAGAGCATTTAAAACCACAAGGCAACAGAGAACACTTAAGACCACAAGGCAACAGAGACATTTAAGACCACAAGGCAACAGAGAACATTTAGGACCACAAGGCAACAGAGAACATTTAGGACCACAAGGCAACCGAGGACGTAGAAGACCACTTGGTCACAGAGAACATTTAGGACCGCAAGGCAACAGAGAACATTTAGAACCACAAGGCAACAGAGAGCATTTAAAACCACAAGGCAACAGAGAACACTTAAGACCACAAGGCAACAGAGAACATTTAGGACCACAAGGTTACAGAGAGCATTAAAGACCACAAGGCAACAGCGAACATTTAAGACCATTTTGGTTCCAGAGAACCCTATGAGACCACAAGGTCACCTAGGACATTTCAGACCAACTAGACAATATAAACAAACTACCAATTGCACACTACACAATTAATGTTGCAGCTACAGATTTTCATGACAAACTTGTTGAATTCCTCATTTCAAAAACATTTATCTACATGACATTATAACATCTTACAAACTAAAGAGTCGGGAGAGAAAAATTATATTCTCTTTCACTTATACCCCCAGGGATTCAATATTTGTATAGACCTACTAAACATAGTATGGATACACCAACAGCAGACTACACCACACCTTAATCAAAACAACAGACTTGGCACTTTGAAATCAAAATCAAAATGAGAGCAGAATTTATTTGGAGGAACTGGCAGATACAAAACACTGATTTCTGTGATTAAAGAAGCAGATGGGATGCAGCCATGCTGCATGCAGGTTTTATATTTTGGAATCTACAATATATCCCTGCAGAGAGAAATATACCCCACTTATCTTTCTCTGATAAGGTTGTAATATTGTAAAGCACAGGCTGCAGCTATCACAATGAACTGAAGCTGCCTCCACTTCAGCTCAGATTTCAAAAACACTACACAGTGGTGTCAATCGGTATTAACCAAATATTTAAACTTTTTGCAAAATTTTTTTTTTATATTTATATTTTTATATTATATTTTATATTTGTTGTACATGCATTATAAAGAGTAAATTATACATTTTAATAATTTATGGAAATGTGTTTCAAAAGTACAACCATTAACCTCTGTCCGCCAGCCCAACCCAGCCAGACCCAGTAGTACATAATCTACTGTAGGAGATACTATTTATGGCAGATTCCTCGTGTTAATACATATTTACATAACTACCGAAGTCTGGTACATCATTCATACATCTCCCCGGTCCAGTGAAGCCATCCCCAGTTGTACACAATGCAGAACAGAAGATAATATTTCTGGCACAAACTGGGACCATTTCCTTGTTTTAACATGTAGATTCTATCGCCTACTATATCACTGACATACATCCATATTACATCTCAACAAATATGCATTTTTACATCCGAGCAAACATGCTTGAAGGTTGAAATATTAACCAATTCAATTTCTGTAAATGGCCTAATGTAGCTACAATTTCCCTCACATAAAACAAAATTAATGAAATATTTTTTATGACTATATAACAGATTACACCCATGCAGCATAACGAGTGGCCAAAAACATGAATGAATAGAAGAATAAATGAATGAATGAATGAATGGATAAATAAATAAGTGAATGTATAAATGAGTGACTGAAAGAATAAAAGAATGAATAAATGAATTAAAGAATGAATGAATGAATGAATGAATGAATGAATGAATGAATGAATGAATGAATGAATGAATGAGACAAATTGAAGAATGATTGATTTGTTTACATATTTTCATTGATTGCCATGCTATCGAGGACTAACAGATGATATAATAAGTTAACTTAATCACTCTATGCTGGGATGCTGGAAGGTTAACCAGTACTCGAGCACAACCATATCAGGCAAGAAACTAATAACTTATCCACTTGATTCAGCAGAGAGAGATGAATGACATTGAGACGCAATGTCGTATATCAATCACCAACAACAGCAACATCATCAACATCAGCAACAACAGCAACATCACCAACATAACCAACAACAGCAACATCAACAACATAACCAACAACAGCAACATCACCAACATAACTAACAACAGCAACATCACCAACATTAGCAACATAACCAACAACAGCAACATCACCAGCAACAGAAACATCACCTATAACAGCAACAGCACCAACATCACCAACATCACCAACAGCAACATCACCAACAACAGCAGCAAGCGGGCTGTCATTTTCATATTTTTCCTACATTTATATATTGCAAAAAAACTCAAAAGAATGAGAGACTGACACAATTTTCCTTGTATCAACTTTAAAGTAAAGAGATAATTTAACCATGTACATTTGTACACCACGTCATGTGCCAGCAAACATTTGTCTACTGGTACTGTGTAGTGTATTCCAGCCTATTATAACTATATATTGTATCCCAGCCTATTATAACTCTAAACTGTATCCAAGCCTATTATTACTCTTTACTGTATCCAAGCCTATTATTACTCTATACTGTATCCAAGCCTATTATTACTCTATACTGTATCCCAGCCTATTACAACTCTGTACTGTATCCCAATCTAATATTACTCTGAACTGTATCCGAGCCTATTATTACTCATTACTGTATCCCAAACAATTATCACTATATACTGTATCCCAGCCTATTATTACTCTGTACTGTATCCCAGTCTACTATTACTCTGTACTGTATCCCAGCTTACTATTACTCTGTGCTGTATCCCAGTCTATTTTTACTCTTTACTGTATCAAAGCCTATGATTCCTCTGCTGTATCCCAGCCCATAAATTTACATGAGCTTTTTTGCTTTCTTCAACAGTATTCCATTATTTAATGGCGGCCAGCACACTTATTCATTTGTACTGGTAGTATAAGACACACCTTACCCGTGAAGTCACTTGACTACTTCCCAACATACTCACTACCGCTGGATTGACAATCTTATGTGTTACCAACTAGGCTATCTATGAAATTATTTTTCACATTAATTTAACAAATATTAAAAATAAAATATATATACATGTATACACAATTTTTTTCAAATACTCCTATAAATGTATCACTTTCTCTGCACTCAGCTACATGTAACAAAATTACAATAAGGTTTAGTTTAAACAGATTTATTTTACTTCAATTGTGAAACAATTTATTACAACTAAAGGCCTTTTCCATGGCGCGTATTATTCTGACGGTTTCCATGCCTAAATCGCAGGGGTTTGTTTGCGCAGAACAGGCGCTGCTTTTGTATAAATCGCTTCTCACTATCTAGCATACTTTTGTTTTCATCAGAGCAGATAACTGCGCTGACTAATAACTGCATGGACAAAAGTCGCCAGTAAAGGCGATTTTTCTACGCTTGTCAGCATGTACAATGTGTGGAAATTCACTTTGGATGGGCACTACACAATAAATACATGTGTATTTCCACGCGAGTGCCTCTATAAACTCTGCTCAGACAATCTGCATCATGGAAATTAATTGTCTGAGCACCTCTTAACCCTCACTCCATAGATACATGTTTTCCCGCACCAATAACAGAAGGCTTTTGAAAACAGTGCAGGAAGAGTTCAGATTGCTTGTAACGAGCAATCTGAACACTTCCTGCACTGTTTTCCACTCTGTCAGTTAATATAAACATAATTCACCCAATAATTCAAAGCCTTCTACATTAGGTGTCCAAAGGCGTCTTTATTAGAGATGTCCAAAGGCGTCTATATAAAGTAAAGGGTTAATACTGCGCGACAAAAAGTAGCTTATGGAAAAAACAGCACAGCAAAAATATGAGCGATGGAAAACGAGCTTAAGACAAATCATTCTCAAAGTCTTCCTGATATAACCAGAATTAAGGTTTAAAGCATATGCAGAATAAATGTCTTGCCCAATAACACAATACATATAGCCGTGGTGTAGGATCGAATCCTGGGATGTCCAATCATGAATCTCATGCTCTATCGGTGGACCACACGATTCATTAATATGATAAGTAGATAAGTAAGTTGGGTTTTTTTCGCAGTCAATCATAAATCTATTTACCGCACCTAAAAATACAAACCATGAATCGGCAAGGAAAGACACACAATGACTGAGAACATTTTGACCAGCAGGAACATTGTGGGTCAGCCAAAAGTGGCAAACAAACAAAAATTCAATTTAGGCCCCATTCTTTGCTATTCAAGCTAAAAAATTTCCATTTTTTTAATGTCTACCGAAAACCATAAAATCTGCAATGATAATCAGGTTTGTAATGTTATTTTTTACAGATCATTGATTTCTCCATATGCAGACCCTGCAACCTCTGGCATGAGTAGCCAACACTCCATCCCCTCCACTGGTGCTGCACTTCCTGTTTTATTCAAGACATTTCAAAGTTTGTAATCTTACCATACAGAAAAACTGGCCTTGATCACCAACGTCATCCTAAACACTTCCTAAAAATTGGCAAGTAGTTAGTTAAATCACTTGAAAATCCAGTGCTAGCACCAGGTATGCCTCCAACCCCCTCAAAGCAAAAAGTGAATGCCCTGACAAGACCAAATCATAAGTCTATCCCAGTTCCTGACATCTCCTTATTCAGGTCTGTTATACCTTGCATGGAATTCCCTGTCTGTCCCACAATTCATAGTACTCTAATCTGTTTAACAAATTGTGACGAAATTTGATATCCGCTGAATTAACTGACCAATCAGAGTTCTCGTACATCACTGTTATGCATCAGTTCCTAGCAGGAGAGCTAGGACTGTTCCTACAGTCTACCAGATCATACCAGCCCGGCAACAGCCTCTGTGATGCTTGATATACGACATTGTGTCTAATAATCATTCATCTCTCACCTCTGATTCAAGTGGGGAAGTTATCGGCTACTTGTGGAAATGGGGTGTTCTCGAGTACTGGTTAACGTTTCAGGATTCCAGGAAACAGTGGTTATGTTAACTGATTGTCTGTTAGCCCTCAATTGCATAAAAATGATGCTAAATATTCAACCAATTAGATACCAATTTTCACTATTAAAGAGTCCTTATAACTCTAGCGGTAATTAAAGCACTATGGATTTATGTTACTGAAATATCAGTGTAAGCCAGCAAAGTTTAACTGAGTAATCGTTCAACACTCATTTCTTGCTCAACACTCAAAGATTAAGTTGACTGATCAAAGCTCAAATTTTATGAACAAAGCTCTAAATAACATGATATGCATATATGTAGTGATGGGCTGATGATCAATTATAATAAAAAATTGTTCGGTTAGATTTGAAGTCGGTGACAATCGATTGGTCTTCATCATAATCGATTATCGGAAAACTTTTGTTGGATTCTGACAAATCCTTTCTGCTCGTTCCTCTCTTTTTTCTAATAGTTATTATAAGAATACAAATTTAGATATTTCTGTTTTTTATCATACTCTAGCTATAACAAAATGGAAACCTTATCGGACAGACTAAAATTGAAAAGTCTGGCGATGAAAACAAGAGTGTGGAATCAAGTAACACAGATGTGTCCTTATCCTGGAGGGAAAGCGAGATTTAAAGTACGGAAATATTTTGGTTTTATAAAACAATGGATGGGCCAACAACCAAAGAACACTTGGATATATATAAGCATCGCAGTTTGTTGCATTTATTTATCATTATCTGTTCCCATGGGATCAATTAATCGATCAATGATCAGTTGGTGTTTACCGATTATAACCAAAGATCAATTGTAAAAATATACCAATCAAAATATACCCATCACTATGCATTGGTATGTAACAAGTGAACTGTAACATGCAAACATTTTAATTCTAATTCAAATTATACAGAATATTTTGAACATGTACAGACAATCCCCATATTTCTTACTTACTTAACCCGTAGCTCCATTTTATAAGCATTTTCTTGGACTCTTCCAAATTGAAAGCATTAATTCACCACATATCATCAATGGGTGAATTATGTTTATATTACCTGGCAGAGTGGAAAACAGTGCAGGAAGTGCTCAAATTGTTTGTTACAAGCAATCTTAACTCTTCCTGCACTGTTTTCAAAGGCCTTCTGTGATTGGTGTGGGAAAACGCGTATCCATGGAGTAAAGGGATAAATACAAAACGTCTTTCAGGGGAAGATATTGGTAGTGATTTTGGTATGGCTTCATTCAGCGACCCAGTTAGCTCAGTGCATGTATATGTGTAGGATCTGGCTAGTGTTTAGGGGTGAAATTACTAGCCTCCAGCCACTGACGTTACCAGTTTGCTAAACCAACACATACCAGCACAGAATCATTATACTCCTCCCCTCTTAATTTCTCCAAGAACCTGCGTCCCCTAACTTATCACCTATTGACAGTGCTCCATATAAGTTTTTCTTCAAATGAGTATTTAAATCAAACTGCTATTCGAAATAAACCAATCAACACTGTAAGTGTCAGAATCCAATGCTTATTTTACTGTTTACTTTATAATTCCAATGCTTTGTTTAGAAATTTTAATGTTTAAATACCCCAAAATGATGCTTATCTGAAGCACTGTATTGACCTATCACCATTGTAGAAATTCAAGAGAAAAAGAGCCACCAAATTAACGACTACCATAGAGCTGGAGTAAATGATAACTTTTTTCATCTTAAAAGCTCAATAGAATGCAACATTTGGTGTTTTAAATATATTTTTTTTTACACTGGGCCTCTCTCACTTGCAGGAACAGAAACTCTCTCCCACACTCTCACAGCCCACCCCCCCCCCCCCCCCCTCTCCCTTCCCACACACACACAGTCTCTCCCATGTTTTGGCTTGCATTGCATGAGATACCACATTTATAACTCAAGGTTAAATTTTTTAATGCATCTTATAGATTCTTTTTAACGTCATTGTGCATTTTTTTAATAAAAGCCTTTAAAAAATCACAATTATTGGAGTAAATAATGATCATAATTTTCAACATACTAAAACCCTATATCCCCACCCCTACGCCACCACTTGCGTACACCTCGGATCTCAGTGCATGAGGTAACAGTGTTGAAATCTGGTGGAGGTTTACTTTTTTTAACACATCTTGTCATTTATAATATGTGTTTGTGTTATTTAAGAATTTATTTTTCAAAATTACATTAATTTTTTTTTTAAAAACCCTTATCCTAGGATGCAGCATTCAACATTAAACATATCAAAATGTTCAGGGGTACACCCTGCATAACCACAAGTTGTTCTACCACCACCCTAAATAAAGGAATTAATCCTACACCTATACAATATGGGGACATTCTGGCCCTACTTGAAACAAACATCATCATTTAGGTTGTGAGTTAAATTAAACTGTGCTCTAACGCCACAACTCGATAAATTGTTGAAGTGTAACTTTATAGGGCCAGCCTGGATGGGAACCATCATTTTAATTTATTTCACATTTGTTGAATACAATTACTGTAATAAGATTGGTAAAATTAAAAACTGTTCAATCTATTTTTTAAAAAAGTCTATATCGTCTACTCATATCTGTGCAATGTGTTTTTCTTTTTGTTAAAGAAGATTTAAAACAGAACATATCTTCAACCGAGTCAACTTTTTCGAACCTGCAAATGCTCTTTGACTCACTGACTCATCATTGAAATTTTGCTAGAACTGTCAAAACAAACAGTGACGAATCTCTTACCGGCTTTGTCGCTCTTCCCGGACATTTTGGCTAAATAGTATATCCAAATAAATTAGTTATTATCCATTCATATATTCCATATCAATATCGATGTTTTTCATGTTGCAAACAGCAGTATGAGCCCAGTTAACTTTAGACAAAAACTGGCAGTAACTCCATCTTCCTTATTTTGGTTTTCCAGACAAGATCACGCCCGCGGCGAGATTTCATAATAAATGTTCAATTTTTCAGCATTTTGTTTGTAAAATTGATTATTAAGTAATAATTCGATAATCATTGATGCTAAAAGAACAAAATGGAGCAGAATGTTTTATATTTAATTTTATAAAAAGAAGAATTATAATAAATTAGACGGGTAGTATGCATTTCATTGCTGCACAAATATAAAACAAATTACTCGCAAGGAAACGAATTCAACAAAAAGACGCTATTTTTAGTGATACGTTTTAATAGTTATGTTATAATTGCTAATAACTTTAATAGATTTATATTAGCTTGGCTGTGTACTGTGGCTTGGTTGTATTTAACAAAGCTTAAATATATATTCTATTTGACATCGGAATTATACGGAGTCTTATTTTCCGTTAAAGTCATTTTCTTGTCGTGAAAATTGCATTTTTAATTCTTGGCGAGTTATTGCTGGAGATAAAGATACAAACTTTTATCTAGAGCCGACATGGATTAGATACAAACCTTGATCACCCCTGATAATAGCAATGCAATATACAGTCAAACCTATGTAAGCAGTCACCTCTATTAAGCAGCTACCTGTCTTAAGCAACCACATTTTCTATATATAACAACTCTAAATTAACCTGTATTAAGCAATACCTGTCTTAAAGGGCCAATTTTGCTCATTCCCTTGACTGGATGATTAAGGCAGGTCTGACTGTACACTGCTCAGTTTTATGGTGACACCTTTAGTATTTCTTTAAAAAAACATTTCAACTTTTGTCTGAATTAATTTATTTTAGTACCGTCTTCATCATCTTTCAGGTGAATGTCTGTATTCCGTATGAAATGTATTAAGTACTGCAGGACTAGTCGGCTTGGGTGGTTGCAGTTGTCCCAAATGTCTATTTGCAGTTAAAAGTATTAAAAATTTATGGTTTTACCAACAACAAAAAAAGCATGCAATATAAGTACTTTCAACAAAATCATTTTAATTACTCATGGAAGGAATGTAAATATTACGTTGACTTAAAGATAAAGTAGTAATTTACATATTCACATTGAATATTTTAGTAATTACCGTTTTTATTTTAGAAGGTAAAGAATAATAAAATTATCGTAAAATGCACACCAAAGATATGACCAACATCTTTCTTTTTTTTATACTAAAATCATAAAAATCTGTTTGTTAGTTCAGGAACAATTGTGTAAGAAATATTTGGAAAACGCAAAATGTGCCATCCGAAATTTTGGCATGTTCTTCTGTATATATAAGCTGTCCGCAGTTAATATATCTCTGTATACGGAATCTCCTTGGTTAAGAAAATTACTTATACATTTCTATATAACATTTCTTATAAGCTGTCCTTGGTTAAAACACGTAGTTTATAAACATCTTTGAAAGCTTAATTGAACAATTTGTTTTACAAAGGAAGAAAAGTGTAACTTTTAATTTCAGATACATTTGTTTCGTTTAAACGACGGTAACCACTTATTATAGAATACTGAAAAAAAAGAGAGTTTATTTTGGATTTAAGCATATTATGTAACTCATCACAAATAATAACATATCAATAAATGCGCATGCATAGAAAAAAGAAATTCAAATAAGGGCATATAAAAGTAAAGTGTTTATTTATTATAGTGTCACCCCTATTGAAAGGGCCAGCTAAATGGGCTTACGAGACACCTTTGTGTTGTACACAATTACTTCCCGAAATATATCATTGCCAGGCGTCAGGCTGTTAAACATTCGGTACCCCTCAATTTAGCTAGCTGCTGGGTGAGCAACCGGGCACAACCGTCCGCATCAGAAAAAAATCCCAAGTGCTTCCATAGGGATTCGAACCTTCGACCTCCCGCTTCTGAGGCGGATGCCTTAAAGGGGAACGCAACCCTGTGTATAAAACAGGATAATATGAATAGCTATGAGTTCAGCTTTCTATTAATATTATTATTATGCATAAATTCGAGTCCATAAAGATATATCAGCTCGTTTTGTAACGGTCATTTTCGCACATCGACTTTATGGTGGAAGTCGCCATATTGGATACCTGCGTGACGTCATAACTGCACTTCCGGTTTAAAACATAATTGATTTATACTACCAGTTCTCTGAACATATATGAATGTGTCTCCTTATAGGGAGTGTCATATGGAATATAATGTCTACAGGCATATTGCACAAAGTGTATGTTACTGTCCAGCTACTGGCACCCTGCTGAGCTTTCATAATTCACCAACACCACATTCACACCATGTGGTAATGAGAAATACCCTGCCACATTGTGCATATTGTACCCTAATAAGCGTGATCACCCCAGGTTTAATGACCCCAGGGTTTATGACAGGATGTTATATCACACAGTATTATGCCTTATTACTAATTTAAACATTTTCAGTTAATTAGGGTTTCAATATTAATGCAAACTTACAAGTAAAAAAATTAAGTTATATGATTTTATGAATATTTTTCATAAATTGTATACCAGAACACTATTTTAACAGTAAAAAAAACTTTTCATGTATTAATGAATAAATAAAGGAACAAAGGTTTTACTTTATCTTTTTTCATTGCGAAGTTGAGGTAGTTCATATGTCTATTCAAGAATAATGACCTAGTTGACTGTGAAAAAGCCATATCAATAAACTAAATTGCCTATTGATTATAAAATTAATAAAATGAGTTTATGAACAATTAATGGTTGACTGAATATTTAGCATCATTTTTTGTCATCGAGGGTTTACTGTTCAGATGTTCAGTTAACCTAACAACTGTTTCCTGCAAAGGTTAACCAGTACTCGAGCACACCCAACAACCGCAAGTAACTGATAATTTTACCACTCGAATCAGCCGTGAGAGACAAATGATTTTAAGACACAATGTTGTATGTCAGTCATCACAGAGACTGTCGCCGGGTTGGGATTCGAACTCGAAACACCAGGATTGATAGTTAGACACGTAACTGACTGAGCTAATCGGGCCTGTCACAATTAATTGGCCTTAATTTGTATTTTAATAATAACTTTTAGATACCATGTCGTTTTCACACCTTATGTTTTGGCATTAACCTCTTGTTTTTATTGTTAATTGGATTATCACACCTGTTCAAACAGACTGCAATTATAATATTGTGAAAGTTTGCTATATCAATTTGGCAATATTTTGGAAGAGTATATAAAATTACAAATTAAATTTTAGAAATCAGCTGAGCTATATGTTATTAGCACATTTTTAAGAGCTTCCCACTGGATAATATACACTAAGTTTATATGTATGTCGCATATGGTCATCTTCGTACTGAAATCATCAGAAATTGTATCCTTGGGTAGTAGTACGCCAAGGCATTGGAACGCTTCATTCTACAATCTTAAGTCCTACCCCAAAGTATAAAGGTGTTTTGCGCGTGATGTCACCAGAAGCTTGACACTGAGGCAATGTGAAATCACATATTAGGAAAACTAAAAACAACGCTGCCCACAAAACATATCGCATTACTCCACTCACTTATTCCGCTGAAGAAAACAATATTTATGGTTAAGTCCTTCAATTCAGAATAGTTTTCGCGTTTAATTGTCTTCCTTCGATGTTCACTAATGTACTGTTTATCTATCTATCAATTGTTTACGTGAATTAGTGTATATACAAAAGAGTATCAGTAGAGAGCAGTCACTAACGACACAATACAATTTGCGCGATAACTAGAACGGAAGTGCAGTTATGACGTCACCGAATACCTCCATCACAAAAGAGCTACAAAATGGCGGCGCCCATAGCATTTAGGAAACGCTTGAAATCATGATATTTAATGTCATTTTTCTCATTTGATAAATTTCGTACAATTAAAATTTGTTGATTTTTGTGTTATTTACATGTCTATTTAACGATAAATAGCCATTTATATTCTGACGTGCGGTACCCTTTAACCACTAGGCCACGTTAGTGAATATGGCAATTAAATGATCAAGTCAACGTACTTGATTTTAATGTCTTGTCTTGAGATGCCTTTATTATATGTTTACTGGGTACTAAGCTATATACGATTTTAACTTTTCTGCAGTTCAGCAACTTGATTAGAGTTTTTATAATATGTTGGTACAGATTGTCACTTTAAGTTTGACTTTTCATCACATATTATTATAAAGTGACGGAACTCATTCTCAATAGTATTGCTATTGCAAATACTACATTTACTATCTTGTTGAATTGGAACAGAGCTTTTCAATTTGCAATCCATGCGAATGTGGTCGAATTTCAGTAATCGCTACTCGGTGTACTATATAAAAATAAATGCGGCAGAAACATATAAAACTATGAAATACAGAACAAAAATGAATACACATAATATTATATCACATAATGAAATTCACAATCAGTCACAGTCACGTGATTTAAACCAAAAAGTGAATGTACTGCAAATATAGTGTACTGCAAAATCAACGCACCGCGAGGATCTGATATGCATTATTCACGATAATTACAATAATTGGCCTCTTATTTACTAAAAAAAATATGTGAATGACCTTTGAAATAACGAATGAAATCGGATCGTGCAGATAACGGAGGAGGAAAATAGAATGGCAGTGAACCGATATATTGATGAAATTACCAATACATTAACAGTTTTGTGGGTCTGAAGATTTTGAATATAAAGTTTGGCAATCTAAAGCGGGCAAATATGATTCCATGGTAATAACTTAAACACATATGATTCCATGGTAATGACTTAAACAAATATGATACGGTGGCAGAGAGACATATGCTACAGGACCAAATAATATGAAAGTTGAAACATTTATAGTTTTAGGGAAGATACGGTTCCAGAATTTCACTGACAGAGCATAAGTATTCCAGTATAATTTATTTTGCCATCAGCGAAATTGCGCCCACTCGGGTCGGCTTTTAGTTTGAATAAGTTCCCTTTGTTAAATTTGTACCAGTAATGCATTGATAGTCCGGTTAGTCACGATTGGGAATAATAAAAAGCATGGAAGAGTTTAACAAGACTGTTTATAATATTTTAGGTCTTAGCTCCACGTATGGATAAAGGATGCTACGCAATAATTTATCTCTCATCTACATTATTGATAACGAATGGAATTATATTGCGAGAATGTCATTTTACATAATATATAAACAAAAATGTATTTGAAACCACAAAAGCAATTAAGTTCATCTCCAGTGCATATAGTTGCACATTGTTTGCACTTATGCAAAACACTTGTAACCTGATGATAACGGAACTATTTAAAAACAATTATAATATCAGAAAAAATGTTTTTGTAAGTTTAGTCAAGGAATTATATACAGATATAAGTCCTTGATTTGGTGAACACGGTGGTACAATGTACACTGGATATTGCCCTAAAGTGATAATATTTTTTTCTAAAATTCAGCATGACTTTTTTCAACAAGGTAAGTTCAAACCTTGTAATTCAGTGTTTTTTTAGAGACTGCAACATAAACTATCCATGTGATTAAACTAATCGGTCCTTTATTTCACCTGGGCCACTCACAAGTACACCGAGAATATGTAATTCAAAACATAACTGTATAATATTAGCGAACCATAGCCAGTCGCCAATATCCTAGTATTTTCAAAGTTTTCAAGGCAGTTTGCGATCAGTTTTCTTTTTATCTTTCACTATTCCATCCAATGCACTCAGCAAAAAGGTCAGTCATTCCTTCTGTATTATTTTCAAATAAAAACGAAAGTTATTCTTCTTCCAAAATGCCTAAATACATGTGTGACTCTAAAAAGGAACAGTGGGTGTATAATACACACCGCAGCACTGCTTTTTACACATCTGAAACGTTTCAATCAATTAAACATACTGGGTGTAACAGACGATCGGAAAGTTCACTTCTTAAACTGTTCTATGCCCATGCAATTATGACTACATAACTGTTTTGCACATTTTAAAGCAAGTTAAATGCTTTTAATCGCTAATGTTGGCAAGAAAAACATATTTACCATTGAAGCAATACCCAATACAGTAAAATATTTTGCTGATCAATACCCAGTACACATAAAAGCATTACCCATTACGCCACCGATTTAGTTTTAGTCCTATTTCTCAGCCATTTCATTAGATACAATACTGAAATTTGACATACTCGTTTAATGTGTCTAACTTACTAAATCTTTCGATTTAGAATGTTTATATCATGGCAAAAATAAGACGATATTGAGTAAAATGTACACATGGTACCCAGTTATCAAATGATAAGGTTGACAAGTTGCATTATTCCAGTATAGATTTGAGTAATTTCCCGTGTTGGAGAACATTTGCACATCAGTTACTTATTAATCACATTGATAGTTTATGTTGCAGTCACAAAAAACACTAGATAATTAGATTTGAACTTACCTGGTTGACATGCTGAATTTGAGAGAGAAAAAATCTTATCACTTTAGGGCAATATCCGGTGTACATTGTACCACTGTGGTGAAGAGACATTCGAACACAAATCGAGAAACACATTGAAAGATTTTCTGTTCAAAATCATTTAAGTAAGAACAGCCTGTGAGTCTTTGTAATGCAGGTCACTATTTTTTGTACTATAGGTCTCTTCTTTAAAATGTTATGCTTACCCATTTTTATCTGTTGGTAATTTATCATTGTCCTTTGTTACACATGTGATCATGACGAAATAAAGGTTATTAGTGTGTTGTTGTTTTCTAAATTACTAATACATGGAGTGGGAGACAGTACACACTACCCGTTTGAATACACTACATTAATCTTATTATTTTGTCAAAACATTCGCTTTGGGTACATTTCTTGTCTTTCCGCCATCATAAATTTGTTGATAAATAATGTGTGAAGCAGTCCATTATTTTTATTAGACATTCAAGATGGCGCTCAAACAAGCTGTCAACGATAGTAAGCGATATATTTTATTGATCTGAGTAGTTCGCAATTGTTTTTATATATTTTACACTACAGCACAATATAAGCTTGTTTGACAATTCGTTACTCTGTGCAATTTTAATAAAGTATGACTGTTCAGATTTGTTGTTTTGCACAATTGAAATAAATAATTTTCCTGTGACATTTCTCCACACCCCTGTCTCTGCAACATGATAATTAAACTTACCAATGTGCAACATGATATATACTGGTCATACCTATTACCACGAGTCTAAAAATGTGTCAACCAATGGAAATTATGGCATCAATAATAAAGAGTAATAAAGTGTACTGAGTAATAAACAGTTGCCAGTACAAAATGTAACAAATCGGCCTTTAAAAAAAGTTAGCACTTCATGTGCAAACTGCTAATTGAAAAATATATATATGGTTGTTGTGATTTTATCAGAGACACGAGATCCTGTGTGCAGGGAGAGCAAAATACAAAATAGCCTGTAAGACTGAACTGTTGTGTAATTAATGATTCAAATGCCCATAAATCTCCCTTGCAGTTTGTAAAGCATCTCTGTGATCAGAATAGTGATGAAGGTAATGGGGAGGGATGAAATCCAAACAGATGTCAATAATTTTATAATAATGTCAACTTCCAAAGTTGGGTTGGAAACTTGTCTAAAAGTCTAGACAGATTGATATGTAACATCATTGAGATTTAATATACTGGTCTCAGTATATACTGGTCTTTTTTACTAGCAACTCGGACTAACCAGCCAGACACTTGATTGCCTCAGCATCAGGCTAGTGTTAATATCGAGCCCTAAAGTCATTGAACTGTCGAAATGGTAAAATACATGTCAGAGTTATTGCCCTTGAATTGTCGAACGTTGCATAATTTGTTCATGTGTGTATTCTCGCACCTCCATTTCTACTTATTCTTCACCAAACATACACAGTGTTCTCAGTTATGCATAATCATTAGATTTTTGGTGCTGCATGGTTGTCCATTTTGTTATTTTTCATTCAATTTTATTCATTCTGTATGTTAATTTGTTGTTTTTGGTCGGAGAGTGAGTCTGGAATCTTTCTCCTATAATTTCTTACATCTGATTCATTCATTAACAAACTCTCCTGACACCCTGTTGCAGAGATACTTACAGATGTGATCCAGGCATCCAAGAAGGAGGGAGACTGGCGGGTGTTGGTGGTAGACCAACTCAGTATGCGTATGATATCGTCATGCTGTAAAATGCAGGAGATAATGTCGGAGGGAATCACACGTAAGTTCACTAAAGTTTAATCCTCAGATGCTGAACTTATAAGTTGATTCTTCAACCCTTGTTTCAATTATATTTAAACATTGCAGTTTGCTACTATAAACCCACTATGCTATTTTGAAACTATGTCATTTTATTTTAGATGGAACCTACGGCATTAGGGATGAAAGCACACTCATCTGTTACATACATTATACAATACATAAGATTCAATATTAATGTGTCACCTGTATTGGACGATTCTAATTATAAATAGAATGACGTAATTTCACAATAGCATATTGGGTTTATATTTAAAATCAATATATATTCACAAAAGATGAAAATACAAATATTTAAATCCAATATAGTCAAACCTGTGTAAGTAGTCACCTCTATTAAGCAACCACCTGTCTTAAGCAGCCATATTTTCTATTTCCCATTTCTATGCTTTTAGAGTAAATAAACCTTTATTAAGCAACAACCTGTCTTAAAAGGTCACTTTTGCTTGTTCTCTTGACTGGCTGCTTAAGAAAGGTTTGACTGTAATTTAAAACATAAATGATGATGATACAGACTCGAACCGATTCTGCAGTCAAATTCTGAGTATGAATCCCCTGTCCCCATCCCATCTTGAACCACACATTTACAAAAAATTGTTAAAATAAACTTATTTTGAGAAAAAAAAAGGATTTGAAAACAATAAATTTTTGTAATTACTTTCTAATCGACCAGTACATTATATTTTCTATTTTATGTAGTTAAGAAATCAAAAATATTTCAACAATTATTATTCTATATATTCAGTGGTTGAACACATAAACAAGCGCAGAGAACCCCTACCCCGTCTAGATGCCATCTACTTGATCACTCCTACGGAGAAATCCATCCGTGCCCTCATGCAAGACTTCTGGAATGCAAACAACATACAATACAAGTCTGCCCATGTTTACTTCACAGAAGGTAAGAAGGACGTTGGTGTTTTTTATTTTGGGAAGTAGATCCCTTCAATAGGGAACATATGGTCGTAATGATGAAAATTGGGGAGGGAAGTCCAATTGCAAGTACATGAATGTATCTTTAAAACAGTTTACATATTAACATCCCTGTCTTTGATTGTTTTAAACTGTTAAACTCACTGGCATTAAACCCATTAAAAATAACAAATAAATTTGTTTTTTTATTTTAACTTTGAGGAGAGTTTTTCTTACATCAGGGGATAAAAACATGCTTTGGGGATGGGGTGAGTGGGGGAGGGCTGAAAAATATGCAGAGAATGGAAAGAGAAGTTTACACGCCATGGAAATTGTAGAATGAATTGTTTAGTGTTTGATGTATCAATTACTACTGTCCTTCTGTCTGTCTGATGTACTTAATACTGGTATTATTTTTACTATAGCCAGGCCCGATTAGCTCAGTCAGTTACGCATCTGACAATCAATCCAGGGGTCTTGAGTTCAAACCCTCGCCCGGCAACAGTCTCCATGATGATTGATATACAACATTGAGTCTCATTATCATTCATCTCTCACCACTGATTCTAGTGGAGAAATTATCAGTTTCTTGCAGAGATGGGGTGTGCTCAAATACTGGTTAACCTTTCAGGAAACAGTGGTTAGGTTAACTGATCATCTGTGAGCCCTCGATGGCATAAAAATGACTCTAAATATTCAATCAATGAATATTTTTACTCTATATAAGTTTAATGCAATTATATCTATAAACTGTTTCAAAGTTCTTGTTAATATTGAACCACATATGGCATTTAACCCTTTACTTCATATAGATGCCTTTTGAGACCTCTTATATAGACGCATTTGGACACCTAATATAGAAGGCTTTTGAATTATTGGGCGAATTATGTTTACATTAACTGACAGAGTGGAAAACAGTTCATGAAGTGTTCAGATTGCTCATTATGAGCAATCTGAACTCTTCCTGCACTGTTTTCAAACACCTTCTGTGATTGATGCGGGAAAACGCGTATCAATGGAGTAAAGGGCTATACATAATTATACTTACGTTGTTATCTTACTAAACAGGGTATGCCACTTGTATTTTCAGCATGTCCAGATGAGCTGTTTAACGAACTGTGCAAGAGTCCCTGTGCTAAATTCATTAAAACTTTGAAGGAAATTAACATAGCCTTCTTGCCATATGAATCACAAGTAAGTTTGAAGAACTGTCACTTTTTGACAAGGATTTGAAATGGAAATGAAGATGGCTAGTGTCTCCTAATGTGATATAAAGGGAGTCTTCTCCTGCCATTTTTCGGCCTGCCATGTCCCTATTTTATACCATGCTTTTTTTTTGTTAAAATCCATCAATAACAGTCTGCAACAAATTTCTCTTGTAAGTGGCTAGAAATCGATGCATGAGGTACGGCGTGTTCATGGACGGCAACCGGGCTAAATGAGTTTGCCACTATAACCTACATCCGAAACAATCAGTTGCCAAAAAATATTTGACCTTTTTGAGTGAGTTACAAGGTCAATGGTCACCACAAGCAAAATTTTTAAATGGACGAGATAATACCAAAAATATTCATATTTAAGATACCTGTTAATTGTTTTGACCATCATTATTGTTTTATTTTAAATTATCAATCGGGCTTCTCCACAGGCCATTTAAGCACAGGGCTTGACATTCAGAAATGGTATTCCCCTAGCGCTTGAATTCTTTAACAAAATTTTGCAAAAGCTTATTTCCTCTAAATCATTATTTTTCTTCTCATATCTTTTCTCATTTTAATGCCTAAAATGAAACATACTAAATATGATGACTTTAACTGATTAATACAAGTTTTACTAGTGAAATATATTCCAATGAGTGCCTTGCACAGTGTTTGAAAATGTATTGAAGGTGTTTACACACTCTTACCCCAGCGCTTGCTTTCCTTCTTGTGGAGAACACTGGTCCAGTGATGACCAGGAACTTGCTTGAGACAAAAGTAGACCAAAATGGATCCAAAATGGTAGAAATCTTGTGGGTATGTTTACTGTCATTATGACACGGCACCAGAAATCTAAGTAGTCTATTTAGCTTTTCCATCAATATGGTTCATTTGCCCTCAAATTGTAAACGATTCATTGATATTACTAAAATGTGTAAAACACGTTTTGTCTTATATCTTGATGACTGAATTGGAACATGAATGCAAAAAATTATAACAACTGGAGAATTCGCTGTGATGGACAAGATGTGATCTTTCTTACAGCAAACCACGGAGAAACAGATACATTAGTGTATCGTAATTCCATGAGTCGCACACATTCAAGTGAACGTGTGTGTTGTGACAGTGAATCAACATATTAATACATAAGAGTCATGCTGATCACTAATGTCACATAATTTAGAATGGGGCCCTGGCAGTTGATGTATATATATATATATTTACATTTACAATACAAAGTTAGTTAATGGCAATACAAATTATTTTCTACCGTAATTCACTTTGCACAAACGAAAATAAATCATTTATTTTCTTTTTAAAGTAAACTAAGGAAATTAAAGAGAACAAGACATGTTATAGGAATTGTCACTTGCATTGCCGTTATAACATCGAACATGGAGAGGGCCTACACTTGTATCACTTATATACTGACTATCGCACGAGTCAACTCGTGCTCTATACCCTTGACTGAACATTACACTAATATATATTCATTTGCTTTAAACCTATAATGAATACATTTAATCCTTTGCTCCATAAGCATTTTCTTGGACTCTTCCAAATTGAAAGCATTAACCCTTTACTTCATATAGATGCCGTTGGACGCCTCTAATATTGACCCCTTTGGGCACCTAATATAGAAGGCTTTTGAATTATTGGGTGAATTATGTTCATATTTACTGACTGAGTGGAAAACAATGCAGGAAGTGTTCAGATTGTTCGTTATGATCAATCTGAACTCTTCCTGCACTGTTTTCAAAGGCCTTCTGATATTGGTGCAGGAAAACCTGTATCTATGGGGTAAAGGGTTAAGTGAACATGATCTAATTTATGAAAAAGGAGACTATCCAAAATGCATGTCTCAACATTCTTACAATACCATGTGAATGTAATGTGATGTACGAAGACCATAACTTAACTTATTATATACATGTACAGTGTAACCTCTGTAAACCGGATCCTATATAATCCGGAATATTCTATAAACCGCGCACTTTCAAAAGCCCAGAAAATGTTCCTTCATTTTTCTGTTGTAGAATCTAAACCTTTGTAAACCGGAACCTCTATTCCAGAAAACGGATGGATTTCAGCATTTTTTGTGTGTTTTTTTGTACATAGTTGCAACATAATCAACTGCCATAATGGCATTGTGTTGTCTAAATTGTGAAAATCACCAACAGTAATGTAAATTGGGGTTTGATTAGGAAGTTAAGAGGACAGGCAATTGTTGCAAACAAATGAATTAAATTAACTAAGGAATATTATTTAAGTTTAAAGATTTTCAGAAAATAAACGATGAACAGTGTGCTTGATTTAAATAAATTAATGAAACGCGTTCAATTTCTATAATGTACATACACTGACAAGAAAAAGAAGCGCCCCATTCTAACTCATTGTACCATAATTTGTTCACCGTGATTCAAAATTAGAAAAGAACAATTCCATTCGCAAATTTCATCATTTAAGAGGATTGATGGTTCATTAGACAGCATTTCATGGTCATATTATGCTTCAAATTTTGAATTTCAATAGACTGTTCAGAGCAATTTCACTGACACAATCAGTAGCGCGTGTGGCTACCTCTACTGGCAACCACAGCAGCATGACGTCGCTCAATGGAACCGCACCAGCTTCGTAGCAGATACCATGGGATTCTGGCCCACTCCTGGCAGAGCGATGCGGTCAGTTCCTGAATGTTGGCAGGCTGCGGTTGACGTTGACATAACCGCCGTCCGAGGTAATCCTAGGCATGTTCAATCGGATTGCAGTCAGGTGAACACGCCGGCCAAGGCAAGACGTCAATGTTGCAGGGCTGTAAAAAGTTTCTGGTGACACATGTAACATGAGGTCACGCTTTGTCATGCTGGAAAATCAGACCTTGATGTTGGCGGAACATAGGGACAACCACAGGATGTAATATCTGGTTGATGTAATGCCTGGTTGTGAGCTTACCTTGGCACAGGATGAGTTGGGACTTAAACCTATGGTTGATGGCTTCCCAGACCATAACTCCGCCCCTACCGTAACAATTGTGCTGCAGAATGCAATTGTTAGCGTAGCGTTCATGACATCATCTGTAGACACGGATACTTTCGACAAGTTGAAACGTGACTCGTCACTAAACACAAGTTCCGCCAAAGCTGACTGTGATGGTTGCAGGCCCAAATAAGACATTAATTCCCCGTTCTCTAAGCCAATTTCTGACTGTATGTCGACTTACAGGGCACCCACGGTTACCTACCACTAAACGTGACGTGGATTCAGTCGTCAGAAATCTGTCATGCAGACAGCGTTGACGTATGTAATTATCCTGTCGTACTGACATTACATGCTGTTTACCTGAACATGGCCTATCGATAAACGTTCCCGTGTCTCTCACACGGCGAACGAGAGACATTAAAACGTCTAGCGACTTGTTCTTGCGTTCGTCCACATTCAAGCATGGCCATACCTTGTGCCTTTTTTTCGAAAATTTAGCCTTGGCATTACCTGAAACTGGATAATTGTCAGAAAATCTCTGAAAATATGGTTGTATGTTGACTAACACTTGTACCTGTCTAAAATTCACTCGATAAAACCACATTGTTGACATGCACGGGTTGCATTAGGAAATCATGAGCAGGTAACATTGAGCTGAATTAAATCATACAAGTTTTGGCTGGTTGGGTCTGTCGGTCAAATAATAGGTACATTTCTGACATTTCCCCTCAAATTTAAACTATGTAACGAAGATAACGCCAATTTTCGATGAGGCGTTTCTTTATCTTGTCTTTATAATAACTGCCACATGCTTTAGAAATCAAAATAAGTTGATAGAGAAGATTCCTTTTCAGATAATATTGTTCAATGAAATATTTTATTCCGTAGTGCACTTAAATACTTGGAAAATGTTTACACTTTTGTAATACAAACATCAAGTCTGGATCTCCATCTTAACATTTACATGTAAATTGAACTTATTGAGAATTCTGATAGCTGTCAAAATAACATATACCTGTGCATTTTTAAGATATATAAAAACATACTTCCAGCAATGTATTCTGGTTGAAATACAAAATTATATGCTTTGTTTATGGACACATGGGTACATGTAATTTGTTAATCATATTTATCAGCATTAGTATGAGAATTATGTATAGAATATATTTGGTTATTTTAATTAGGGTAAACTATTCTTGGCTATATAAAACTTTGTTTCACTGCAATAACTTCTTTAATCTTTTGTCAATATCATATTACTTTAAAAGTAAAAAACAATAATGTCTTAAAATTATTTTTAAATTGATAAAAAGCATCTAATTATTATAAATTAAGAAAATATGAATGGTTTGATATATCAAATCCACCAAAACATGACAAAATCAATATTTAAATCGGAGTGGTAAACTTGAAACAAAATCCGATTCTGAAAATAGACAGCACTAAATATTGCTTGACGACCTTCACATCATCATTCGGACTCTTTCTAAGATGAAACACATTTTACGCATAAACCTGCATGACAGATCAAATTGAAATCAAATGAAATAATGGGATTCATTTAATATGTCCCAAAATAAGTTCCATTTTTAGCGGGAAATCAATCTAAGTTTAACACAGGTGCATAGCCCAATTTATGAAATCCCTTTTTCAACATATTATTTTGGCATGATTAAATAGATATCCTTTTGGCAATACTGGGTTAATGAGTATATATAGGCATGATATATTGATGGGGGTGGGAGGATTTAAACTTTACACGGAAACACAATTATATTTAAAATTAAAAAAAAAAAAATTGAATAAACATATGAAATGGCTTTAATAAACATCAACATGCTCGAGCCATTTATCAGTATTATTTCTACTGTACATTTTAATGGAAAAAACTCTCAAACCTACACTCGTTTTGTACGTGTTACATTGCCAGATAATTAAAATATTTATTTTCGTTTAAACCCTTAATAGTAACTATGTTGTTAAAAATCCTTAATATCTAAATCCAGTTTTCGAAAGTACTTTTGATTCTTTGATACATTTTGTTAATCCCAATATAAAGAGAACTTTGCAAGATTACTGGTATGGTATTTATGACAAGAAAATATATGTATTCCATTTAAATAAATACTCAAATGCAGTCTCTGGTGTTTGCGTATATCAGAAACATCGAGACATTCAATTTTGCACCTAGTGACCTTTGACCCAAATTTTTGCGATTATAATAATGCATTTTCTTCATGAAGAGTTATTGACGGTGTCTTATAGTTTCTTGAAAGAATTCCCTAGAAAATGTATTCTGCAAGATGACATTCAAGGTTGTTGATACTTTTTAGCTCGTCAGGACAAAGTCCAAGGAGAGCTATTGTCATGACCCCGGCGTCAGCGTCGTTGTCTGTAGACACTCAGGTTAAACTTTTGCGTTTCAGATATCTATGCAACCACTCATTGGATGTGAATGAAACTTTGCATATGTGTTCACCATCATCAATGGAACACACACAGACAAGAACCGTAACTCTGGATTGTATTTTGGCACAGTTATGGCCCTTTTTAAACTTAGGAACCCAGAGGCGAGCTTTGTTGGTCTTCTGGCAACTCTTGTTTACCAGTATAATAATTTTAATAATTACAATTGCTCTGCAATTTTGAATGTAAACTAGTTTCGCGGTGATAAATGCTACTTATAACTCAATTTAGTTAATTTGTTTATCAGTAAAGGGAAATACTGGTACTTTTAATTTAAGTTATTATCTCCCTTCAGCCATAGTTTGATGTAAAACCAGAAATGAATTGAAGTAAAATCTCAGACAGTTCAATTAAAAAAAATTTAATCTTCTGAAAAATTACTTTAACTCAGTTGTAAATTGATCATAAAAAGAAGCAAAACGTTGAATACACTATACTTAATATTTTTTTGTAGGTTTATTCCCTGGACTCCCAAGAAACATTTCAATTTTACTACAACCCTAGCCGAGCCTCTGGCAGAACCATCAACCTGGAGAGATGTGCAGAACAAATAGCAACACTGTGTGCATCCCTTGGTGAATATCCAGCTGTCAGATATAGATGGTAAGTTGTACTACATGTAGATAGCATGGAGAAATATGGAAAACAAATAGCAACAATGTGTGCATCCCTCGGTGAATATCCGGCTGTCAGATATAGATGGTAAGTTGTATTACATGTAGATAGCATGGAGAGATGTGCAGAACAAATAGCAACCCTGTGTGCATCCCTCAGTGAATATCCAGCTGTCAGATATACATGTAGATGGTAAGTTGCACTACATGAAGATAGCATGGAGAGATGTGCAGAACAAATAGCAACCCTGTGTGCATCCCTCGGTGAATATCCGGCTGTCAGATATAGATAGTAAGTTGTACTACATGTAAATAGGGTAAGATCCCAAGCTGGGTCATACCAGAGACGGAGAAAATGTGATGATATTTGTCTTACTTGATGCTCAACATTTAAAGGAATAGTTCAAGAACTGGTAAGCCTGATGCCAGAGTGGTCGACTTGATGTCAGATTGATTTTTCTGGTGTACAGATAGGTACATTAAAATACAGATGGTCAACACAGTGTTGTTTAATATTGTGTTTATAGCACTACCCCAACTATAACACGGCCTCATTGTTAGGCTCACTGAACTTTTGTTTGTGCACAGTCACTGTTTTTTTCAGTTGGTCTTTTTCTTTTTAAGTCTTAACATCCTTATGTCCGCTATCTTGTCTGGAGTATAACATAAAAAGCATGGAATATAGTTTGTGGATACTTTCTGCACTAGTAAATCACAATGAGACTGTGCAGTGGGCCAGGGCGTGACTGTGGCTTGTTTTTTAATGGAATCACATCTTAATTTTCCTCGTACTGCTGCAGGCAACGTAACAGATTTTGAGTTGTCGATGTTTTTTATTGCAGTGAGTTTGACAGGAATGCTGAGTTTTCCCAGCTGGTACAACAGAAATTAGATGCCTATAGGGCAGATGACCACACTATGGGAGAGGTAGGCATATTTAATAATGTAAACAACAACCATCTCACCTTTATTTGCAGGCTTAAGCAAATAGTTTATTTATTTTTTTAATTTATTTTAACTTGATTGCGAAGAAAGCTCAAAGCATATATGAACTGCTCTAGAGTCTGCTCCCTGACTAGAACCAGTACTGAGTGTTGTTTTTGAGAGATGTCGGGGTCAAGCTTAGGATTGACCCCACCCCCCTACCGCTTCACTTGTTAGGATTTTTAGTTTATATACTTTGGAGTGGTTAAATAGTTATTCCACAGGAAGTTGTTGAGTAGAAATATCATGCTACATGTTTCAATCCCTCATCAATTAAGATGTACATTCAGGAATGTTTATTTAATCTAAGATCTTTGATGTTATAGTCGATAGATCACGTCTAAATTTTAATGTAAAAGTTTTCATCTCTAAATTGAAACATTCAGTAATTTACATTTGGATTTTAAAACCAACTTTAGATTCCAAAATGGTGCATTCGAGATTTAACATTAACGTCAAAGGTTAGAGATTAAGGCTTTGTTCATTTGCAGTGTAACATTTAACAAGATTTAACCTCCAAGGTTTATATTTTTGAAAAATAATATTCAAACATTTAAGATTTTTATGTTTGTAATGTAAAATATAAGATTTAAACTTCAAGGTTTATATGTTTGCAATGTAATTTTTAAACATTTAAGGTTTATACATTTGCAATGTAAAATATAAGATTTAACCTCCAAGGTTTATATGTTTGCAATGTAATATTTAAAAATTTATGGTTTATATGTTTGCAATGTAAAATATAATATTTAACCTCCAAGGTTTATATGTTTGCAGTATAGTATTTAAACATTTAAGGTTTATACATTTGCAATGTAAAATATAATATTTAACCTTCAATGTTTATATGTTTGCAATGTAATATTACATTTAAGATTTACATGTTTGCAATGTAAAATATAATATTTAACCTCAAGGTTTATGTTTGCAATGTTATATTTAAACATTTAAGGTTTATACATTTGCAGTGTGAAATATGAGATTTAACCTCCAAGGTTTATATGTTTGCAATGTAAAATTTTAAGTTTTATACATTTACAATACAACATTATTTTATGTTTTTTTATATAAATTTTGATCAATGTATTAAAAAGTTTACAATCAAACTTTTATATTCAGTATTTTACATGGACATAAACATTTCATTTCCAAAACATTTTATTTTACTTCTACTGTTTCAGGGCCCACAAAAAGACAGGTCCCAGTTGTTGATAATTGACCGAGGGTTTGACCCCATATCTCCCCTGCTGCATGAACTCACGCTGCAGGCCATGGCGTACGACCTTTTGCCCATAGAGAATGATGTATACAAGTAAGTACGACCAACCTTCATCATGTCTCTTGTTGTCATGGTTACTACTTTGGTGTGACTATGCTGAGTGTCAACATTTCTTATATGAAATTTCAGTGTTTTTTACTTAAAAGATTAATGGACACATTCTTCAGCAAAAAAAAAAAAAAATCTTCATACTCATTTCCTAACTCCTGTGTCAGGGATAACATCAAACAATTTTTTTTTTTTTTAACAAATGTAATTAGCTGTTCTAATATTTTTAGGTCACCTGAGACTTTGTCAATTGTAATGAAATGTTGTATGCAGCTTTGGTACCTAAGGGTGAATCAAAATTGTGAATTGCATGGCCCCTGGGGCCTTGGGGGTGGGGCCACAACAGTCAAATTCAAGGTTGACTTTGAAAATCTTCTTCTCAGTATAGGAAGCACAGGGTAACAAATGGTGAGCATGATTAAGGATGTATATGGGTCCTTTATAAAAATTGTGAATTGCATGTCCCTATGTCTCACTGTCTGGTCCTTGGGTTTGGGGCCTACTTTATTAAATCTTTATAAGAGAAATTGACAAAAATGTTAATTCTTTTGACTGAATAGACTTATGTAGAGCTGTCACGTTTACAGAATTCAGTAAACATGTACACGAACGCTAATAAACGACACGCCTCCATTTACACGTTGTTCAAACATGGTTGTTTTGTATGTGTATTATTAAAGTTGTATTTACAGCTAAATACATACCGTAAATGTTTAGTTAACCCTTCAAACAAATAGCTGACATGTTGCTCATGACATTGCAGTTTTAAAATTACTCGGGCTCTGTGAATCTAACTCCACAGTCATAATGATTAATAATGCTGTGAAACATACAAGGATAGTTGGAAAATATTCAATAACAGCCTGTTACTTCAACAAACGATTCATATACTAATTTACCAAATTTAATGGGGTTTAGGGTCAGGGTAGTGTACACGGATATTAAATTAATAAATGTGTATTGTTTTAAACGACACAGATCCGTTTACACGTGTAAACGTGACAGCCCTAGACTTCTGTGAATGTTTTTTGGATAATCAGGTGACCATTAAGTGCCAATGGCCTCTTGTTTTAATTCAGGTCTAGACATTGTTTATTGCTCACCCAATCTGACATCTGGGTTCTGTCCGAGTTCTCATCAAGATCACAACAATTATTTTCCTCCACATCATTCACAATGATTTTGTATTAAATCCATGTTTTATAATCATTTTAAACATAAGTCAATTTATTATATAATAAGAATATATTCATTTTATCTTTGATGGTTTTGTTATCAACTAGGTATGAGAAAACTTCAGACACGTAAGTTGTCACTTGCAGACTTATTAATACTATCATATGATATCAAAAGCTTATTTCTCAAGTCTCGGAATTGTACTAACTTTTATTAAATTTATACAAATATGTTTTTTTCTGTGCTCTCTTTATGTGACCATGCAATATGGGGTCGTAGTTCATGTAACGGGAAAGGTCATCAATGAATTAAATGATTACACAAAATATTTAGTTGAGACTTGCTGAACTTTGAAAGTATCACTAACACAACTGCCAGGTTTCATGTGATTGAGGTATCTTGTTATGTGATTGAGGTATCATGACATGTGATTGAGGTATCTTGTCATGTGATTGAGATATCTTGTCATGTGACATGTGTTTGAGGTATCTCATCATTTGATTTAGGTATCTTGTCATGTGATTGAGGTATCTTGTCATGTGATTGGTGTATCTCGTCATGTGATTGAAGTATCTCGTCATGTGATTGAGGTATCTCATCATGTGATTGAGGTATCTCGTCATGTAGGTCACTGGAGAAACTTAAAAAAAAAAAATGGCATTTAGATTGTAGCGTGAACTTTGAACTACAGATTTGTGCAAGATAGACAGAGTTCTTTTTGACATACTTTTAATTACACAGTGTAAAAAAATGAATTTTATTTATTGATTTAATTATATAATTTGAACATGTTTGCACAATATTGGAGTGGTAGAATTGTTAGACAACAGGCTAGTTACAGACTCTATTAACATAGAATAATATTCAAGTTTACTAGTGTGTGTATATTATACCACACAAGTGAAGAGAAGCAATTATTGATTAATTTATGAATAAAAATATATAAATATATATGTTGAAAAGGGATTTGATTTCAACAGCACAATATATTTATTGGAGATTATATTCTATTAATTTTGTTTCTGCATACTTTCGGGGAAATATTTGTTTATTTTTCTTTTTTTATTTTCTGTATAATTATTCTGGGAAACTATTTTTATTTTTTTTTTCCTTTGAAATTCTTGGAAAGAGTTATTTATTTATACTTTATATGATTTGTTTCAAGGGATTCTGGAGAGCAGTTTTTTTGCAATACCAGGAAACATTTATTTATTTACAGAACTGTTGGGATTTGTTTTACTATTAAATTTTGGGAAATATTGTCTGAAAATAGGTTCAACATTTTTTCTCTTTTTAATGGATTTAAATGTTTAGCATAAAATGTTTAGCATATTTTATTGCCATCGAGGGCTAACAGATGATCATTTAACCTAACCCCTCTTTCCTGGGACTTTGGAAGGTTAGGCCATAATAAATTAATTGCTAGATTATCATCGCCGACTACCCCCTTATTTTCATGCCGCCCCGACCCTTTTTGTTTTCATAAAAAAAAGTTTTAAAAAAATAAAAATAAAAAAGTTTAAAAAATGAAAATAAAAAATAAAATTCTCCCGCCGTCCCCATTTTTTAGAAAAATTTAGATGATAATCTAGCAATTAATTTATAATGGCCTTAAGCAGTATTTGAGCACACTCATCTCTGCAAGTAACTAACTTTATAACCTGAATCAGGTGAAAGACGAATTACATTGAAACACAATTTCTAATAGCAATCGTCATGGAGACTATGACTGGCAGGGATTCAAACTCACAACCATTTGGATAGTCAGATGCGTCACTGACTGAGCTAATTGAGCCATTCTTCTGTATACTGAGATAATATAACTGCATTGTGACTTACCTGACATCCCGCATTTACCACAGCCAGTGTACTTTTGTCCCTGAGATACTATAGCCACAACATATATAATGTATGTAATATGTGTACGTCTTCATAACGCTTCATGAATATATACTTTCCAATGTAATACTGCATTATTATATACTGCATTTGAATAGAAAAAAATACATGATTGCATTGTCCCTTATTGCTCTTGTATACAACCGCAGCAGTGGTCTAGTGGTAGAAAGTCTGTCTGGGTTGGTTATCATACCATTTGAATACGGCATGATACTCGTGTGGCATTGCTCAGAATACTTTCTCAAGTAAACACACTCACGATATCCCTGAAAAACACCATATAATAATAGTAGTGTAGTAGTAGTATCAGAAGTAGTAGTAGTTGTAGTTATAGTAGTGTAGTAGTAGTTATAGTATTAGCAGCAGTAGTAGTAGTAGTAGAAGTATAAGTAGTAGTAGTAGTAGCAGGAGTAGTAGTAGTAGCAGAGAAGTGTAGTAGTCGTAGTTGTAGTAGTAGTAATAGTAGTAGCTGAAGTAGTAGTAGCAGAGTAGTGTAGTAGTAGTAGTAGCAGGAGTAGTAGTAGCAGAGTAGTGTAGTAGTAGTTGTAGTATTAACAGCAGTAGTAGTAGTAGTAGCAGGAGTAGTAGTAGCAGAGTAGTGTAGTAGTAGTTGTAGTATTAGTAGTAGTAGTAGTAGTATAAGTAGCGGGAGTAATAGTAGCAGAGTAGTGTAGTAGTAGTTGTAGTATTAGCAGCAGTAGTAGTAGTAGAAGCGGGAGTAGTAGTAGCAGAGTAGTGTAGTAGTAGTTGTAGTATTAGCAGCAATAGTAGTAGTAGTAGAAGCGGGAGTAGTAGTTGCAGAGTAGTGTAGTAGTAGTTGTAGTATTAGCAGCAGTAGTAGTAGTAGAAGCGGGAGTAGTAGTAGCAGAGTAGTGTAGTAGTAGTTGTAGTATTAGTAGTAGTAGTAGTAGTAGTAGTAGTAGTATAAGTAGCGGGAGTAATAGTAGCAGAGTAGTGTAGTAGTAGTTGTAGTATTAGCAGCAGTAGTAGTAGTAGAAGCGGGAGTAGTAGTAGCAGAGTAGTGTAGTAGTAGTTGTAGTATTAGCAGCAATAGTTGTAGCAGTAGCAGGAGTAGTAGTAGCAATAGTAGTAGTAGCAGTAATACTGGTATAGTAGTAGAAGTAGTAGTACCCGTTAGTAGCTGAACAATTGTTAAAAGAAACGCTTGATGTTGTGTCATAGAGCAGAGCACTTTAATGGCATGTTGTTTTTCATGAAGTAAATTTAAAATACAGAAGATTAAACTAAACCATTGCGCATGATCAGGACACAACTTAATATTATGAGTAGCAGGCTTGTTCATTCTGATCTATCATATGTGCTTTACTAATTTCTTCCCTCGCTTCACTATGCTTGGTAAATTTTAATACTTATTGTATAATTGTCTTCAGTTAGGGCTGGTCAACGAAGATTATCATATTCAATACAATACACATAACAACACAATTATAATACATGGTTTTAATTAAGTGGATTATGATCAATGTACAACAAATATACCAAAACCCTCATAGACAGCAGGGCTTGTTTGTGCATAAACCTTTCAATATTTTCAAGCATTATGTGAACCGAAGAAACTAACAATAACAACTACATCAATATACATATTACTTATATATATATATATATATAGATATATATATATATATATATATGGGAGAAGAAATTTAGTTAGTTTTACACATATGTATCTGGTTGCATATTTCCGTAAAAGATTTAAAAACGTTAACACTTAAGGGAAAAAGGTTTCTAACATTGTAACTAAATGAATAGATTTTAGCATACTTGTATCTTATGTCTGCATGTAGTCACACTGTTGGATGTCCATATGTTTTATTGCGAGAAAAAACAATGCAGAAGTTAAACGCTTCATTGGCAGTACATGTATGTCAGGAAAAATTGTATGTTAATGTCTTGAATAAATGAAATAGATACAACGCATCTCATCATTTTATGAATCAAAAGGGTCCTCTGTGGCCATGTGGTCTATGACTCCGTCTCAAGATCACTTACCTCTCACTGCTAAGGTCATAGGTTTGAGTCCCACTTGCTTCAAAAACTTTATGTGAGAAAGTTTGCCAGTTACTTGCGAAAGGACGATGGTTCTACTCAGATTCATTCTGAGGTCTTCCTCCACCAATAAACCTGGATATGCCATATACAACCCCATTCAAAAGTGGCTGGGCAGGGATTCGAATTCGACTCCTGGATTGATAGTCAGAAACGCTACCAACTGAGCTTACCAAGCCCGTCATGACAAAACTATAAAATAAATATATGTTTCGCACATACTGCTTAATGGTCATCACCTCATCAAATTCTGACTCTTTCTAAGATGAAGCATATGCTGCACCAAACCGGAATCACATGACTCATTTGATACGTCACAAAAATGTTGCAATTTAAGTGAGAACTATACTTTAATCTAATCTGAGCGTGTAGGCCAAGTTGGGAGATGTCTCTGTTCTAGGACTAAATACAATATTTTACTGGATGGAGCATTATATCTTGTGTTGATCTATAGGTCAGTGACTAGACTAATGTTATAATGAATTAATTGCTAGATTTTCATCCCAATCTGCCCCCATTTTATTAAACACTCATCATGTTTTATTGTTTGCCAAAATTGTCCTGCGTTTTAAACTGTTGATCTTTAAATAATTTTCTTTCATTAATGCCTAATAACGCCTATCGTATTAATATCTGAAAAATAAAAAAAACATAATTGCAGCCCGCCCTGTTCTGAAACAAGTTTGGATGAAAATCTAGAAATTATTATGACCTAAGATAGGCAGTATTGTAACTAAAAGCAAATACTTGACTGTATTGAATGACTGGCATTTATATGACTAGCAGTTAAACACTTCATACAAGTGATATGTGACATGTTGTAATGTACCTACTTGTATAATATCAGATATGAGAACACATCTGGGAATGGCGTCATCGAGAAAGAAGTCCTGTTGGATGAGAATGATGAACTATGGCAGGAACTACGACATCAACACATCGCCATCGTCTCTACGTAAGTACACTACCTGTATTAGATTATAACATCGCTATCATCTCTATGTAAGTACACTACCTGTCTTACATTATAACATAGTTATCGTCTCTACGTTAGTACACTACCTGTTTTACATTATAACATCGCTATCGTCTCTACGTAGGTACACTACCTGTCTTACATTATAACATAGCTATCATCTCTATATAAGTACACTACCTGTCTTACATTATAACATCGCTATCGTCTTTATGTAAGTACTCTACCTGTCTTACATTATAACATCGCTATCATCTCTATGTAAGTACACTACCTGTCTTACATGATAACATCGCTAACATCTCTACATAAGTACACTACCTGTCTTACATTAGAACATCGCTAACATCTCTACATAAGTACACTACCTGTCTTACATTATAACATCGCTATCGTCTCTACATAAGTACACTACCTGTCTTACATTAGAACATCGCTAACATCTCTACATAAGTACACTACCTGTCTTACATGATAACATCGCTATCCTCTATACGAAGTACACTGTCTGTCTTACATTATAACATTGCTATCATCTCTACGTAAGTACACTACCTGTCTTACATTATAACATCGCTATCATCTATACGTAAGTACACTGTCTGTCTTACATTATAACATTGCTATCATCTCTACATAAGTACACTACCTGTCTTACATGATAACATCGCTATCATCTCTACGTAAGTACACTGTCTGTCTTACATTATAACATCGCTATCATCTGTACGTAAGTACACTACCTGTCTTACATTATAACATAGCTATCATCTCTACATAAGTACACTACCTGTCTTACATTATAACATCGCTATCATCTCTACATAAGTACACTACCTGTCTTACATTAGAACATCGCTAACATCTCTACATAAGTACACTACCTGTCTTACATTATAACATCGCTATCGTCTCTACATAAGTACACTACCTGTCTAACATTAGAACATCGCTAACATCTCTACATAAGTACACTACCTGTCTTACATGATAATATCGCTATCCTCTATACGAAGTACACTGTCTGTCTTACAATATAACATCACTATCATCTCTACATAAGTACACTACCTGTCTTACATTATAACATAGCTATCATCTCTACATAAGTACACTACTTGTCTTACATTAGAACATCGCTAACATCTCTACATAAGTACACTACCTGTCTTACATTATAACATAGCTATCATCTCTACATAAGTACACTACCTGTCTTACATTAGAACATCGCTAACATCTCTACATAAGTACACTACCTGTCTTACATTATAACATCGCTATCATCTCTACATAAGTACACTACCTGTCTTACATTTAGAACATCGCTAACATCTTTACATAAGTACACTACCTGTCTTACATGATAACATCGCTATCCTCTATACGAAGTACACTGTCTGTCTTACATTATAACATTGCTATCATCTCTACGTAAGTACACTACCTGTCTTACATTATAAGATCGCTTTCGTCTCCACGTAAGTACACTACCTGTCTTACATTATAACATCGCTATCGTCTCTACATAAGTACACTGTCTACCTGTCTGACATTATAACATCGCTATCGTCTATACGTAAGTACACTACCTGTCTTACATTATAACATTGCTATCATCTTTACATAAGTACACTACCTGTCTTACATGATAACATAGCTATCATCTCTACATAAGTACACTACCTGTCTTACATTATAACATCGCTATCATCTCTACATAAGTACACTATCTGTCTTACATTAGAACATCGCTAACATCTCTACATAAGTACACTACCTGTCTTACATTATAACATCGCTATCGTCTCTACATAAGTACACTACCTGTCTTACATTAGAACATCGCTAACATCTCTACATAAGTACACTACCTGTCTTCCATGATAATATCGCTATCCTCTATACGAAGTACACTGTCTGTCTTACAATATAACATCACTATCATCTCTACATAAGTACACTACCTGTCTTACATTATAACATAGCTTTCATCTCTACATAAGTACACTACCTGTCTTACATTAGAACATCGCTAACATCTTTACATAAGTACACTACCTGTCTTACATTATAACATAGCTATCATCTCTACATAAGTACACTACCTGTCTTACATTAGAACATCGCTAACATCTCTACATAAGTACACTACCTGTCTTACATTATAACATCGCTATCATCTCTACATAAGTACACTACCTGTCTTACATTAGAACATCGCTAACATCTTTACATAAGTACACTTCCTGTCTTACATGATAACATCGCTATCCTCTATACGAAGTACACTGTCTGTCTTACATTATAACATTGCTATCATCTCTACGTAAGTACACTACTTGTCTTACATTATAACATCGCTATCGTCTCCACGTAAGTACACTACCTGTCTTACATTATAACATCGCTATCGTCTCTACATAAGTACACTGTCTACCTGTCTGACATTATAACATCGCTATCGTCTATACGTAAGTACACTACCTGTCTTACATTATAACATCGCTATCGTCTCTACGTAAGTACACTACCTGTCTTATATGATAACATCGTCTTTTATATATCATTATGATTTCTACTAGTGTACCCTATTTTACAGTATCACATCGCTATTGTCTTTATTTAAGAACACTGAATATCATCTAATTTAATAAATAAAAATTAAATATAACTTTCAGACAAGTTACTAAGCAACTGAAGCAGTTTGCAGATGCCAAGCGTATGACGACAGGCAACAAGGCAAATCTTCGAGACCTTTCCCAGATGGTTAGACAAATGCCCCAGTATCAAAAGGAACTTAGCAAGTACGCCACACAGCTCCACCTGGCGGAAGATTGTATGAAGGTGTTTCAGCGACACGTAGACAAGCTGTGTAAAGTAGAACAGGTATTGGATCACATGTAATATGATTGTTACAAAATGCTGCATTTCTCTATTTAATTGTCTCAATAATGAAGTGGTTTAGTCTCAATATTGAAATGATGATACCACAGGCACTATAATGAAATGGTGTTACTTTTGTAATGAAATGATGATGTCTCTATAATGAAATGGTGTTACTTTTGTAATGAAATGATGATGTCTCTATAATGAAATGGTGGTACTTTTGTATTGAAATGATGATGTCTCTATAATGAACAGGTGGTACCGTCATAATGAAATGATGATGTCTCTATAATGAAATGGTGTTACTTTTGTAATGAAATGATGATGTCTCTATAATTAAATGGTGGTACTTTTGTATTGAAATGATGATGTCTCTATAATGAACAGGTGGTACCGTCATAATGAAATGATGATGTCTCTATAATGAAATGGTTTTACTTTTGTTATGAAATGATGATGTCTCTATAATGAAATGGTGTTACTTTTGTAATGAAATGATGATGACTATATAATGAAATGGTGGTACCATCATAATGAAATGATGATGTCTCTATAATGAAATGGTTTTACTTTTGTAATGAAATGATGATGTCTCTATAATGAAATGGTGGTACCTTCATAATAAAATGATTTTATCTATGAAGAAATGGTATTACCTTCAGAACTAAATGTGTGTCATGGAAATTCCTGCCCCACAGTGTCGTTATTGAGTCCTTGTGAGACCCTTGAACCCTGCTCCACTGTTCGTTATTGAGTCCTTGTGAGACCCTTGAACCCTGCTCCACTGTTCGTTATTGAGTCCTTGTGAGACCCTTGAACCCTGCTCCACTGTTCGTTATTGAGTCCTTGTGAGACCCTTGAACCCTGCTCCACTGTTCGTTATTGAGTCCTTGTTTGAACCTTGAACCCTGTCCCACTGTGTCCTTTTTGAGTCCTTGTTTGACCCTTGAACCCTGCCCCACTGTGCTGTTACTGGGTCCTTTTGTTACCCTTGAACCCTGTCCCACTGTGTTGTTATTTAGACCTTGTGTGACCCTTGAACCCTGCCTCACTTTGTCGTTATTGAGACCTTGTGTGACCCTTGAACCCTGCCCCACTGTGGGGTTATTGAGACCTTGTGTGACCCTTGAACCCTGCCACACTGTGGGGTTATTGAGACCATGTGTGATTCTTGAAGCCTACCCAACTGTGTCGTTATTGAATCCTTGTCGTTACAGAGTCTTTGTATTACCCTTGAACACTTCGCCACTGTCATTATTGAATTCTTGTGTGACCCTTGAACCCTGCCCCACTGTGTCATTATTGAGTCCTTGTGTGACCCTTTATCAGAATGTGAAATTCTCAACCATATTGTCTATTACAGGATCTTGCGATGGGGACAGATGCTGAAGGGGAGAAGATTAAGGATCACATGCGTAACATCGTTCCAATACTGCTGGATCAGAATATCACCGCATACGACAAAATACGCATCATACTGCTCTATATTATACACAAGGGAGGTGGGTGATACGGTTATGTGCAGGATTTTGCCATCAAACCAATTATTATACCTAATCCTACAAGTTCCTGTGTTGTAGAACTGTGCTGTACAGTAATACTACATTGAACCAGTAACCAGTCAGTGATCACTATTGCCACACACCTCTTTATCCTGATAGATTATAACTATAAAAAGTGTATAACAGATAATTGAATATATTTGAGCTGATTGTTGTAAAATACATATATCTCGGTATAAAATTCTTCTACAAAAATATGCAGACAATTTTAAAACCATATTTAAAAAAGTAAAAACATTTTTTTGCATTTTAAAGCATATTAGGAAATACTAGCGGTTATTGATAATGGTAGGCTGTTACAAGAATTTTGATTCAATAAAGAAGAATATCTGTGCACACTAGTCTCATCTGAACACAATAAAACTCCCTTTTCACCCCAAATATATTGAGATGATCAAGTAATTCAAGATAAAACTCTGATCGTTTCACAGGAATTTCTGAAGAGAACTTGGCCAAGCTCGTACAACATGCACAAATCCCAATGGAGGAGAAATGCATTCTAAACAATATGCAGAACATGGGCGTGCCAATCATACAAGACGTGAGTAAATAACGAGCTAACTTTCTGTTGTAATAATCACAATGCCAAGGTCTGTTGTGTTTGTATGGAGTCAATTGTAGGCAATATGATCTGAAAGCCTTAGAAAACAGATTTAGTTTCAACTGTAGTTATAGTGTCCTCTGTAGGGAAGTTAATATAAATCTTCAGATAAATTCCCCGATATTTCTTTCTCAGTATTACAGTCTCAATGGGTTTTTTTGTCAGAGAGAAAATACAATTAAACACAACATTTCAGACATGCCAAGGTATATTTAAACACTACATGTACCTAGTAGCAATGGTAAGATTGTTTAATTGTATTTTATCGGACCAGATGGCTCAGAATGTTAAAAATAGAGTGAATCTGTCTGAAGGTTTATTTTGGTTTGTGTTTTATTTTCTTTGGACGTTTCTGAACTGAAAATGAAATATGATAATTGGAGGGTCCTGCACAGGGGGGTGGGGAGGTACTATCCACATAATAAGCATATGAGGAAATAGGGCAAGTGCTGCGTTGAGCCATTGAATTGTTGAATGAACAGATCTGTTTGAAGCTTAATTAAATACATTCTCCAACAGCTTGACTAATAGAAGTTCATTGCCAAACTGTTTTATCTACACAGTTACATGAGTTACATCAGTTTTGCATCTTATTCATGTTTTGTGGTATTTTGTCTGATGAATTTTGCATTAAATTTACTATTTACTGTATAGAATGTACCTATATGTACCTGCACTTGTACTCCATCTGTATAGTGTTTTAACTTTTTTGCATATATGTGAGTATTTGTATTTGATATGTTGCCTTTTCTAATACATGTGTGTATTTGTCACTTTTTTGCAGTTTTCCCATGATTCTATATATATATATTTGTTGTTGTGTCACATTTCTGTAATGCTTCACCAGTAGTATCAATGACGAGCTTTTGTTTCTATAAATAGCTGATAAGAAAGCATCTAAATGATCATGATGTTAGACTGGTACATTGCACACTTTTATTGAATATATTTTAGAAAATTAAGTAGTCAAGTTGTAGTCATTGGTTATTCAAAATAAAAAATATTGAGTTTGAACTGTTCTTGTCCAATTCCATTTTTAAATGAATTTGAGAATAAAGCCGGTACCCGTCTCATGACTATAAAGTGGTAGACATACACTGCCTGGGGGAATTCTGGTATATTTTTAATGGTCAGATGTGACCTCATTCCTACAGTGTATAATATTATCATCTTTAGCTGAAATTTGTATACATCTTCATCTTCAAGTGGACAATTGTTTGGATGTTGCAGTCACATTTATTTTGTCATGACTTTTATGTTGACATAATTCTGTCAATAGTAGACAGTTAACAGAGAGATCTGGATTGATGATTACAGTTTAAAATTCAGTTGTACTCCCTGCGTCTACTTGGACCGTATGTATATAATTATATATTTAACATTATATACAGTTCAAATTTGACATAAAAACTAAAATAATACTAGATTATCTCTCTCATATGATAAATAACATTATAAATGGAAGCAGAATAAAATGTAACAATGCCTATCCTCTAGCATGGTTCTGTGTCTAAATAGGATGTTGATATTACATGGGTTTGTTTATCTGCATAACATATAAATCCATACATGTTTGCCTTTTACTATGAAAGCATGGCATGTTTTTACTTTCAGTGACCTAACACTGATTTATATGAAACATGTTTGTTTCAGATCTTTAATATTTCATACCTGAATGACCAAGCTGTATTTGTTTGATATTTTTGAGAATGTGAAATAAGTGATTTGTTTCAGCGACGGGTTTGTTGTTTTTTCACCTAATAACTGTTTGTTATTGCATGTTGTAAACAAAGGCGCCGGGCGAAAAAGGCGGTTTTACAAATTTAGGTCTCTTGCCCGACACTTATGGAACATTTCCCACAAACGTGGCACAGGTGAGACATACGTGGGATAAAAACTTTTTCATTACCTACTTAAGCCGCTATTGAATTTTTCCGTGAGTGATCAATGTTCGCCTCCATGAAAATGGCTCATAAATAAATTATGTTGGCACATTCCATCCATCCCGTGATCCATTATCCGTATCCATGATGAGTCGCGCACTGAGCTAGTTTTTAACGCACATGGATCTGACACGGATGACACGCTTGTTGGAAACAAGCCTTCAAAAAAGCTGCAGTCACAGGAAATCTATGAAAAACTGTTTAAGAATTGGTTATTTATAATATAATGTTTGCAGAACATTGCAAAAGTTTTGCCGTTTCTGTCCTCAGATCACCATAACTGCCATGGTCAGATACATATTAATATATTAGTTTTGTTTCAGGGAACATGTTTGTCTTTTGTAACCAAAACACATAAGAAAGACTATTATTTTTCTGAGTAATGTATGGAATAGTGCTTCACGGATCACGAATCACTGATGAATGGAATAGCGGCTTAAAGCAGACAATTTTATACATTTTATGAACTTTTTTTCTAGTTGGAATTAGTTTAAAAATGCTACAAATTGACTAGATTATTCTAGTCATTATTTATTAAAAAGTTAATTTGGGATTCAAATGAACATTTTAATGTACCATAATATCAATTACATTTACATAAAATAAGTGAAGTTGAGGAATTCATAAATCATAAAGTTCATGGAGTGGAATTTGTCTGCATATTCATCAATCTAGCCTAGGTATATCAACATGTATTTTGAAGACATTTTTCTAGGTTTTCCCAGCTTGGAAATTAAATAATAACCGTGTATGATAATCTAACAATAGTTTCGTTAATATCATCATTAATAGGAGTCACAACTGACTGAATAATTAGTGACTTTACCCTGTAGCCTACTAGCCCAAAATACCCTCCAGTGGGTAAGGATAGTTTATAATTTAAGTAACCTTTACCCCTGAATGGTTCAAAATTAAAGTAGACAGCCAGGCAGCATTCTGTGGAAATCGCAGTTTACCATGTTAACCAACAGAACTGTAACAAATGATAACATTTATCATTAAAAAATTATTGACAATTTAAGAAGGTTGACAGGGATTTGATAATAGCGTCTGGGTGCTTGACTAGTTCTGTCTGTTTCATTTACCTTACGATATGAAACTTGAATGGATTTAAATGAAGGCTAGATTGACAAATTTATGTCCAATGGGCAGGGTTTTTCCTCTTGTATTTTTCTCTCCCCCTAATGTTTTGTTAAAATTTCTAAACCTGAAAAAAGAGCAAATGGTAGAAGAAATTGGCAGAGATTGGTCAGTGTTTCTATATCTCTGTCTGCCAATGGATGGCTAAATACATGGCTTTTTTCATATTTCATATTTATGTTTTGCCTTATATTAGAATTATGATTTTGTTGGCTCCGTTACTCAAGGGAAATGAGTGCTATTGTTTGTTTGATTTGGAGTATTTGGCGTAAATTTTATGCCATCGAGGGCTTACATATGATAAGTTTACATAACCACTATTTTCTAAGATCCTACCCAAGTTTCTTTAGATTTGTTTTTAAAAGAAGCAAACGTAGTGGATGACCAAGACTAATTACTATATTATACAGTATTAGCATTTATTATCCATTGTTTTTAATGGGTCAGGGACAGGATGATGTCCAAAATATTGTAAAATGTAGTGGCTAGAAATGGCAACACGTTTACATGTCTTGGACCTAAAGTATAATCCTGAACCAATTTTGAACATTCCTGATTCCTTGAGCTTATTGTTTTATGCTGATAAAAGATAAATAAAACTTACAGATTGGAGAAGCATAACAACTCTTTCTTGATAGCAACTTGTAAATAAGTACAGAAATTCACACTTTGATCTTATTCTATGTCTTTTTTCAGAATTCAGTATAACGCGTCTATATATTAAATATCACTGCCATGTGCTGTGGTTGTAGTTTTCATGTCAATAAATTTTGTTATCGCAGGTATTTGATGAGGTAAGATATATGTGGAACTTGTGGGAAAACTTGTGGGAAACTTGCTGAATGGCTATATGGATCTCCTTGTAATCTCTCAATGAGATGGTAACAGTTATCTCCCCTGAATTTTTATATTACTGTTTTTGATATATATGTGTGGTCACAGTTATCTCCCCTGAATCGCCCTGTATCCCTCAATGAGATGGTAATCTTTATATTACTGTTCATGATACATATATGTGCTTACAGTGATCTCCCCTGAATCTCTATATTCCTGTTCATGACATATATGCGTGGTTGCAGTTATCTCCCCCAAATCTCCCTGTAATCCTTCAATGGATGGTTATTGTTGATTTCGCTGAATCTTTATTGCTGTTTTACACACTTTTATGCCCTCAAAGGATAGCTTATAGAAATGGCAGTGTCTGTCCATTTGTCGGTCACATTCTGCGTATGATCGATAACTTTGTCATACAATGTCATATAAATTGGCACAAACAACCATCATGGCCTGACAATGTGTCACATGTTAGACTTGGGTCTGTTGTTCAAAGGTCAAGGTCACATTTAGAGGTCAAACACATGAAATTGATGACTACATCCTTTACATTTACAGACCACTTTGGGGGCATTTTTTAATAACTAGTTACATTTCTTGTTGGTGATAGTTATTTCCCCTGAATGACTGTTTTCATATTTTTTTGGTTGCAGGTCTCTGTCGTTGATTTTTATTACAGTTTATGACATATTTGCGCTTAGTACTCACTGCAACTTCCTAAAATTTTGTTATTTTTATTTTATGCCTTCCCTTTGATTTGTTTGTAAGTTTCATTTTATCAAGGGGATTAAAGGAAAGCCTAAATGTAGAACTTTATTTTGTTTTCTTCTTCTGCTACAGTTCGGTTGGGAACTTTGACATTTGACCCCTAAAAGCATCAAAATGCATAGGAAACTCACAAAACACTATAATGCTCTTATGGGAATTTTTGGTTTTCACTGGCTGCTTAAATTGTGTATGTATTTAAATGATTGTTTGATCTATCAAGATATAAATGAGATTTGATTTATCTTTGAAATGTGATTTTAGAGTATGACTTAATATTAACAAAGTTGCAAATGTAAGTACAGCGTTGTTTACTAATCTGATGTTTGTGTACATCACAAATTTTACCACATTATTCCAAGATGTTTTTTCCAATAGTATTTTTCCAATGATATTTTTCCAATGGTATTCTATCAAAAGTTTTTTTCCAATGGTATTTTTCCAATGGTATTTTTTTTTCAAAAGTATTTTTCCAATGATATTTTCCAATGGTATATTTTTTAAAAGTATTTTTCCAATGGTATTTTTCCAATGATATTTTTCCAATGATATTTTTCAACTGGTGTTTTATCAAAAGTATTTTTCCAATGATATTTTTCCAATGTTATTTTTTCAAAAGTATTTTTCCAATGGTATTTTTCCAATGGTATTGGTGTTGACATGATTTTGTGATGCTATAATAGGTCTTCCATATTTAAAAACATATCAAGCGTCATGTAATAATTGTAATGAAATAATTTAACTATTTGTATCTTTTATTCAAGCAGCACTTATTGAACATTAAAGTACAATTTTAACTTGTATCATAAGTGTTTTATATTGCTGTATATTGTTTGAATCATAACAATTAAATTTTTTCAGGTTTTAAAGTTTGCATAATATTATGGTGAAATGAGACTTGGCCAGAAGTGTTTATTTTACAGTAATGGGCAATTAAGAGACAAAGGAAAACAAACAGTATTTCAAGTGCCGCATTGTTCCTGATAAACACCATTCCTCTAATAAACACCCCCACCCTCGTGTGTGCGTGTAACAAAATCTTACCTTAGTTTTAAAATAATCCTAAATGATAGTCCAGTAAATATAGGACACCAAGAGTTCTGATAACAAATATCCATATAGGTTTATACATTTAAACAGACTGAAACTTGTGCTTTAATGTAATCCTGATATAGACAAGACATTTATCCTGAAATTCTGAATGTTCACTGCAATATGAAAACAACGGAACCTGGTTAGTCAAGAAAAAACGAAGCATTTGTTATGGTCACTGTATCGGCCTTGAATAGTTGAGGTTGTACTGGTATTGCTCCACAGAGTCATGTAGAGAGAATGTGCTGTTGTTGATTTTATAACACAGCACAGTGCATAATGAACGTGTGTGTTTACTGCTGTGGAGATAATGCTATATTTTTGTAGCATGTAATCAACTGATTAATGATATATGAACCTGTTAAGTGTTTCATATTTTCACTCAATCACTCACTTGATTTACCACTTTATATTTATCACTTTATATTCATCATTTTTGTATTCCACTCTGTTGAACATAGATTTTAGAATATTTCAGATGTTTTTGCTATCCATTTATGATTGATTACGCATAGATTTATCAGTCAATGTATTTTTAAGATTTTTCATGGGTGATAATTATAGACTTATCATTCATGATTTACCATTTATAATTAATGATTAATCATCATTCATGATTTATTATTAATTATTATTCATGGTTTATGATTCATCATCATTTATGATTTATTATTAATGATTTATTATTAGTTATTAGTCATGATTTATTATTAATTATCATTCATGATTTATAATTCATGATTTATTATTCATCATTTATGATATATTATTTTATGATTGATCATTCATGATTTATAGGGCCTTCTCTGTATGTTGTGATACAATGTATTTGCAGTATCATACCCACATCAGAATCAATACTATATACAATGTCATATTTAATCTTTATATAAATGTAATACTTATGATTTAAGGTATTGGATGAGGTAATGTATAGTTTCACGCAGTTATGATGCCGTATGTTTGAATAGCTACCTGTATACCTAAACAAGGGTTCTCCTAAACCCTAATATATCTGGATCACCAGTCAATATTAGTCAGTATTACTCTCCATGATAATATTGACTGTTTTGGACATTTCTTAATCCATCAGTCAATATCGGTTTATATTGCCCTCCACATTAACTATGACTGTTTGACAGGTGGACATTTCTTAATTTGTCAGTCAATATCAGTTTATATTGCCCTCCGTATTAATAATGACTGTTTGACAGGTGGACATTTCTTAATTCATCAGTCAATATCAGTAAATATTGCCCTCCATATTAATAATGACTGTTTGACAGGTGGACATTTCTTAATTCATCAGTTAATATTGCCCTCCATATTAATAATGACTGTTTGACAAGTGGATATTTCTTAATTCATCAGTCAATATCAGTAAATATTGCCCTCCATATTAACTATGACTGTTTGACAGGTGGAAATTTCTTAATTCATCAGTCAATATCAGTTAGTATTGCCATCCATATTAACTATGACTGTTTGACAGGTGGAAATTTCTTAATTCATCAGTCATTATCAGTTAATATTGCTCTCCATATTAACTATGACTGTTTGACAGGTGGAAATTTCTTAATTCATCAGTCATTATCAGTTAATATTGCTCTTCATATTTACTATGACTGTTTGACAGGTGGACATTTCATAATTTACCAATCAGTATTATACAATTATTGATTTTGACTGAGGTGAATATGTAGTTTTCTGGTCTATTGAATTACATATTCACCAAAGCAAAGTCTATAACTATTATATCGTATGTGTAATAGTTATAAAATAACTAGTTTTTAAGTCATTTTCATTAATGGTTAAAAAAAAAAAAAAAAAATCTTGTTTACTGTTCCATGTTCCATCTTGCACCTGGCGACTATTGTGAATGGCTTCCCTTTGTTTATAATGGTGCTATTTTACAGCGTCGTTAAAATTACACACTTGTAAGAAATTGCATCCCTATATAGACCTCAACAGCAGTCAATATCCCTTTGAGCAGACTTTTTATGTGACCCTTTTTGAGCAATAAGAACTGCGGATTTGATAAGGGCGTAATGATATCAGTTAATATTGCCCTCCATATTGATAATGACTGTTTGACAGGTAGACATTTCTTAATTCATCAGTCAATATCAGTTAAAATTGCCCTCCATATTGATAATGACTGTTTGACTGGTAGATATTTCTTAATTCATCAGTCCACATAAGTTGATATTACCCTCCATATTAATAATGACTGACAGGTAGACATTTCTTTATTTATCAGTCAATATCAGTTAATATTGCCTTCTGTATTATATACAACCAATGTATATCTTGATCAGTAAAACTGGTTACCTCATATAACCTGAAAAGTGTTGCACAATCTCTGTGGTATTTGATATTCGACATTGCATCTCTTATTCATTTGTATCTCACCTCTGATCAAATGGGAAAGTTGTCAGTTACATTTTTACCACTAATTTGAGATTGCTTGTGAATTTCATATTGACTGGTTTATATATACATAAGTTTGTATCAGTTAAGATAATATTGACTTGTTGACAGGTGTATATCTAAGTTTTTGACCAATCATGTTGCCTTATGTCCTTAATATTGACTGGTTTACTGGTGTATATCTAACTTTTTGAATAAATAAGATTTGCTTTGTGCTTAATACTGACTGGCTGACTGGTGTATATCTAAGTTATTTACCAGTAATAATTGCCTGACCATTGTATACACACAGTCCTAGATTGTCTAACCTGTGTATACACGCAGCCTTTGATTGTCTGACCAGTGTATACTAGCAGTCCTTGATTGCCTGACCAGTGTATACTGGTATTTCTTGATTGCCTGACCGATGTATAACACTGTCCTTGATTGCCTGACCGGTGTACAACACAGCCCTAGATTGCCTGACCAGCGTATAACACAGTCCTTGATTGCCTGACCAGTGTATAACACAGTCCTTATGCGAAAGTTTCATATTACCACCTTGAATCTTCTAACCAATTATGTTTTATTAACATGACATATATTAAAGCCTGCATGTGACTCTGATAACACAAATGCACCTTTGTCTTGATTCTCTTCACAGCTGACTGCAGAACAAGCTTCATTCTAGTCTATAGCAAATCTTCATGATGTTTTTAACTTTCCACAACTTGACATTGTTACAGGCTGATGACCTGTGCACATCTGGCAGATGTATATTTCAGTTTTGACCCAACAAAACTAGCAAATATCAGTACAAAGTTCAGTCGTACATATTGTCATCTCTGTAGTACCGAAGTTGCTATTAAGTCCGGGGTCATTTCACTGAGGGGTCAAACACTGGCAGTATTTCTGTCACTAATTGAAACTCCTTAGTCTAATGCCAATGCTACAATAGGCAATACAGGCACAGCATTCATGTTGTATCTATATAATTTGAGAAAAAATTGTCTGACTAACTAACAACACCCTCATTATCAGGATGAATAAATAAGTTACCAATTGGATAAAAGAAGAAAGATGCAATATAAGGGTTCTCCCTGAGTAAATGGTCCAAGATGCAGTCTCAAGGTCACATAGCTCACACCAGAGGGGACATGGGTTTGAGTCCAGAACTCTATCCAAAGCCTGTTATGTAAGACAGTTTTAAAAATTACTTGCGGAAGGATGGCAGATTTTCTCAGATTCATGTTTGAGGTCTTCTTCCATTAAAGGCAAATCGTCATTATAAATTCTCCTTGATAGATTTAACTCTGTTTTGATGTATTGATATCAGGAAACTTCCCAGAGTCCTGTAGGGGATGTACCGTTAGTCCTGTACCAAGACTGCGGGAAAATAACACTGATCAAACAGCCATAAAAACATACAATTATATTGACAGTCATTTTTATATCAGTTAAGTTGAATTACCTCCCTTTGTTTTTTTGTTTTTTTTTAAGCTTATTATCTCCCTTTGTTCTATTTCATAATTATTGATTTTAAGTTAATTACCTCCCTTTGTTCTATACCGTACCAAGTTAATGTAATTATCCTTCTTTTGTTAGTTAATTATCTCCCTTTGTTAATTTAAGTTGGTTTTCTCCCTTGGTTCTTTTTTCATACTGAGTTTATTATCTCTGTTCTGTTTTATAAGTTTTTTAAGTTTGAAGAGATAACCAGACTGACACTTCTAACACTGCATGATGTTATATCTAGATCATTAACCAATGGAATAGCTACCAGCTTTTATAATAGTTATTCTGACTTTATCATGTACATTATGTATGCTACTGGGGCAGTTTTACATTATAAATCATATTTTATTTCAGATTTTCCATTCTTATATAACCTGCCTCTTAGCTTGCGGGTTGTATCAGTGATACCATAATGTTGTGACTCTTGTTCAGGGAACATGTTTCAGTCAAATATCCTTTTGAGCATTTATTAAATATCAGTGGCATATATACAGATATGTATACAAAGATTGTATTTAAAAAAAAATAGGCATTAGGAGATTAAAAAAAAATATATTGGTAAATAAAAATTGTTTTTGTTTTTTAAATTGTTTGAAAATTAATTTTACTGCAAAAACTTTTTTATATGGGCAAAATCAAAGCAAATTTAGTGTTGCTCAACAACAAACATTTAGATATGTTTTGCTAACTTCTGATATTAGCTTAATATATTGTGATAAAACATTTTGAATATCCCTTTGTAATGTTTAAAAAAAAATTCAAGTACATACGGTATTACTTTCATTTACCACTTAAAAAGACTTTAATTGATACATAATTTGTTTTTACTACAAATTTACAAAACCTGGCAGAAACAAAGGCTCTGAACAATAGACCAATAACCAATGTAATAATCACAGGGTTTTATAATTAGTCTTATTGTGTCATGAACATGTGTACACTGTGGGCATTTTAACATCATAATTATGTTTATTTGCAGATTTTCAATTCTTTTCGGAATTAACTCTTTGTGTTTGTGTCAGTGATATCGTTTGAGTATATTTTTTGAGACATTGTATTTACTGACTTCCAACTATGAATGAGTTCACAGAGATATATTGTTCTGGGACGAGACGTAACTAATGTTGGTAAAACTTGTTGTGCAACCTTCTTTCTTACATGCGTTCGTAAATATATATACATGTTTATTGTTATTCTACTGTTGTACTGTAGTTGTATTGTAAGAAGCAATAACTATGTATCCCTGACCATGGAAGGTTTTTTTTTTTAGTATTTAAAATTTCCTGGCTGGAGATCGAACCCACAAACTGTGGCATGTGAAGGTTAAATATGTGTCATAACTTTGATTTGTGATGCCTTCCTGACAATTATAATCTGCGATACCTTCCTGACAATTATAACCTGTGATATATCTCTGACAGTTATTATCTGTGATATCATTCTAGCAACTATCATCCTTCTGTGATACCTCTCTGACAGTTATTATCTATGATACCTCGCTGACAGTTATAATTTATGATACCTCGCTGACAGTTATTATCTGTGATACCTCTATGACAATTATTATCTGTAATACCTCACTGACAGTTATTTTCTGTGATACCTTGTTGACAATTATAATCTATGGTATCATTCTGACAACTATCACTCACTGACAATTATTATCTGTGATAAGTGTCTGACAATTATTATCTGTGATACCTGGCTGATAATTATTATTTGTAATATCTCGCTGACAATTATTATCTGTAATACCTCGCTGACAGTTATTTTCTGTGATACCTCTATGACGATTTATTATCTGTAATATATCACTGACAATTGTTATCTGTGATTCCTCACTGATAATAATTATCTGTGATACCTCTTTGACAATTATTATCTGTGATACCTCGCTGACAATTATTATCTGTGATACTTCACTGACAATTATTATCTGTGATACTTTGCTGACAATTATTATCTGTGATACTTTGCTGACAATAATTATCTGTGATACCTGGCCGATAATTATTATTTGTAATACCTCACTGACAATTATTATCTGTGATACCATTTTTAGCTCGCCGGGACGAAGTCCAAGGAGAGCTATTGTCATGACCCCGGTGGCGGCGGCGGCGTCGTCGTCTGTAGACACCCAGGTTCAACTTTTGCCTTTAAGTTTAAGATATCTAGGCAACCACTAATTGGATGTGAATGAAACTTTGCATGTGTGTTCACCATCATCAATGGATCACACACAGACAAGAACCATAACTCTGGATTGTATTTTGGCACAGTTATGGCCCTTTTATGGATTTAGACACCCAGTGGCGAGCTTTGTTGGTCTTCTGACAACTTTTGTTGAACATTATTGTATGTTTTATGTACTTCTTATAATATTTAATTAGAAGCAAATAATCCCAAGCAGACATTTATTCCAGCTTTTAGTAAATCTATATGTACACTACACACACACTTATAACTGGACCAAGGAATACTCAGTGCATGATTTGCTGTATACTGGATTCCCTTATCTTTCTGTATTCAAAATCACAACAATTGTAAATTAATTGCTAGGTTGTCATTCATTTTATCAATTTATAATTTGGTTAAAGCTTAATCATTCTGATCATTTATTATAATTTTGATTTTAATCTTATTTTTGACTTAGATACTATGACAACTATGCCACTGCAATAAAGCTCACACATATACTGTTATCAACTACTGCAGCATTCCTTATAAACGCCTCACTTTTTAATCGGGTTTAACGCCATTTTCAACACATGACAGGGATGGCATATCCAGTTTTATTGGTGGAGGAAGACCTCAGAATGTTCCGAGTCTAACCCCTGTCCTTCCCCAAGTAACTGACAAACTTTCTCACATATGTTTTTTTGACTGGGCTGGAGTTGTACCCACGACCTCAGAGGTGAGAATGCTTGGGCCCACCTTTGCTTTTCATAAATGCTGCACCTCGCCAACCCCCCCCCCCCCCCCCCCCCCCACACCTGCACACATATAGACAAAATATCGTATTGAAAATGGTGTTAAGCCTCAATGTTACCTGACTCCATTGTTAAGCTGACTGTTGCGGAATGGTGTAACTCCCCATTGTTAGGTGATGTAATTATATGAACACCTCTAAACACCTTTAATATAGAAGGCTTTTGAAAACAGTGTAGAACCTGTTCTGATTTCTCGTTACGAGCAATCAGAACTGGTTCTACACTGTTTTATACTCTATCAGAATAAATAGGTCAAATGTATCTATTCATGGAAATTGTCTATGTGTGGCTTTTGAGTTCGGACAGGTCCAGTTAAAATGCATATGGAGTAAAGAGTTAATACATATATGATTTCAATACAGTTTTGTATAATATTGACAACATATGTTACCTGATAGTGCACATAGGGAGGTTAAAGCAGAGTCCAAATCCAATATTGCTTCTAAAAATAAAACAAAAATTAAACACACTTAGCTAGTATATGTATCATTTTTTGGAGATTTTTTTTTTACGTTTTATGTTGTGGATGCTTGACACGGGACTGTTTGTGCCCTTTCACCCTTTACTCCATAGATACGCATTTTCCAGCACCAATCACAGAAGGCCATTGAAAACAGTGCAGGAAGAGTTCAAATTGCTCGTAACAAGCAATTTGAACACTTCCTGCACTGTTTTCCACTCTGTCAGTTGATATAAACATGATTCACCCATTGCTGATACTTGGTGAATTAATGCTTTCAATATTAGAGGTGTCCAAAGGCGTCTATATGGAGTAAAGGGTTAACAATGCCAGTACTGCAGGTTGTAATGAGTGGTTTATATTACAGAGTGGTCGTAAGAAGATATTCCAGCCGTACCAGCCATACAACAGAAAGGAGAGGATTTCAGAACACACGTACCAGATGTCACGCTGGACGCCATATCTTAAAGATATCATGGAGGTATGACTTGTTTCTTCTCATTGAACTAAACACGCTTCTGTTTCACCAACATAATTAAGTAATTACTTAAATACTTAAAAATCTTCAATCTACGAAACCATCCATATGATCATGATTTTAAACTGGCTCCATAAAAACTACTTTTTGTTTCATAAGCCTGCACTGAACCTTAAAATTAAAATTATGTCTAATAAATATCAGATATTTACGAGTCTACCTGAGTATTATCTGCATCTAGTCATTCTTGATTAAATCAGTATTTTGCCAATTTCACATTTCATTAAAATCATATCAGATTTTAATCAGATAAATATTTACTATTACCAGTAATAACTTACCATTCTTTGTACATATTGTCTGAACCTTTATATGTATCATATCCAAAGTTTGCTGATTTTATCAGATATTTGTTTAACTTTATCTGAGTATTATTTTCACCTTATCATTAGAACTCTATCTAAAAACTTTCTGAACCTTAAAGACACTTTCGCTTTATATTGATATTATTTTAATGTTATCCGAGTCTTTTCAATCTGAGCCAAGCCCAGTTAGATCAGTCGGTAGTGGGTCGACTATTAATCCAGCGGCCGTAAGTTTTTCAAATCCATGCATGGCCACATGTGATAATTAATATATAAACAGCATTGCATCTCACTGTCATTTGTCTCTCACCACTGATTATAAGTGGAAAACTTACAGTTTATTGTAAAGATGGGTATGCTCGAGTACTACAAAACCTTCAAGGATTCCGGAAGAGAGTGATCAGGCTAAGTGATTGTCTGATAATTATTTAATATAAATCCATACTAATGTTAATACAATCTTTCCTTAGCCTATTCTAAAATGTTTATGATTTTAGCTGAGAGATATATGGATAATAAAATAATTTATGTCGGCATTACCTGTACCATATTTTGATGATAAAATGAGAAACGCGGGTGATAATCATATTCATGTTTGTTGACAGGAAGCCGTGGAAGAGAAGCTGAATATCAGAAATTTCCCGTTCTTGTCTGGTGGAGCAGCACCCAGGACAGGGTACCGGCCACCCATCAGGTACGAGGACTGATTTCCATAATTATTGGTGATGTGGTGAAATATTATTGTTTGTATCACAGTCTATCGTAGCATTTTTAACAGGGCACCTGTCGCCCATCAAGTACTTGGACTGGTTTTATACTTATTACTGTTGTGAAATATTGTTGTTTGTATCACAGTTTATTATAACATTTAAAACAGGGTACCAGCCACCTGTCAGGTATTTGGACTGGTCTTATACTTATTACTGTAGTGAAATATTGTTGTTTGTAGCACAGTCTACTGTAACATTTGAGACAGGGTACCAGTTGCCCATCAGGCACTTGGACTGGTCTTATACTTATTACTGCTGTGACATATTGTTGTTTGTATCACAGTCTATTGTAACATTAGTGATATCGAAAGTTAGTCCAAACACGTGTCATGAGACAGTTAGCCAGTTACTGGGTAGATCTACTCAGTTTCATGTTTATGTGCCTGGATGATGTATATAGTCTGTAATGTGTGAAAAATGGCATTTAATTAAAAAATAAATAAATATTAAGTTTAATGACATTACTCATTGAGGTTTATTTTTTTGAAAAGGTGGTTTATTGTCATTGAAGTAGAGTTGACAAGTTACTTGCAGAAGGACAGTGGTTCTACTCAGATTCATTCTGGGGTCTTCTTCCACCAATAAAATTGAATATGCCTGAAATGTGTTATAGATGGCATTAAACCCCATTTATTTAAATAGAAATCAAATGCTGCATCTGTTTCTAATTTAAACGTATCTTATTTCAACATGAAATGGGGTTGGGCCACAAGTTCTTTCAACATCAGGTTTGGCCTGCCCCCTACATATTTGCACAATGTTTACGTTAAATATCGTCTGCTTGTAGTATAGGTCTGTGTATATCAAACACTGGGTCTGCTTGTAGTATAGATCTGTGTATATCTTGTTATGTTGTTTTTTCAGTGCAAAGACAGGGGGCGCCACAAGGTTAAATTTGTTTGTTTAACTGTCTCGTCTGATTCAGAGTTTATCACTGAAATCTGATACTTTACCACCCTAAAATGGAATAAATGTATTACACAAGTATTTCATTTGGTGCCCAATACGCTTCATCATCATGGTTTAAATCAAAACTATTCTTATCAATAAACAATGATATCTTAAGACAAAATATTTTTTTACACAAAGAGTCGATCAAAATTTAATACATTTATTTTTATCAGTTTAGATTTTGAGACTTGTTGTTAATTATCATATGACGATATTAACTACAAATTAACTTTAGTTATAAATTATGATAACTTCTGTTGAATTTAACCTCCTCTCATCTTAATGTTAGGTGAAAACAGTGATAAACTCTAAAACACAGTGATAAACTCTAATACACAGTGATAAACTCTATAACACCGAAACTTCTCCTGTATGTAAACAAAACCTTTCCAAAATATTACTGATTTCCCATGGGCAAACACACTTTAATTTTCCAAAAAACTATATCTACCGTTAGTACACAGGCAATTATCTCGCACATGTGATTTCATGATTTTCATATCAGTCTAGCGAATAACACAAAAAATGGCATATCTCACCAGATTCTCATTCTGACATGATTAGTAAACTTTGTACGATTACTGTTTAATGCTATTTAACTATTAAGCTAAATAGCTACCAAGTCATGTATGAGTTATTTACATATATAGAAAAAGATGTACATGTAAATGACTGAATAACGGAATTAGGAATGTGAGTTGTGTGGTTATGAGGTTTTTGATTCCTTTGAAACATTGAGCTTTTTCAGTTCTGGTGTGAGGGCTGTTGAAAAGTAACAAGATTTCTGATTCCTCGGAAACATTGAGTTTGTTCAGTTCTGGTGTGAGGGCTGTTGAACAGTAACAAGATTTCTGATTCCTCACAAACATTGAGTTTGTTCAGTTCTGGTGTGAGAGGTGTTGAACAGTAACAAGATTTCTGATTCCTTGGAAACATTGAGTTTGTTCAGTTCTGGTGTGAGGGCGTTGAACAGTAACAAGATTTCTGATTCCTCGCAAACATTGAGTTTGTTCAGTTCTGGTGTGAGAGGTGTTGAACAGTTACAAGATTTCTGATTCCTTGGAAACATTGAGTTTGTTTAGTTCTGGTGTGAGGGGTGTTGAACAGTAACAAGATTTCTGATTCCTTGGAAACATTGAGTTTGTTTAGTTCTAGTGTGAGGGGTGTTGAACAGTAACAAGATTTCTGATTCCTTGGAAACATTGAGTTTGTTTAGTTCTAGTGTGAGGGGTGTTGAACAGTTACAAGATTTTTTATTCCTTGGAAACATTGAGTTTGTTCAGTTCTGGTGTGAGGGGTGTTGAACAGTAACAAGATTTTTTATTCCTTGGAAACATTGAGTTTGTTCAGTTCTGATGTGAGGGGTGTTGAACAGTTACAAGACTTTTGATTCCTTTGGAAAGATTTTTTATTCCTTGGAAACTTGGAGCTCATTCAGTTGTGGTGTGAGGGGTGTTGAACAGTAACAAGATTTTTTATTCCATGGAAACACAGAGCTCGTTCAGTTCTGGTGTGAGGGGTGTTGAACAGTAACAAGATTTTTTAGGGGTCATGAGGAGAGTTGCATTTTTTATCAGCCCTTATAAACAGTCTGAATCGAACTGAGTCTGTTATTTCTTCATTTGGTGCAAATCCAAAGGATCATTCTAGTATTTATTCTCAAAAATTTAACTTCAATAACAACGAAAAACAGTAACAAGTTGCTCTTCATTTGAGAATCTTATGGAACAGTCATTCTGTCATGTGTGTGTTAATTGCTTATATACTCACCCCTTCTTAACCAATCCTAAGTTATTTTCGTCTTTCCTTGAAAAAAAGATGAAAATATGTTTGCCAATTAATTACTTGCTTACAGACTAATTAAGACAAACTTGATTTGAGGAGTTGAGAATGTGTATAGAGACAATTCAAAGCAACACATGGAAATGTTGACATTGATTAATGCATCTATTCATCGTTGTACCTTTAAATGTCCTAGTTATGCTGTCTGAAATTTACATATTGTAAAAGCTATTGGCATATATATACTTGTTTTTTAAGCCACCCCAAAAATCTTTGGGGTGGCATATAGTAATCGCAACGTCCGTCCGTCCTTCCCTCCAGTATTTCGTTTCTGGCCTGTATCTTTATCATGCATAGATGGATTTTGTTGATACTTAATACAAATGATCAACATAACATGACGACGTATCGCGAGTAAGGCCCACACCCGTAACTCAAAGGTCAAGGTCACTTTTTGAGTTTGTTTGACAATACTTCGAGTTTGTGTGAGATTTCGTGTCCGACCAATAACTTTGTCATGCATAGATGGATTTTATAAATACTTGCTACAAATGATCAACATAACATGACGACATGTCACAAGTAAGACCCACCCTGTACCTCAAAGGTCAAGGTCACAATTTGAGTTTGTTTAACAACACTTTGAGTCTGTGAGATTTTGTGTCTGGCCTGTTACTTTGTCATAGATGGATTTTAATGATACTAACTTGCTACAATAGATCAACATAACATGACGACGTGTCTTGAGTAAGACCCACACCCGTACCTCAAAGGTCAAGGTCACAATTTGAGTTTGACAACACTTTGAGTCTATGTGAGATTTCGTGTCCGGCCTGCAACTTTGTCATACATAGATGGATTTTTAAAAATACTTGTTATAAATGATCAACATAACATGACCACGTGTTGCTCTTAATACCCAAACTCCCACTTCAAAGGTCAAGGTCACAATTTAACTTTGTTTGACAACACTTTCTGTCATTTTGACATTTCTTGTCCAGTCTGTCATCTATGAATAAATTTTAAAAACACTTGGCTCAGTTGATCAGCATGACATAATTAAGTGTCGCATGTAAGACCCAGAACCTTTCCTCAAAGATCAAGATCACACTTTCAATTTGTTTGATATTGTGTGTCTGGTCTGTGACTTTGCCTTTTACTTGGCTCAATTTATCAAGATGGCATATTGACGTGTCATAAGTAAGACCTAGACCCATACCTCAAAGATCAAGATCACGCTTTTAGTATGTATGACAACACTTTGAATCTGTTTGAGATTTCAAGTCCGTCCTTTAACTTTATCATACTTGGATGGATTTCAAAAACACTTGGCTCAATTTATCAACAATTGATCTGTAACTTTGTCATTCATTTAGGGATTTTAAAATAGCTTGACACAAGTGATCAGCATGTCGTGATGATGTTTCAGCAGCATTTAACTGTTGAAATACCCAGACCATTACATCAGATGCCAAGGTCAATGTTACACAAAGGTCAGGGTCATGCTTTAATGTAAAACACATGAAATTGCATGTCTAGTCTAAAACATCAGTCCATTACTCTTTATATTCATGGATACATCGCTACCTTTTATAACATAATTATATTGTTATTTTTCAACGTCCATTTGGGGGGCATGTGACACTTACCAGTGACATTTCTTGTTTGTTTTGGAAATGGAAATGTGAGTAAAAAAATTAAAATTACTAATTCAATTTTCCCGATATTGATTCTATCGTATCAATAAAAAATATATGCAATTAGAATATATTTAGCACTTTTTGTCACAAGTCTGTGAAATATGATGCTTTTCAAGTACTTACCAGACTTATGCCCCTTTGCCTTTCAAGTATTTACCAGAGTTGTGCGCCTTTCCAAAATAGAAACAAAATTAAGGGTCTGAATACTGGAATATTTTAGTTGCATATTTGCATCAAGCGGTTGGCGTTGTGATTGTGTTGAATGTTTCAGTTTCAGTTTGGATTTCTTTTGTTTTTGCAGAAATTACTTAATTTAAAATTTAAATGCATTTAATGATTGATATCAGCAGTTGATGGCTGAATGGCAGAAGTTAATTTAAATAGTTCTTAAAATTATAATTATACTTGTATATCTTACCCTGTTGATATTTGATTTATATTTTATGCATTTTTTTTAAAAATACACACATGTATTAAGGTTTCACAGTGTTTTTTTTTTGGTAATTTCGCTGTTAGAATAGAGTAGGTATAAATGATAATTTCACATTTTTAATTCTGATGGTAAGAACAGAAATTAATAGTTTTAGTAATCTGTCAATCAAATCTCACTTGTGGACACTGACGTTTTATCATTCAATTTCCGTGGAAGCCAAATTTGTATTGCTGCCCTATAAACTATCAATTGAAAAACTACAAATTTTAAACCAAAATATATTTTGGTCCTTCCATATGTTAGGCAACTACAACTGTGACAGTGTTGGGAATTGACAGCTTGTTGTTGTCTGATATCTCTTTATTAAGATAATCTATGTAACCTTTAACCTCTTGACTAGTTTATGAATCAATATTTTAAGGCTTAAACTTAATGAAATTTTATTTTTTCTTATAAATTCACTCAAAATAATAATCTCAAAATCCCAATTTAAACTTTTCTCCAAATTTCTCTTTAATCTTGACACAAACAATTATCTCAAAATGTCAATTTCAGCATTTTTCTAAATTGTATTGTAAAGTTCCTATCCATTTTTAAGATCATTGATAGAGAATGGCATATACATGTAATATCATTGTACATGTAGCATTTTCCTGCATCTCCCAAATATCGACTCTGTAGTTGTGTCGTTAAAAACACTGTTCATGTGTAAGCTTAACAATACGATTGATTGATTGATTGATTGAATATTTAGAGTTATTTTATGCCATTGAGGGCTAACAGACGATCAGTTAACCTAACCACTATTTCCTGGGATACTGAAAGTTTACCAGTACTCGAGCACACAAGCGCACCCCATCTCCGCAAGTAACTGATAACTTTCCCACTTGAATCAGCGGTGAGAGACGAATGATAATGATATGCAATGTGGTATATCAATCATCACAGAGACTTGCTGGGCGGGGATTGGATCTCACGACCCCTGGATTGATAGTCAGATGCGTTACAAGCAAAACAACAATCAGTATTGATATATGTGAATATGGTAAAAAAAACACTAAATTGCTGAACGAAAATCAATCTAAATTATTTTACCAAAGTTATATAAGGCCATAATAAATTAATTGCCAGATTATCATCCCCGCCCGCCCCGTAATTTTCATGCTGCCCTGGCCTTTTTTATTTTCATAAAAAAACACATAATTGAACGATGTGTTTATTAAAAAAACGTCAAAAATTTTAAAAATAAAAATTAAAAATTAAAATTCTCCTGACCTCCCCATTTTTAAGAAAAATTTGGATGATAATCTAGCAATTAATTTATAATGGCCTAATTGATAAAGAAAAGGAAGGGGAAGTAACTGTGGTCAGCTACTTGTATTTTAAAAATTTAATTATGATTTTGGTTACGCTCTGATTTCAATTTAGGAAGTAAAGTGTAACCAAATTCATATTTTACTTAGTTCCCCACTGTAATGTTGTCATAAGTTTATCTTTTCAAACATATCAAAATAATAAATTTTAAAAAAAAAGGGTTTTCCTAATTGATCCATCATATTCTTTACACATTGTTGAATTTCAATCGTTCAATGTGATGTTTAAGAGGATTTGAAATTTCCAATTATTTGTAATTTATTTTTAAATGATAACAAGATGCTTTGTATTCATTTTAAGAATAGTTTCATAATTTTTTACTTTTATAGTAAATTTTCCTGATATACTGCCTTTAAATGAAAACCGAATTGACTTTTTTGCGATAAATATTTCAGTGCTCGGTATGGTCACTGGCACAAAGACAAAGGTCAGACGAACTACAAGAGTGGTCCTCGACTCATCGTTTTTGTTATTGGTGGAGTCACATACTCCGAACTGCGCTGTGCCTATGAGGTAACACAGGCTGTGAAAAACTGGGAGGTTCTCATTGGTTTGTATTTTTTGTTATTATTCACATTTATCATTTTATTAAAATGTTTCATGTAATGATCACTTACCTATTACCGGATTGGAACTGAGGTCTACCTCCATTAACTGGATATGTTATTATAACCTGTCATGTGTTGGAACTGAGGTCTTCTTCCATTAACTGTCATGTGTTGGAACTGAGGTCTACTTCTATTAACTGTCATGTGTTGGAACTGAGGTCTTCTTCCATTAATGTCATGTGCTGAAACTGAGGTCTTCTTCGATTAACTGCCATGTGCTGTAACTGAGGTCTTCCTCCATTATGTGTCATGTGTTGGAATTTAGGTCTTCCTTCATTAACACTGGCATGTGTTGAAAATGGAGTTAATCATGAAATTCTAAAATTTATTTCGATGTGCTTATAAATGTTATAAAATGGATGAGGTCATATACCAGTCAAGGCCATTATAAATAATATAATTGCTAGATTCTTTTCCCAATTTTTCTTTAAAAAATGGAGGGGGTGGGGGTGAGAATTATATTTTTTTTTTTAATATATATTCTTTTTTTTTATGAAAATAAAAGTCGTCGGAGCAGCATGTAAATTAAGGGGCAGGGGGCATTGATAATCAAGCAATTATATTTATTATGGCCTAAAAGTAATAAGATGGAAAGCTTAAACTGTGTGAATGACGAAAATGACAACCAATCTGCTCACTAGACCACTAGACCATGGGGGACCCAATGATAAATTGTGTTAACAAATAAATCAGAGTTAATTATTAATAAAACTCCTTTTTGTTTTACATTGATAACTGAGGTGTACATATTGTAGGAACGTTTACCATAATGACATTGAATATTTCCTGAATATTTCATAATAACATTGAGTATTTCATAATGATATTGAGTATTTCATAATGACATTGAATACTTCATAATGACATTGAATAATTCATAATGACATTGCATAAGTCATAATGGCATTGAATAATTCATAATGACATTGAATAATTCATAATGTCATTGCATAATTCATAATGACATTGCATAATTCATAATGACATTGAATATTTCAGGATCAACGCACATTCTCACACCAGAAGGTTTCCTGAGTGACCTGCGTGAACTAACCAGCTAGGCAGATACACAAATACTCGCCACGTGATTTACACGTGCAATATGTGGTTGCCAAAAGACACAGACCTTAGAAGAACTTACACGTAGCGAATTACTTTGTGGCAATTGTTTACCATAAACCTCACTGGAAACGTGTCTCGTAACAAGTCACGGTGGCATTAGATTTAATATTTTACCCTCATGCTGTCTTGTTCTTAACTCCTTTCTGTTGATTGTGAAAAACATAAACCTACATATGGGATCAAATTCTTTATTTTGAATTATATTGACTGCTATAAATATAATATAAAATATATATGTATATATATATATATTCATAATAGGTGAATACAGTTCAGTTTATATCTGAAAATACACTTAAATATTGCTATAAAAAATAAAAAAATTCTAGTGCTGAAACATGAGCTGGCATTTTGAAAATTTACCTGAAAAAATGTCAGTAGGCTGGTCTATATTTGAGCCCTGTTCTACTTCCTTGAAGCCCCAATACGAATAAACCCCCTTCAGAATAGACTCGTTGTTAGGACAGAAAATAAGGACCAGACAGTATGACCCTTTTTTTTTTACTTTACTGTACAAATACAGAAGTAGCTTACAAGTTTATTATGCATTTAGATTTTCTGTAGAATATATTTAGTATTAAGTGCTTATACATTGGGGTTATTCACAATGTCTACATTTATCTATGCTACTATTTATGTACTGTCAAACTCAACTTAATCAATGGCGACTACTCTTGAGGCAGGCCTAATGCAGGTTTTAACTGTGGATATGTGAAACAAATAAGAGATATGGAATAGCTTCTTAATTTTTCCACTAGTATAAGAGTTTGACGGAAATGTTGAAATATGAACACTGTGTTCACGCGGACTAGTTCCATCCTTCATGCTTCTGTGTATATATTTATAACGTGCAGCATCATGGACATTTGGCTGCACGTATCACAGTCATTTGAGTTGCAATTGTCAGCGAGTCATTCCAGTTGCATATAATGCAGAATTAAACCAGTTAAATGTTTAACCAAGTTGTTCTCTTCTTACTTACAATTTTAACAATTTGCGCAAATACTCCGTCACACACACAAGTATGTGTTGGTATGAAAAAAAAAGTAATGGGCAGTGGTTTTATTTGACATCTCAACTTGCAGATTATTGCATCATCACATTTCATCTGGGGTTCTCAAGGGCTGAGTGGTCTAAGTTTCTGTTGTCTAACAACAACTTGCCTCTCACTGTTGAGGTTGAAGGTCTGAGACCAGCTGGCCAAAAATATTTATCTGGTTCTACTCAGATTCATTTTGAAGTCTTACTTCAGCAATAAACTCAATAGGCCATGTATATGTTTAATCTGCCTTGTGTTATAAAAGGCATTTATCCCCTTAAAACATCCTATTTTGTCATATTTGGACATGCAACTCGGACTTAATTTAACAATTGCATTGTATAAACTTCACAAAACTCCTAATATGGCTTCTTTAAACTCAAACTACGATTGGAATATCTGAAATTTTATATGTTGTAATGTTTTGAGATTTTAATAGGTTGTTTTCACAATGTCTGCTGTGACGTATTGCTAAAATTTGAAATCAGAAGAGTTTTGTTTTATGGTTAGTTTAGATGTTAAGTGCAACTGAGACCCACACAAAGGTGTAAATCCTTCACTAGAACAGCTAACGAAACTGTAAAACTTTTGGTCATTCATAAGAAGAGCTAACCAAACTGTAAAACTTTTGGTCATTCATAAGAAGAGCTAACCAAACTGTAGATTTTTTGGCCATTTATTAGAAGAGCTACATGTAATCAAAATGTAGAATCTTTTGTCATTCATTATAAGAGCTAACCTAACTGTAGAATTTTTGGTCATTCATAAGAAGAGCTAACCAAACTGTAGAATCTTTGGACCTTCACTGGAAGAGCTAACCAAACTGTAAAATGTTTGGTTATTAGAAGAGCTCACTTAACTGTAGAATCTTTATAATGATTATAAAAAAAGTATTTTTAATGAATGTATGGTAGCAATGTAATCTATACATATACTGTTATGATATATTGAATACAAGAATGAGAGCTTTGTCATATTTGTCTGTTATTTATGCATTGTACAAGTATATATTTGTGTTAACCTAAGAAAAGATTGTTTGTTTTTCACTTTTATTAATGAAATATTATATGTTTATAAGAGGTATGGGATTGTCCTGGGAGAGTCATGTATTGTATTCAATAACTACATTGACAAAGGCTTCATTGACTGACTGCAAAATTTAAGCCAAATGTTTTTAGTTTTTTTTAGTGTTTTTTTTCTTCCTTTTATTATCGGAATATTAGAAAACACCAACTTAAACCTGTCTTAAGCAATAACTTAATGGAAATAATAAAAGTGGTATATAAAGGCAGGTTGTTAAATACAGAAATGGTAAAATAACATCATCCATAATAAGATATGTAAAATTAATTGTTCACTGTTGAAACAATGAAAAAAAAAAGAAGAAAACTCAACAACTTTTTATGAAAATTACGTTTGCAATATTTTAATATGATAAAACTGAAACATTAAGGGGACACGTGGCAAGTTTGATAAATTTTTATATAAATCTGTTTCGGATACTAGTAATTACCTACTTCTACAAGATGTAAATATGAAGTTATTAACCCCAGTATATGTGCAGATCTGTTTGTTTCTAATTTGGAAATGGGTGTAACTCTGGTAAATGACTGAAAGGCAAAGGGGCATAACTCTGGTAAATGAATTAAAGGCATCATATTTTGAATATTCAAGGTCATATAAACAAATAGTTTTATTTGCATCAATTTCTATTGACATGAAGACAATTTCAAATTTATCATTTTTAAGATTCTTTTACAATTTTCAAAAGTAGCGTCATTTCACCAGTTTTATAAAAAAATAAAAAATTCTTCAATATGGAGTTGCAGGTAAATATCCCCCAGAGGTTACCAGCTGTTCCTAAGTGTAAAGATGGATTTGATGTGTGAGCATGAGTGATTTGCTGTGTGTCCCTTTAATGTTGACCTTTGACTTTCATCTGTATATATCATGTGATGACAGTTAACCAATGAAAAACAGTTCCATGTAAATAGTCTTGTATAGATGGCAGTTTATATTTAGCAAGAATATATTTGCTTGCGAGTTATTCCATATTTATGTGTTATAAAGTTTATCTTTTATCAAAATTTATTCTGTGAAGTTGTTAAATTAATCATATGTTCATATGTTTTGTTTTCCTTTATATATGTAAATAGTGACGGCTCGTGCAATATAACTTGTGTAAAAAAGAAATGATGTTTTTTTAATACATCTAAACAGATGTAAGATTCAAAACAAAAGCTTTTAGATGATCATGATTCAAGACTGGTTTCTGTACAACTGGATAAAAAGTCATTAATTGAATATACTGATATTAGGTACCTGTCCAAATTAAAAAGAAATGTTCAACTATCTACACTTCCGTACACAATATACAAGTTTTGGTTCTGTTAGTGTTATGTGCATGCTGAGATTACTGCACAAAATGTAAACTTGTATTGTATGGGTTTTGTATGTGTTGTGTATGTGTATTTTACATATGTTTTACATGTAATTGTAAACTTCTTCAATGTAATGTTTGTAATTCACACATTATTCCTTCTTTGTTCTATGCAATTTCTTTTCCAATTGTAATATAATTAGAATTATAAATGAAGTAGCAGCGCTGTCCGTTCTAATTTATTGCAATGTCAACAATCCTGGGACCAATCTATTTACATGATACAGTCAGATATTATTTTGAATTGTTTTGTAAGAGAATAGTAGTTTTTAATTTGTAAGTAATATTAAATTCATTTGTAATGTTAAAATTGTATTAAATTCATTTGTAATGTCGTTTCATCTTGTAGAGTTTATTCATCCAGTTATTGTTTATATGAAGGATTTCTCTGGAGTATTCATTGGTGGGCTCAGTCAGTAGCCCGTCTGACTATCAGTCCAGGGTTCGTCATGAGTTCAAATTGTTGATGATTGATATCTGACACGACATCTCATTGTCATTCGTCTCTCACCTCTGATTCAAGTGAGAAAGTTATTGGTTACTTGCTTAAAAAATTAAAATTTGAGATTAACAAGGAATAGAGACGTTATTAACATCAATATAAACAAGGAATATAAAAGTTATTTACATCAATATAAATAAGGGTTAGAGAAGTTATTAACATCAATATAAACAAGGAATAGAGAAGTTATTAACATCATTATAAACAAGGAATATAAAACTTATTTACATCAATATAAACAAGGAATAGAGAAGTTACTAACATCAATGTAAACAAGGAATAGTTAACTTATTAGGATTTCATCAAAACTCTCAAAAACTGACAATATGTTATTTCCTATCATCTTAACTTCCATTCATCTCGGGGGCAAAGGGTAGGGGATTACAATCAAAATTATTACTTTGCAGAATGAAATTCTCAACAAAAATAGAAACCATTTTAAGTAATTTGTGTTTAATTTCTTTTTAGGTATTTGTATATTGCTACTAAAAAACAACTAAATAACAGGACATTTTACTCATAACTACAATATTTTTAGTTATCATTTTGCATGATTAAAACATCATAAAGGTGACTCAAAACTACATTTCATATACAAAAACAAAACAGTTTCCGATTCTCTGTTTAAATTTCCGGTTTAATGCCATTTTCAAAACAGATGTTTATGTCTCCGCCATCGTGTTTGTGGTGTCCTTGAGCAAGACACTTTATCCGCATATGCTTAGTACTCGTTCTACCCAAAAAGACTACAAGAGTAATTTGTCTAATTAACTGTTGTAATTATTTTATTATTCACAATCAATGTAAAATAAATAAACAAGTTTATACAACTGATGAACTGAAAACTCCTGATAGTGTGCTTTGATGAGATTGGTAACCGTGGCAATGTTTTTGTGATGTGTTGTCCAAGTGTATGTTGTACATTTCTTCTTTTTAAATATTATATTGAATAAACTTTTTAAGTTATAGAATAACAAATTGATGTTTTATAAATTGTATTCCCAAGGTTGTCATGGAGAAATCGATATGTCACAAAGTATACATGTAGTAAGATGCTTAACTTTTTTTCTACAGTTTTTTTTCCACATCACTTTTTCATATCGGTAAAATGAGACGATATGAAATGTTTGCCCAATTAAAGTACCATGTGACTGAAGTACCATTTGACTGAAGTATAATTTGACTGAAGTATCATATAGATGAAGTACCATGTGACTGAAGTACCGTGTGACTGAAGTACCATGTAACTGAAGTACCATGTGAGTGAAGTACCATTTGACTGAAGTACCATGAGACTGAAGTACCATGTGACTGAAGTATCATTTTAGTGAAGTACCATGTGACTGAAGTATTAAGTGAATGAAGTACCATGTGTCTGAAGTATTATGTGACTGAAGTACCATGTGACTGAAGTATTGTGTGAATGAAGTACCATGTGACTGAAGTACTATTTGACTGAAGTACCATGTGATTTAAGTTCCATTTGGACTAAAGTACCATGTGATGGAAGTATTATGTGAATGAAGAACCATTTGAATGAGGTGTTGTGTAACTTGAGCATTGTGTGAATGAAGTACTGTGTGACTAAAGTACCATGTGAATGAAATACCATGTGACTAAAGTCTCATGTGATTGAAGTACCATGTGACTGAAGTATTGTGTGACTGAAGTACCATTTGACTGAAGTACCGTGTGACTGAAGTACTGTGTGTCTGAAGTACCATTTGACTGAAGTACCATGTGAGTGAAGTGCCATGTGACTGAAGTGCCATGTGACTGAAGTGCCATGTGACTGAAGTGCCATGTGACTGAAGTATTGTGTGACTGAAGTACCATTTGACTGAAGTACCGTGTGACTGAAGTACCATTTGACTGAAGTAACATGTGAGTGAAGTACCATGTGACTGAAGTGCCATGTGACTGAAGTACCATTTGACTGAAGTATTGTGTGACTGAAGTACCATTTGACTGAAGTACCGTGTGACTGAAGTACCATTTGACTGAAGTACCATGTGAGTGAAGTACCATGTGACTGAAGTGCCATGTGACTGAAGTACCATATGACTGAAGTATTGTGTGACTGAAGTACAATTTGACTGAAGTACCATGTGAGTGAGGTACCATGTGACTGAAGTGCCATGAGACTGAAGTACCATGTGACTGAAGTATTGTGTGACTGAAGTACCATTTGACTGAAGTACTGTGTGACTGAAGTACCATTTGACTGGAGTACCATGTGACTGAATAATTGTGCGACTAAAGTACAATTTTACTGAAGTACCATTTGGCTGAAGTATCATGTGACTGAAGTACCATGTGACTACAGTACTGTGTGATTGATGTACCATGTGACTGCATTACCGTGTGGCAAGTACCATGTGACTGAAGTACTGTGTGACAGAAGTACCATTTGACTGAAGTACCATGTGACTGAATAATTGTGCGACTAAAGTACAATTTGACTGAAGTACCATTTGTCTGCAGTATCATGTGACTGAAGTACCATATGACTGCAGTACTGTGTGATTGATGTACCATGTGACTGCATTACCGTGTGACAAGTACCGTGTGACTGAAGTACCACTTGACTGAAGTACCATGTGACTGAAGTACCGTGTGACTGAAGTACCATTAGACTGAAGAACCATGTGACTGACGTACCATGTGATTGAAGTACCATTTGACAGAAGTACCATTTGACTTGAGTACCATGTGACTGAAGTACCATTTAACTGAAGTACCATGTGACTGAAGTACCATGTGATTGATGTACCATTTGATTGAAATACCATTTGACTGAAGTACCATGTGACTTAAGTACCTCACTGAAGTACCATTTGATTGAAGTACCATGTGAATGAAGTATTGTGTGACTGAAGTATTATGTGACTGAATTATTGTATGAATGAAGGACTATGTGACTGAAGTATTGTGTGACTGAAGTACCATGTGACTGAAGTACCATGTGACTGAAGTATTTTGTGACTGAAGTACCGTTTGACTGAAGTACCATGTGACTGAAGTACCGTGTGACTGAAGTACCATTTGACTGAAGTACCATGTGAGTGAAGTACCATGTGACTGAAGTGCCATGTGACTGAAGTGCCATGTGACTGAAGTACCATGTGACTGAAGTATTGTGTGACTGAAGTACCATTTGACTGAAGTACCGTGTGACTGAAGTACTGTGTGACTGAAGTACTATTTGACTGATGTACCATGTGAGTGAAGTACCATGTGACTGAAGTGCCATGTGACTGAAGTACCATATGACTAAAGTATTGTGTGACTGAAGTACCATTCGACTGAAGTACCGTGTGACTGAAGTACTGTGTGACTGAGGTATCATTTGACTGAAGTACCATGTGAGTGAGGTACCATGTGACTGAAGTGCCATGAGACTGAAGTACCATGTGACTGAAGTATTGTGTGACTGAAGTACCATTTGACTGAAGTACCATGTGACTGAAGTACTGTGTGACTGAAGTACCATTTGACTGAAGTACCATGTGACTGAATAATTGTGCGACTAAAGTACAATTTGACTGAAGTACCATTTGGCTGAAGTATCATGTGACTGAAGTACCATATGACTGCAGTACTGTGTGATTGATGTACCATGTGACTGCATTACCGTGTGACAAGTACCGTGTGACTGAAGTACCACTTGACTGAAGTACCATGTGACTGAAGTACCGTGTGACTGAAGTACCATTAGACTGAAGATCCATGTGACTGACGTACCATGTGACTGAAGTACCATTTGACAGAAGTACCATTTGACTTGAGTACCATGTGACTGAAGTACCATTTAACTGAAGTACCATGTGACTGAAGTACCATTTGACTGATGTACCATTTGATTGAAATACCATTTGACTGAAGTACCATGTGACTTAAGTACCTCACTGAAGTACCATTTGATTGAAGTACCATGTGAATGAAGTATTGTGTGACTGAAGTATTATGTTACTGAATTATTGTATGAATGAAGGACTATGTGACTGAAGTATTGTGTGACTGAAGTACCATGTGACTGAAGTACTATGTGACTGAAGTATCATGTGAGTGATGCAGCATGTGACTGAAGTATCATGTGAATGATGCATCATGGACTGAAGTATCATGTGACTGATACATCATGTGATCAAAACAACACCATACCCAGCCTAGTCACAGTTGATATCACAACCAGTTCTAGAACATGTTGTAAATGGCGTAACGTGGTGAGTGTGTGAAAGGAATATACAGTCCTCGTGTAACATGGTGAGTAGGTGAAAGGACTGCGGTCCTTCCCACGTTACATGGTGAGTGGGTGAACATGGTGAATGAGTGAAAGGAATGTGCTGTCCTCGCATAACATGGTGAGAGGGTAAAGGAATGTGCAGTCCTCGCGTAACATGGTGAATGCGTGAAAGGCATGTGCGGTCCTTCCCGCATAACACGGTTAGTGGGTTTAAGGAATGTGTGATCACTTATTATCAAAAGTTTATTGTTTATATCAATTTAATTTTCCCAAACTAGGATGGCAAAATAATTTTATAAAAACTGAAGATGTCAAGTTCTCAATATGAATTATCTGATATCAATACTGGTAGATGTATATTTACATATGGTAATATATTGTGTGAAAATTGAATGTCCCAATAGAGGGTATTCGAAATTGTAGAGATGATTGATTAATTGAATATTTAGCGTCATTTTTATGTCATCGAGAGTTAACCTTACCACTGTTCTCTGGGGTCCTGAGAGGTTTAACAGTACTTGAGCACACCCCTTCTCTGCAAGTAACTGATAACTTCCCCACTTGAATCAGCGGTGAAAGACGAATGATAATGAGACACAATGTCGTATATGAATCATCACTGAGACTGTTGCCGGGCGGCGATTCTAACTCACGATCCCTGGATTGATAGTCAGACGCGTAACCGACTGAGCTTATCAGGCCCGATGAGATGAAAACATGTCAAAACAGTGCGTGGCCAGTCATAAATCTTGGATAGCTACCTTAACAACAGAAATTAATGTGCCAGAAGAGTGCTTTTTTACAAAGTAATAAAAGTGTAACTCAAGGTTCTCAATTGTTGGGCCTGTTTTATTTAGTAACTTCATTAATGAGATTTTGATTTTGCAAAAGACTATATTATTATGCAGATGATAATAGTCTCGTGAGGGCAGTTAAGGATATTAACATCATAAATCAAGATTTGTTTTAAAAAATACAGTCTTCCACTTATTAATTGGTTTGCTATTATTACAGTTGAATTGTTTATTGTAATGTACGTCACAATTTGTCAGTTACGCGGGATTTGTATGTAAATAAACTCTCTCAAAATTATTGTAACGGACCACTGTCACTATACAGTATACACAGGACACGAAACAGAAACAATGTGTCCAATGGCGACATATGGATTGTCAAGCAAAAATAAAATAAACAAAAATACATAATCATCAGAGATTTCAGACTTCGAGATCTTTGACACTTTATATCTTTTTCATTTAAATTTTACATTTTATTTACGTTAGGCATTCAGAATATTTGAATAATTATGTGCCAATATGAATCTGTAAGGAGGGAAACATTTGCCAGTCAAGAGACAAAGAGACACATTTATGAGGAGACATTTTTGTAACTTTAAAATTATGAAAGTCTGTTACGTGGGTAGAACTTGTACTCGGTGATGTTATCAGTCCATCAGGTTGAGTCTAGGATCGAACCCATGACATCTGGCGGCTTGGACGGCCAACACCATATTTACTATACCACCACCCGTTCAGTTGTTTGATTATCATTCAGTCGTTAATAAAGCATTTGTCTGATTGTTTTACTTGGTTGATTTAGTTAGTTAAGCCAGTTAACTGCTATGTACGTGATCAGATGGTAGTATATCTGAACTAGGATAATCCGCCGAAGAGAAAAATGTTGGGCTCAATCCTCAACCTTTGTTCAATAAGTACAGCAGTTTAGCTACATATTCCATAGCGGATCAAGCTTGCAAGATTTACATTAAGTTGTGAAAACTCTTTTAACAATCGTTATATACATGTAGTAGTAGATTAAAGCCCCATTTAACATTCGAAAAACACACATTTCGATATTAACAAAAATGACTGAAATAAGATGTATGTATGTGTATGTATGTAACAGTGTGTTCCTTTAACCCTTTATTGACTGCTTTTTGAAAATACATAAACTAAATAACATGGATCGAAATGTGTATTCCTTAATAGAGCGGACCGCTTTTTTAAACTATTTGACTACGTTTTGTGTTTGATTTCTCTTGGATAATTTTCCGACACTCTCCGCCAATGTTCGTGGGTACAGAAATCAATACAATTATTTTGATGCACACAATCTCGAGATGGTTTCTACTTTCTCAGATTCGGCAAAGAAAAAATAAAAAACAGAAATACTAAATTGTCACGTCATGAGCATCAATATAATTTATTTATTCTTGCTGTAGAAAATAAGACAATTTTACTGCTGGCAGTTTTATTACACGTTTAAGGCGAATTCATTATGATTATTCAGGTGACATAATAGTTTATATTTACAGCAAGCGAAAACTGGTAGTCAAAGCTCAATTGTAAAGGAAGCTAAAAGCTTATATGAATCGTTTTCGAGTCCGTTTCCTGGGAAGAACCAGTACTGAGCGCTTTTTGAGAGGCATTTGGTCGAGCCGGGGATCGAACCCGCAACCTGTGGTGTGCGCAGACAACACTATATCCACTACAATGTAATATAAAATATATATTTGACTTAATATAAGGGCTTGCTTTAAAGTGATTGTAAGTAATTTACACATGAAATGATGAGATGAAATGTTGAGGCCATTGCCATTGAACATTCTGCCGTATATCAACTTAGTATATTCGGCATTTCATGGACACGGGTTCTGGGTTTCTTCTCTCCGCGTGATCCGACAGTTAGATGTTTTATAGATGGTCCTCATCAACAAGGGATTATCCAAAGTCACACACATTATTGTTTTAAAAGATTTTTAAAAGATTTTTTAACGTAGTCAGTATATATTATTTATAACGTGGCACACTGAAAAACAATAAACACAAACACCGAAGGCTAGTTTGATCCGGTAACTTTCTCCTAAAAACATTGAAATTGGTGGTACGATTTGGTGATATCTTGAGTATTTAAGACATGTTAAAGCATACAATTACATCTCAATTTTCCTGATGATCCGCCATTGCATATACACTTGTATTAGATTCGGTCGCGCGCGCTATTATGTAACGAATCACCTTTTCACGCTGGTGTTTTTGTTTATAACAGCAAGGAATTATAAATATCAGAAAGGTAACTGATTGAGATTTTTCGAACGTTCGCTCGCGTATTCACACATAATCTCGCAATATCTCGCTGCCACGAAAAAATATTTAGCTCCTGACATGCATTCCTGTGTGTTTCTGATATTTCAGAGACATTTTAAGCCATTCAAACACAAACTGCATTTTATACAATTACCTATTGCTAACACTATTATCTTGAATACACATTGTTAGCGTTTTAGACCCGACATAACGGTATATATCAACTGTTAGTAATACACTGTAAGACACATATTTGCTGGGTATGATACATTCATACTGAAAATACTATATTTGAAGGATATGTTATATTTTTGCAAGAGTAATTCATATTTTGGGGACAACTTTATTCTTATTACAAAAACAATAATAAACATGTGAAACTTAACAAATTCTACAGGAGGCTAGTGCCTCCGTTGGTCCCGACAAATAAACATGAGATAGACCATCGATTACACCAAGATAAAGCAACTGCGTATGCAAACATTAATACTTGTGTTCGAGTTATCTTTCTTCATCTATAATTTTTGAGGACATTGGTTTAAACTGAATTAAAGAAAAAACTTGAAGACTATACGCATGTAAGCAAGTGGGCGACCGGGCAAGCAGGTGGTCGGCAAGTCAGACATCCGTGCACGGCAGGCGTGCAGGTAGTAGGGTGGACAGGAAGACAGGTTGGGTAGGGCATAGGCAGGTAGGCGGGCGTGCAGGCAGGCCAACAGGTCGGGTACGTAAAAATACAAGTAGGCCGACGGATGGGCAGTCGGGCGTGCAGGCGGTTTTGAATGTATGTAGGCAGGTAATGTTATAGTTAGATGACTCTGAATAGGATATGACTTGTCAGCCCGGTGTAAATAAGATGTGTTCTTGTCGCTTATGTCAGGGATGACTGGTCGGGCCAGTGTCAGTAAAATGTGTTCTTGTCGATTATGTCAGGCGATATCAGGAATGACTGGTCGGCCCAGTGTCAGAAAAATGTGTTCTCGTCGCTTATGTCAGGCGATATCAGGGATGACTGGTCGGCCCAGTGTCAGTAAAATGTGTTCTCGTCGCTTATGTCAGGCGATATCAGGTATGACTGGTCGGCCCAGTGTCAATAAAATGTGTTCTTGTCGCTTATGTCAGGCGATATCAGGAATAGCTGGCCGGCTAAGTGTCAGTAAAATGTGTTTTTGTCGATTATGTCAGGCGATATCAGGGATGACTGGTCGGCCCAGTGTCAGTAAAAGGTGTTCTTGTCGCTTATGTCAGGCGATATCAGGAATAGCTGGCCGGATAAGTGTCAGTAAAATGTGTTCTTGTCGCTTATGTCAGACGATATCAGGGATTACTGGTCGGTTCAGTATCAGTAAAATGTATTCTTGTCGCTTATGTGAGGTGATGTCGGGGATTACTGGTCGGCCTAGTGTCAGTAAAATGTGCTATTGTCGCTTATTCAAGGGGATATCGTGTTATTCTGCTGCAGCGCTTTATAATATTGTCCGAAGTCGACACAGTTCTGATGTGACTTAAAACTGTTCAAAGCGACATTAAACACGACATAATTAAATACAAATATTTTCAATATTGTTTACCTGTTGTTCCGTGATATTTGAAACGAGGAAAATTTCTTTATTTTTCATATTCATAGTGAGGTTGTTTAAACTGATACTTTTGCTTTTTTAAACTAAGTGTAATGGCTTTTGTAAAACAATTTTAAAGGTACCTGTGATGAGTACACTGATACATACACATGTGTGGCAACTTTAGATATCGCAACTAACGTTAACTGTCTCACTGCAACGGTGTACCTGTGATGAGTACACTGATACATACACATGTGTTGCAACTTTAGATATCGCAACCAACGTTAACTGTCTCACTGCAACGGTGTACCTGTGACGATTACACTTTTACATACACATGTGTGACAACTTTAAATATCGCAATCAGCATTAACTGTCTCACTGCTACGGTGTACCTGTGATGAGTACACTGATACATACACGTGTGTGGCAACTTTAGATATCGCAACCAACGTTAACTGTCTCACTGCAACGGTGTACCTGTGACGATTACACTTTTACATACACATGTGTGACAACTTTAAATATCGCAATCAGCATTAACTGTCTCACTGCTACGGTGTACCTGTGATGAGAACACTGACACATACACATGTATGGCAACTTTAAATATCGCAACCAACGTTAACTGTCTCACTGCTACGGTGTACCTGTGATGAGAACACTGACACATACACATGTATGGCAACTTTAAATATCGCAACCAACGTTAACTGTCTCACTGCTACTGTGTACCTGTGATGAGAACACTGATACATACACATGTATGGCAACTTTAAATATCGCAACCAACGTTAACTGTATCACGTTGGTACCATCGCGGCATATCATTCGACTTTTTCACCATCGTTATTTCGAATATTCACCATAGCAGTTTCGTTGTTTTGACTTTTCACCATGATAATTGCGACTTTTTACCATCGTAGTTTATTGTTTCGACTTTTCACTATCGTAGTTGCAACTTTTCACTATTGTTGCTTCGAATTTTAACCATCGTAGTTTCTACATTTCACCATACATAGTTGCATATTATAGTAAGGTAATAGACTGTAGTGTGATGTGTATTCTAGTGAGGTAATAGAAAGAAGTGTGATGTGTATTATAGTGAGGTAATAGACTGTAGTGTGATGAGTATTATAGTGAGGTGAAAAACTGTAGTGTGATGTGTATTATAGTGAGGTAATAGGCTGTAGTGTGATGTGTATAATAGTGAGGTTATAGGCTGTAGTGTGATGTGTATTATAGTGAGGTAATAGAATGTAGTGTGATGTGTATTATGGTAAGGCAATATACTGTAGTGTGATGAGTATTGTAGTGAGGTTATATACTGTATTGTGATGTGTATTATAGTGAGGTTATTGGCTGCAGTGTGATTTGTATTATAGTGAGGCAATATACTGTAGTGTAATGTGTATTATAGTGAGGTAATAGGCTGTAATGTGATGTGTATTATAGTGAGGTAATAGGCTGTAATGTGATGTGTATTGTATGTAGTTAATAGGCTGTAGTGTGACGTGTATTATATTGCAGTTATAAGCTGTAGTATGATGTGTATTTTAGTGAGGTAATAGACGGTAGAGTGATATGTATTATAGTGAGGTAATAGACTGATGTATTGTAGTGAAGTAATATAATGTATTGTGATGTGTATTATTGTCATGACTTAGACGGCAGTGTGATTTGTATTATAGTGAGGTAATAGGCTGTATTGTAATGTGTATTATAGTGAGGTAATAGGCTGTAATGTGATGTGTATTATAGTGAGGTAATATGCTGTAATGTGATGTGTATGATAGTGAGGTAATAGGCTGTAATGTGATGTTTATGATAGTGAGGTAATAGGCTGTAATGTGATGTGTATTATAGTGATGTTATATACTGTAGTGTGATGTATATTTCAGTGAGGTAATAGGCTGTAATGTGATGTGTATTATAATGTGGTTATAGGCTGTAGTGTGATGTGTATTATAGTGAGGTAATAGGCTGTTATGTGATGTGTATTATAGTGAGGTAATATACTGTATTGTGAAGTGTATTATAGTAAGATAATAAGCGTGATTGTGTTATATACGTAGCTAATATGTTGTAATGTTATAATATTTGATAAATTAATAGAACGTAGTATGTTGTGTTTCATACACTAACTCCAAAAGAAACCTTCCAGTTTTGTTTCCTAAATCTATGTTATATTCCAAATCCCATTATATATATGTATGCTGAATTAAGAACTGGGTATTCATTGCCACCATTTAATTTATATTGTTTGTCCGCGCACTAACGCAATGCATGAATATTACGATACATACTTTTCAGACTCAGACGTGAACAAATGTTGCACTCATGACTACAACACATGTTCAGTTTTAAAAAAATCATAGTAAAACAGATGAGTAGGCTGAGTGACGAGGCATGCAATGCATAGCAGCCCGCGGTGACCAAGCGCCATTTTGACTGAAAATGGATTTAGTTGGTAGTCATTTTAACATCAAACAAGTCATAACGTTGTTAATAAACTTTTGTTATGTTTGAAAATTTTAGCAAAAATGAAATGATCTTGTTATATGTAAAGAATAATTTATTTTCCTTTATTAGTTTCTGACAAACAAGTGAAATAAAAAAGTGTCAGGTTTCTTTTGGAGTTGATGTTGTATGGTGTTTAGCGTCGCTTTCAACAATTTTTCAGTCATATCGCGACGGTGTCTACTAGAGACAGTATTCTGAGCGCTGTCACACTGGAGTATCATGCCGCAGACACATGGTATGATACACCACCCAGTCATATTATACTGACACCGGGCAGACCAGACCTAGAACTCTCCTCTAAATGCTGAGCGTCAAGCGAGGAAGCTTCTAGTACCATTTTAAAGTCTTTGGTATGACCCGACCGGGGATGAAACCCACGACCTTCCGCATGCGAGGCGGACGCTCTACCACTAGACCACGCCGAGGTCCCTTTTGGAGTTGAATGCAGTTAAATAATTTGATGTGGCGTCATGGGTTATAGTATATGGTGTGATATGTTTTATAGCAAATAATAAACTGTATTATTATATGTTTAATAGTAACGTAATATGACGTAGTGTGACGTGTTTCATATCTAGATAATTAGCAGTAGAGTAATGGGTTTAATATTAAGGTATTGACTGCAGTTTGATGTGTTTAATGATACTGTAAAACTGATATGTCCACGCTATGTTTTGTTGTGGATTAATATTTTTAAAAATCGTCATTTACTTTTGTGTTTTATTACGAAGATTTGGGCGCGGCGGAGTGGTCTAAGGATCATTTGCCTATCAACTCTGACGTCTTAGGTTCGAATCCTGTTCGGTCTTAAAAACTAATTTGAGAAAGTTTGTCAGTTACTTGTGGAAGGCTGTAAGTCACCCAGAGTCGTCCTGGGGTTATGCTCAACCAGTAAAACGTGAAATGCCATATAAAACCCGAAGTGTGTTGAAAATGGCGTTAAGCCTCACTCAAAAAATAATCACGAAGATTGTTGTGCTTCGTATAGTATGTAATTCACCTCTATCATGTACAAGGCGTTTCTGATACTCTTTACATGAGATAACTGGGATATAACAAAGGAAACTACACAAAACGTATATGCTATTATTTATTATATGAAATACTCGTCATTGACCTCAACAATGTAAATCAATGACTAATTATTTTCTTGCTTTGTATATTACAAATTAGCAAATAGGTAGGGTCACAAGTTCTAAGAACATTCATTAAGACCCTTCCTTTATCTTTTCATATAACAAATACATGCCTATTAAATCAAATACTTAATTTAAACCTTTATCTTTTCTTGAAGAAATGCATGCCTATTAAATCAAATACTTAATTTAAACCTTTATCTTTTCATATAACAAATACATGCCTATTAAATCAAATACTTAATTCAAACCTTTATCTTTTCATATAACAATTACATGCCTATTAAATCAAATACTTAATTTAAACCTGTATCATTTCATATAACTAATACATGCCTATTAAATCAAATACTTAATTTAAACCTTTATCTTTTTATATAACAAATATATGCCTATTAAATCAAATACTTAATTTAAACCTTTATCTTTTCATTTAAGAAATACATGCCTATTAAATCACATACTTAATTAAAACCTTTATCTTTTCATATAACAAATACATGCCTATTAAATCAAATGCTTAATTTAAACCTTTATCATTCCATATAACAAATACATGCCTAATAAATCAAATACTTAATTTAAACCTTTATCATTTCATATAATAAATACATGCCTATTAAATCAAATACTTAATTTAAACCTTTATTATGTCATTTAAGAAATACATGCCTATTAAATCAAATACTTAATTTAAACCTTTATCTTTTCATATAACAAATGCATGCCTAATAAATCAAATACTTAATTTAAACCTGTATCTTTTCATATAACAAATACATGCCTATTAAATCAAATACTTAATTTAAACCTTTATCTTTTCATTTAAGAAATACATGCCTATTTGATCAAATACTTAATTTAAACCTTTATCTTTTCATATAACAAATACATGCCTATTAAATCAAATACTTAATTTAAACCTTTATTTTTTCATATAACAATTACATGCCTATTAAATCAACTACTTAGTTTAAACCTTTATCTTTTTATATAACAAATACATGCCTATTAAATCAAATACTTAATTTAAACCTTTATTATGTCATTTAAGAAATACAAGCCTATTAAATCACATACTTAATTTAAACCTTTATCTTTTCATATAACAAATACATGCCTATTAAATCAAATACTTAATTTAAACCTTTATCTTTTCATTTAAGAAATACATGCCTATTAAATCACATACTTAATTTAAACCTTTATCTTTTCATATAACAAATACATGCCTATTAAATTAAGTATAAGCTGTGTATTTGTATCATTTCATATAACAAATACATGCCTATTAAATTAAATGCTTAATTTAAACCTTTATCATTTCATATAACAAATACATGCCTTATAAATCAAATACTTAATTTAAACCTTTATCATTTCATATAACAAATACATGCCTATTAAATCAAATACTTAATTTAAACCTTTATCATGTCATTTAAGAAATACATACCTATTAAATCAAATACTTAATTTAAACCTTTATCTTTTCACATAACAAAAACATGCTTATTAAATCAAATACTTAATTTAAACCTTCATCATGCCATATAACAAATACATGCCTATTAAATCAAGTAAAGGCTGTGTACTTGTAAAATGAACTAAAGTACGTATATTCTAACTTAGTTAAAACCCATATATTTTATTACGTAATATGTAAATGATCACGGAAACGCTACGATGGCGTTTTTTTCAGTGCTGTTTAGTTTTTAAAATGTAATATTTTGTTAATAATGATGTCACCAGTCTTTCATTTTATTTTATTAATGAAACTGACAAAAGAGAATCACAATACCAAGAGCTGTCGGAGAATAAGATATTCGACTTTTGGAAGTTTGCCCCAAAACAGAGTCTATCTAAGTTGATTTTAAAAAAGTACACTCAAACCTTTCTTAACCCTTTACTTCATATAGACGCCTTTGGACACCAATAATATAGACGCCTTTGGACACCTAATATAGACGCCTTTGGACACTTCTAATATACAAGGCTTTTAAATTTTTGGGTGAATTATGTTTACATTAACTGGCAGAGTGGAAAACAGTGCAGGAAGTGTTCAGATTGCTCGTTACGAGCAATCTGAACTCTTCCTGCACTGTTTTCAAAGGCCTTCTGTGATTGGTGCGGGTAAACGCGTATCAATGGAGTAAAGGGTTAAGCAGCCAGTCAACGGAATGTGCAAAAGTAGCATTTTAAGACAAGTGATTGTTTAATACAGGTGAATTTGTACTGAAAGTATGAACATGGGATATAGTAAATGTGGCTGCTTAAAACAAGTGGCTGCTTAATAGAGGTGACAGCTTACACAGGTTTGACTGTACAAATAAAGGTAAATGCATTTTTTAATACTCAAGATATATATTAACATTTAATTAACCATTTACTCCATAGATACACGTTTTCCCACACCAATCACATATATATTAAAATTCAATTAACGTGTTTTCTGAGATACGGTATTTCTGATCAAATCTCTAGGTATAAAATGGCCAACGAAAAAGAGTTATCCCTCTTGCATCCTTAATGGAATTGGGGACAGTTGTGATATTTCAATGCTGTATGGATACTAAATGTAAGCTTGATATAAGCATTAAACTAGATTTTAAGTACTAATTAGACTGTAACGTTACCTTAAGTCAAACTTATTGATCCAAGGTGGTAGTTGAATGTCTCTATATAATTTGACGCCATACGTAATGATATAAACTTTTAATAATTATCTTAGTAATGAAAGGAAATTAATTCTGCCTAAACCATCTCAGAGTTATCTTACCTGTCCCACTGAGTAGTTTTTAATAAGTAGTGAACGCACATTTGAAGTTGTATTTAAGTAAGACAAGTACTAAATGCGATATGATGGGCTTGCTGAAAAAATTTAACCGAATTTTCATAGTTAAAAAGGACAATTATTTTGACTAAAACCAAAACGGACTAAAACTACTGACCCCATTAGGGTCCCGTAAGTAGACACATTTAAAGTGTCATTGTTGAATGGCTGAGTAGTTACTAAGATGTGAATTTGCAAAACAAAAATTGTAACCAAAGTGTCCATGTATGAAAGACAGCATAATTCTGCCTTATACAGAGTTAAATGTATTTATTCAAATTGTCCATTTGAATCGTTTTTGTAACCATACATGCAAAGTTTCATTGTTCTTAGTATAAAGGGGTCGTCATTCTTCCTTATTGGTGAATGGGCTGTGGTCACTGAGATATGAGGACGCTCGAACAAGTTAATCAAGAAATCAACGCCGGTGCGAGCTGAAATTCGAGCTAAAATTGATAATACACATGTTACTGTTGGACAAGTACAATGCAAAAAAAAATATCTTTAATGTTTCTGCTTTAGAAAACAGTCAATAGCTTTACCAACCCATTTTACATATGTAAATTCAATAAACACCCTTAACATTATTATTTAAAAACGCTTTTTATAGTTCACTTCATTTTATTCATAGTTAAGCACTTTCTGAGCGTATAAAGAAATAAATATTGCATTTATTTTAAAGAAATATTCATGAAATTACGTTAAATAGTACATCGTTTGATTTATTTTTTGAAAATGTTTTTATTCAGTAACATCAGAAAATGATTAATGTTATGTTTTAGTTGAAAAGTAGTTCAAATACATACTATCATAAACTTAAACAACTTTTCTAAAAGAAAAACAATGTTGTTTTAATTATTTTACTTAACGATATCCGAACCTTCTACTGCTCTTGGTAAGATGATGTCAAAAATATCGGTGGGGAGGGGAGGGATTGGTTGCAAAATGGACATTTCTGTGGCTTAAATTGGTCGATGTCCTTTTTCCAAAAACTGCATCAAAAATAATGATTTTTAAAAAAAATAATAATACAACTTCAATTTAAAATATAGAGTAAAGTATAATGTACGTACACATGAAAACATTCCTAAACATCATTGCTTAATATGGTCACGTGTATTAAACCTTTACAAAGGGAGATTTTATATTGGTTTAACACAACTGATCAATAAAAGTTATCCTTTATAACTCAACTTATACTTGTATTATGCATTTAGCTCTAGAAGCGACATTGGCATAAACCAGATATACGACTCAATGCCCTGACAATGTTGACATTGCAAAGGCAATACTGACAGAATACTGGTAGTTCTCACTTAAAATGACAGTTTGACATAGCACTGCCACAGTGCTGACATAATATTTACAGCAATTGCATAATACGCTCAGTAGAGACTTCATTCTGACAAAACTGACATAATAATGACATTTGACATAGAGCTACAACAATAACATAAAATTGTCAGAACTGACAATGTACTTTCATAATGATGGCATTTCTTATATAGTACTGGCAGTACCGACATCAAACTGAGTGATAAAGTAATGGCACAGTTCTGACGTATTATCGACAGTTATATAAAAATGCTTTCGTTTTACTGACGTACAGCTGCTGACAATTCTGACTTATTACTGGGAGTGCTGAAATCATTGTGACTCTGCTGTCATAATTCAGACATAGTACTGACAGAATAATGACAGCAATGTCTTGCTGAGTACCGACAGTACTGATATTGCTGTATCAAAACTGACTTAAATCTGACATAGTTCAGCCTGATAATAAAACAAGAGATGAAAAGGGCATAAGGACGCTCTACTGACTTATAATGACCATAGAATTTTTTTAAATTTCATAACATTAACCCTCTTTGGGGGTGGGGTGGGGGCGAGGGGTCATCTTAACGCCTTGTGAATAAATACACACACCTCACCCATACTGAACAAAAAGTTAATTACTATGAAAAGAAACGACTTTAAAATCTCATTTCATTATCTGTAACAAAATACAGTCCGTGTACAGGACCTTTATATCCCAACCCCTTGCTAAAACTTCAATCACCCACTTACAGGGATTTGCTATGAGTAGACCATGCTTTAGATTTTAAATAGATTTTTATGTACGTATGGATGCGAAAATGAAAAATTACAATTTTCCCTATTACATTCCTATGTAAAAGTAAATATCACCTTACAGGGTCCCATGTATATTCCAGTCCCTAGATTTGCAGAATCTTCAATTCCTTGTTGATGTAAGGATAATTCATATCATATATGGACAAGTTTGACAGAACGTTTATTGAGAGGAAGACTTTTGAAATTTCACAATTTCAACCCTTTTTGGAATTTGCATCCTCCGTATTGAACCAAATATAATGTGCCAACAGTAGACAATGATTCAGATCTTAAACTATAAATTAGTTTTGAACAAATGGTTTAGAAAATGGGAATATTTCATTGTCCCATAATATTCGTATATAAAACTCAAAGTTCCCTTTCAAGGCCCCTATATACCCTAGACCCTGGACTTGAAAAAGTTTGAAACCCACTAGGCAATGATTATATCAATTATGAACATATTTGTCTGATTTTTTGTAGAGAAAAAAACAAAACATTTAAGAAAATTCCCAATTTTAACCATATTTAGAATCCTGACTGCCCCCTTGTGGAAATCCAATCCTCTTTATTGAATTAAATCTAATTTGCCAATACCAGACAATATTCAGATTTGCAACTATATTTTTGTATTGAACAAATGGATAATTGATTGATTTAATATTTAGCATCATTTTTATGGCATCGAGGGCTAACAGACGATCAGTTAACCTAACCACTGTTTCCTGGGATTAACCAGTACTCGAACACACCCCCATCTCCGCAAGTAACTGATAATTTTCCCACTTGAATCAGCGGTGAGAGACGAATGATAATGAGACAAATATCGTATACCAATCATCACGGAGACTGTTGCCGGGCGGGGATTCGAACTCACGACCCCTTGATTGATAGTCAGGCGCGTAACCGACTGAGCTAATCGGGCCCGTCTAGTTGGAAATGAATACCACATCGCAGAAATATCCTGATGTCTTGTATTCACTTACATGAGGCCCTTAAAAACCCTAGCGCTTGGACTTGCAAAAGCGTCATACCCCATAGGCAATGATTATATCCATTATGAACATATTTGACTGACTGGTTGTTGAGAAAAAAAACATTTAAGAAAATTCCCAACTTTAACCATATTGTGACCCTTCCTGGCCCCTTTTGGAAATCCAATCATCTTTATTGAACCAAATCTAATTTAATGTTACCAGACACTGCGTTATATCTCAAATTGAAAACATAATTACAAAAATGACGAGAAAATGATAAGTATCCGTTTTCCCATAGTATTCTTATATAAAACCCTGTCAATGGAGTCCTCTTACATGGCCCCTAAACATACTAGTCCCTTGATTTGTACAAACTTCAATCTTAACTGATTTTTTTTTTTTAAAAAATCTGCTTTAACCGTTTTGTGACACCATCTAACCCCTTATAGGAATTAAGTCCTGTTTATTGAACTAAATCTTATTTGCTGTGACTAATTGATGCTTCCGATCTCAAACTGAATAATAATTTGCACAAATGAATGAAAAAGTTAGAATGTTCGTTTTTTTCCATAATATTCTTATGTTAAACTCAGTCCCCTTACATTGCCCCTATAAATACTAGCCCTTGAATTGTACAAACTTTAAACCCCGACTCATTTGGGTAATCTATACCAAACATGATTAAATTGACTGACCTGTCGTTAAGAAGATTTTTGAAATTATTCTTTTTATAACCTTTTTGTTTTCCCATAGCATCCCCATGTAAAAAATTTAAGTTCCATTACAGTGTCGTTATCAATATTCTTATTTTCATTCAAACCACTACACAATGTCTGCCAAATATGAACACCGGCTTGACTGACTGGTTCTTAAGAAAAAAATTGTGGTAATTCCCAATTTTTACCCTTTATGGGCCCCTCCTGACAACTTAAGGCAGTAGAACCCAGTCATTTTTACAAATCTGAATCTACTTGACCAAACATTGCTTATGTGAAAATAAAGACAAACTCAGTTCCATTTTATAAAAAAGTTTTTATATTGACGCGTGTCCCGTAATTGAGCCCTCGTGGCGGAGTAATTTTTCACATTCGGTAAACACTATTTGTACAAATCTAATAGAACTATAGTTGGTTATTATTACAACAATATGTCAGGCGGTTCATGAAATTTTTTTTTTAAGTTCTTGACTATTTTTAGAAACGGCGAACATTTTGAATTTCAGATTTGAAAAACAAATCTGTATAGTCTCCTCTGCAATTAGAAACATCCATGTGGACTTTGAGTTTAATTTGCCGAGTGGTTCCAGAGAAAATGCTGTCAACGGATTACAGACGACGGACTACGCGCCATCGCATTAGCCCTTTTGGCCTTTGGCCAGTAGAGCTAAAAACAATTGACATATAATTGATTGTCTTAACATATATAGTACTGACATTATTCTCAAAATTTAAACATAGTATTTGTTGATGATACTTGTTCTCACTGACAATACTGACAATGTATTGGTATTATATGATATTGATATAGTATATACATTACATATATAGATCATTCCATATATACAGCGCTGTAAACCATTTTATTATATAATCTATAAATAAATGAATTCTGATTTGCAAGAATGATCCGTCATTCGTCAAAATACTATATGATATTGAACAGTTTTTACTTTGGATTTTGCAAAGCCGTGCATAAAATTACGATATACAACGGTTACTAAAGATAGACGTTGGAATTCCAAGTATTTGCCGAACGCAACGATGAAAACTGAAATATTCCGAATGCGGCGTTGTTTTCAACAAGAGATTTGCGTCCGGTTTCAGCAAAATTATCGATAATAAAGATGCTGATACGACAAAAAGGCAATTGGTCAATCAATTAATATATTTCGTCATTATTTAAGAGAGAAACAATTGAATGATTAGTTTAAATATAAAAATAACAAACATTCATCAATATGTGTCCTTGGCCTGGTGGTGTTAGCTGTTTAACGTATGCAAGATTTTTTCCCCGCAATGCTTCGAATCCCACACGGGGAATTCATTTTCAATATCTTTTTTTTAAGTTAAATGTATTTTTTTTATTTAAATACTATTGAAACGTAAAATCTACAATCTTAGCTGGGTGACTTTTTGTCATTTCCCGTTCGAAAAGCGAGTAGGCCTAAAGACTAAGCATTCATTTATTTATATTTTATATAATTAAACAGTTATGGACTTTTCAGCTGTGCAATATGATGTGCTTTGCACCAGAAAAACATAAATATTAATGTTTCCGGTGCAAAGCACATCATATTGTACAGCTGAGAAGTCCATAATTGTATAATATGATATTGATATAGCATAGATATTACATATATAACATGCATACAGCACTGCAAACCATTCCATAATGCTCAGCAGTGTTGTAAAAGTTTCCTCGATAACAATGTTGACACAAAACTCCATTTTCCCCAGGGGCGAGTTTCACTAAACATCTCAGGCTGAAATTTACCTAAAACTCAATTTCTCTAAATTATTTCTTGTACTCAGTACACATTTAATGACCACACTGATTAGGCAAAGATTAACATGCAAAACGATGAATGTAATAATAGTTATAGCACTTCAAAAGTTTGAGTTGAGGACAATCTCAAGTTGAGATGTTTAGAGAAACTGGAGCCAGATATTTAAGACATTTTCAGGTTAACTAAACCAAAGGCGCTGTTTTATCCAAGTTTACCAGTTTACCATGCTGCAAAGCTTTCCTGGATTCATTATTGGTATAAAACTTCATTTACATGGTATTTACAATGTAAACACATGTAGTGACATTTTCAGGTCAACTAAACCAAAGGCGATGTTTTATCAAAGTGTACCAGTTTACCATGCTGCAAAGCCTTCCTGGATTCATCATTGGTATAAAACTACTTCATTTACATGATATTTACAATGTAAACACATGTAGTGACATTTATAGGTCAACTAAATTAACAAAGGCGATGGTTTATCCAAGTTTACCAGTTTACCACGCTGCAAAGCTTTCCTGGATTCGGTATTGGTATAAAATTTCATTCATATAGTATATATAAGATAATCACATGTAGCAACATTTTCAGAGCGACTGAAATAACGAAGTCGATGCTTTGTCAAAGGTACCCGTTTGCTATATTGCGTTGTTGCCATGGTATTTAACATGTAAAGGAATGAAGTTATAAATAATAATCTAACCGTTTTCAAATTTATTTCTTTTACTTCGTTTGTGAAAGTTATTGAAACTTAGACAAATCACGCTCGAAGCCTTCTTGTGTAAAACCAGTACTTAACATATGCGGATGAAGTGTCTGTTTCAAAGACATCACACATAGCCGTGTAGGGAGGATCGAATCCTCGACCCTCTAATCATGAGTTCGATGCCCTACCACTGGACCACGCGCTCAACTTCAGTGTTCACTCGATTAAATATCAATTGATATTTTCAAACTAACAATTGTACTCTATCTCTTGCAAAACGAAGATAAGTGTTAATGAATATTTTTTCTGATACAAAGGTCATTTCTTTGTTTGTTAGATATAACATTTATTGTTGCATACTATAACGTTTGTAACACACACTGTATACGGGCAGTGTCATATTAACGTTTACAAACCTCGAATGTCTTAGATACATTTTACTGATTTTTCAATTGTTGCGAATGAATATTCTTGATGGTTGATCTTAAAGTCAAATTAGCTCTCTTTAAAAAAAAACAATTTCCAAGTTAACTGTACGCATGTTTTAAATTAATGCATCTTTTAAATTGTTTTTGCAGATATTTAATGTCTTTGATAAATTATTTGCACATGGAATTTAATAGTACTTTATTATATGAGAGTACTTAACTATATGATACTACTTAATTATATGAGAGCACGTAATCATGTGATAATACTTGGACATATGATAATATTTAATTATATGCTACCTAATAATACAGTACTTGATCATAAGGTACAATGTACTTGATTACATGAAACTATACTATAGTATAATATGCTTCATAATGTGTTTCAACTAATGCATAAATTATATGTAGAACATATCTGTACCGTACTGATGATATGATATATGTAAAACATATATGTACCGTACTGATGATATGATATATGTAGAACATATCTGAACTGTACTGATGATATAATATATGTTGAACATATCTGTACCGTACTAATGATATAATATATGTAGAACATATCTATACCGTACTGTTGATATACTATATGTAGAACATATATGTACCGTACTGATGATATAATATATGTAGAACATATCTGAACCGTACTGATGATATAGTATATGTAGAACATGGGGTTTGTAGGATTCCTCAAAATATATTTATGCCATAATATACGAGGGGGAATCAGTAATTTCGTAGACTTTTTTAATTCACCATTGTGTTTTAATAAAACTCTTGAAGCATCCGTCGATATATATTTGTAGTGATTTAAAAGAAAAGATGAGCACAAATTTTATTAATTTAATTATTTTAGAAAAATCGCGAATATATAAATTTTAAAATAATATCATGCAAAAGTAAAATCTCATTGGAACATGCTTATGTGGAATGGAATATATTGCCTTTGCTATGAATGGTTCATATTTTGTATTTAAAATATCCTCTACGATTTGCCTCCCCTTGCCATTTTATTGGAAAATAACACCTGTCATCATGTTTTGACCATATTTACCTTAATTTTAACACATAACATTTTCTTTTGATAAGTATATTAACAAGTAAATTTAGTTTCTGTTGGTGCCGCAAATTATTGAAAAAATTGGAAAATTATTTACATCTCGTATCGAACATCTCTGATGTCCTCTTTTAAATATAAACAACGCCAGTTTGACGTTGTTTTAAAACAGCGAATATTCATAGACGCCGCTATTTATGCACATGGTATAATGTATTCTAATAGTTCAAGCAAAGAGAAGAATATCATTGGTTTCGATAATTTGATATCCACAAAGTATTATGATTACATTAAAGTTACAATATTCCGATATTCGGCTATTTTCTTGTACATTAAATGATACGAAAATCAATACAAAATAAGTCGTGTTGCGCTTAGGGGTACCATTACGGTGCATGACGTCGCTGGAATTACAATGTGCTTTACAGAGTATTATGTCCAGCAAACCATCTCGAATTTCGTTGACATGTTAACTCAATGGTGTAAACAGTGGCAAAAAATGTATGAACAATGGAGGTGAGTATTTTAGCGGGAGTGACTCAGTAAATGTGTTTATAATAGACGTCGGTTTTAGCGAATGCAACGTCATTAATTTGCCCCGAGATAGTTAATTGTTATGGTTTGAATAGCGCCTTATTACTTTAATAGTTGACGTATCATGCTACAATTTTCAAAATTGTCCCATTTTAAGTTTTTTAAAATACCATAATAATATTGTGCATTACATAATTGATATAAATAAGCAAGAGTCTAAGACTTTTCTGATCCTCCCTCATATATGCAAACCAAAATACAACGAATACTTTCCTCAAATATCTTGGATGAAATAAACATATAATTCGTGTAAACTACATATAATTTAACTGTAGATTTAACATTAGTTACAAATACATGTACCATATAAACATTTAACTGCCTGGTTTCTCCATGAAAGCCCTTGGTGCAAATTAAAGTCCATACAATGGAATTATCTATACTATGGTTAATGTATACGCCACACATAGTAAAGATAATTTTGGTTTGGAAAATAACCTTTGAAACACATATCATATAAACATGATGTACTATTACAGATACACATATATGTGTCTACTCTATACTATTACAGATACACAGATACATATATGTGTCTGTTCTATACTATTACAGATACACAGATATGTGTCTATTCTATACTATTACAGATATGTATTCCATTATTATAAAAACGTAGGTGTGACCATATTCCGAACATTCATAGCATGTGAGTAGTCATGAATCCTTAACTGGATCCTACTCATATAAAGCTATCAGTTTCTGTATGTAAATTTGTCAACCCTGTCCAGATGTGTTGCATGTAATTCCATAGTATATAAGTCATGGTCGACACCAAATTTATTGGTTTCGCAGAGGCCTTGATATTGTATCTATGGTTTGCATTGTAGCTAGGCGCACTCGCCGTAGTCTGGTCTGTACATTTATGTCTTGGTAATTCACAAATAATTATCTCCATATATATATATATATATATATATATATATAGTATATACACGTACGTTGTGTAATGCTTGATCAGTCATTTGAAACTTACACATATTTATATATATATATATATATATATATATATATATATATATATATATAGTATATACACGAAAGCTGTGTAATGCTTTATCAGTCATTTGAAACTTTCACATATTTATATATATAAATATATATATATATATATATAGTTTATACACGTAAATTGTGTAATGCTTTATCAGTCATTTGAAACTTACACATATTTAGAATTTCAAGATTATTCACCACTTTGTATCACACTACACTGGCCCATGGTTGATTAATTTCAGCATAAAAACTAAATCTTCTAAATGGATGATTATATCTATAGATGGATTTTTCAAATTTTCGATGAGACTTGATATAATCCCTAACTTCGTGTGCCTTTTGTTTAGGTGTGAGAGTCACATTTTCAAACCTTACCACAACAGGACTTGGAACCTGTGCAACATTGTCCAGAAAACAACGAAATCCTGTATTAGAAATTGTACACCAGGTTATTACTACGAATTTAAGAAATTTTACATCTGATAATAATTGAAGTCCTTCAGTGGACTCTGTGTTAATATGTTTCAGTACTAATGTGTTTATATTTGGTGCCTTGTCGATAAAGCAGTTTAATACCATATCTGTCGTGCTAACCTCACGCATATAAAGATATTCAAGATGAGGTAACAATGGCAAGGAATGTATTTTACCTTCATCTCCATTGTAATCTAGATGCAAGGAATGCATACTTAATGTCTTTATATTTGGTGCACTGCCGATAAAGCAGTTTAATACCATATCTGTCGTGCTAACCTCACTCATACTAAGAGATTCAAGATGCGGTAACAATGGCAAGGATTGTTTTTCACTTTCAGCTACATTGTAATCTAGATGCCCGTGTATCATCTCTAATGACTTTATAGTTTGTATACTACTCATAAATCTGTATAATTCAACACTACACATGTCAAGGCATAATCTCGTTATTTTTTGCACCATACTGGTAACTGTAAAGAGAGTTTCCATGGGTTTTTTATCTTTAACTCCTCCTTCTTCAAAAAATATATTGCGTAATATCTGTGTATTAAGAGCATTAATCACACGGCGGTTTAATGCTTTACCTTTAATTTCAACCGAATCCATCTTCACGGATTCAATATTTCTCATCCTAGGCAATGAGTGTATCTCTCCTTCGTCTTCAGGATATTTAAGATGCACATTAGTTAGGTATGAGGTTTGAATATGTCGTATACTACTCATAAAATAATGCAGTGCTTCAACTGTTATTTCAACTTCACGCATGTATAGATACTTCAGATTCAATTCTTTTGGTAATGACATTTCATGTTCAGCTACATGATATTCGAGATGCATGCAACATAACGTCATATATTTTAAATTTGGTGCACTACTCATTAAATATTGTAATGACTTACCCTTTATTTTAACGCTTTCCATTCTGACAACCTGAAGATTCTTCAACATTGGTAATACGTGTTCTCCGCATTCATCTTCAGGATAGTCAAATTGTATTCCATTTAGATCCAATTTTTTTAAATTTGGTGCACTACTCATTAAATATTGTAATGAGTTACCATTTATTCCAACGTTAATCATTACGACAGACTGAAGATTCTTCAACATTGATAATACCTGTTTTCCGCTTTCATCTACAGGATAGTCAAATTGTAATCTTTTCAGTACCATTTTTGATAAACTTGGTACACTACTACTCATGAAATGTTGTAACCCTTTACCTGTTATACAAACCTCATACATTTGTACAGTTTGAAGGTTTTTCATCACCGGCAGCTCATGCTCCTCTACACAAAATTTAATTCTTGTCAGATGTAGTTCACTTACACTTGGCATGTCGAATATGGAGCTCAATATTGACGGGCGTGTCAAGTCAAGATCTTCTAAGAATATGGTCCGAATATTTGACTTTTCGGTCGGTGATATCAATCTGATGTCACCAAAACACCCTTTGATATACAACTCAAAACTGAGTTGAATTATATAATCAGGTAGACGTATTTCAATATTCTCGGGAGTATCATTCATGGACCACTCACAAAAAGCAAGTTTATTTGCACATTCTCTATACATAAGTAGGAGACATGAATATTGCGTTAAACTTGCTTTAATACCCTCAAGATATAATCGGCGTACAGATTGGGACACAGATTTAAAATCAAGTGGTAATAGTTTCATTGTAAATGTCTCCAAACTATCAAGCTTCGTATTGACTACAGTTGCAAGGTGCGGATCGATACACACTGTTTTCAGTTTGTCATGGTTCGACAGGTCTAATGAGAAAGTGAGTTTATTGTGAGGAAATAAATGGATCTCATTTCTGATAATCATGTCAGAAACCGAAAAGCGTTTATAATTAATGTTCTCAGAACTGCTCTCGAACGGAACAAGATCACTAGTTGTGCACTGTTCGACAACTATGTGTGTCAGTTGTGTTGCTTGTGATATGTAATCCAGCAACCAACGAAGCTGCTCACTTGTCAGTATGATACATTTCAGTTTAAGATCTGTAATATGTTTTACATCTGGCATCATGGTAGATAACTGGTCCGTTGACAGTTCAGAAAAGTCAAATCTATCTTTAATATTACCTTTAATATGGCCGATAGATAAGTGAAATTTACATAAGCTATCTTTTACTTTACACAGTACATTATAGATATCGTCTGTACTGGTTTTAACTAGTTTGCTTTTTATAATCAATATCTGCAGTGGTGAGTCAATATGCTTTAACAACTCAGAAAGCTTTATTGATTCGTCTTCACTTGAAACAGTGACATGTAAAGACACTAAATGATCCCAATGTATGTAACTCTGAATATTATCATGTAACAGGTTCATCAAACTGAACTTTGACAAAAACGACACGGACTTGCCAATGATAAGGTCTTCAAGCTTCAATTTGAAACCTTTATGGCCATTCTTTCTTCCTTCCTTGATACAATCAAAGATGAATCTTTGTATCCTAACTAGAGTATAATTAACAGAATGCAATCCGGATCTGTACTCTTGTTTTTTTGAGGATGACACATCGGAGATTAGTTCTGATAGTTTGTATGTAGTTTCAGGACACATTCCACTAACATACTCGAACACATTCAACATTCCATAGACCTTTTCTACAGACTTACAAATATTACTGATAGTGTTAAATGAATCAGATGTCATTGAAATAAACACAGCTGCTAGGAATTCTTGAAAGGTTTTGTGTATAAATGTTAAACTCGCCGATTTTGAGGACACATCTATGCTCACCTTACTCTTTGACAGAATTCCCACCTTCAGACAAATGTCCATCTGAATTACAGACAAATTTGAACCTATGTCTTTACTCTTAAATACAAGATCTGACTGCGTGTCACTAAACAATGATTCAAATGCTAAACGGCTGAGAGACATAATCAAGGCTTTGTATTTTTTGCAATATGTTTTATCGTGGAAACATTCGGGAAGTTTCGCATCTGATTCTTTAGCACATTTTTCTCCCTGTGAGATTTTGTCATCACTGTTCCCTGCTAGCTCAAATAGTAATTCAATCATATTACTGTAAATATCACATTGAGATTTTCCTAGAGGTTTTTCGGCATACCATTGAAATATGAGCTGCTTTAATATGACAGGGATAGAGCGAAAATGAAACAGATTGAGTTCATATATATTTTTTTCAAATTCACTTGCAGACTTATAACTCCCATTTTTTTTATTTAGAATACAAATGACTTTGTTCATGAATTCGTCATAAGACTCTTCGTTCAGTCCCTTAATTTCTATTTGATGATCAATTTCTACTTGTTTCGGCCTTAAGACCTCGAGTTTCCAGGGACGAGTGGTTGTTACTATTTTCCATTTGGTAACTGGTGGTCTACCTGGGAGACCTTTATTTACTGCAGGTATACTTTCATGATATTTTGGTGGCTCCCATTCGTCTAAACCGTCTAGGATTATGAGACAGGTTTCGGATTCAGGCATCGTAGAAAGTAATGTTTTAAAACACTCCTTTTGAACTAATTGATTACGTATCATCTCATTAATTTTGCTGTTTAATATAGCATGTCGCAAAGAAATATAGAACAAAAACTTGAACTCCAACATGACTTTTTCATTTTCTAATAAATCGTTTGACTTTGTTGGATTGGAGTGAACTTTGCACCATGTTTCAATCATCTTCAAACACACGGTTGTCTTCCCCATTGAAGCAACCCCTGTGATATAGATTTGTTTACATGGTCGGCCGTCTTTGTAAAATATGTTTTTGTAAGATGTAACTGGTGATCTTTCTCCGTTTGGACCAACGCTCTCCATACACGGTTCGACATATATCTCAGAAATGTCTGTGTCTGTGTCGCCTTGGTTAAGAGGTTGAAGAGATTCTTTTAAATAACTTGTTTGGTATAGTTCGATGAGGTGTTTCTGCAGATCTGGTAAGGATACATGTTCAATAAACAGCATTAAAATTACTGCGTCTTATGTTATTATACGAAGAGCACTAAAATATGAATGCAACTGGGCGTAGTACAAACACTATATAGCGAAGTTCATTGATATTCTAATTGTCTCAAAATATTGACCCCAAGCTGACATGCACAATGCAATCTTTGAATGCTTTTTCATAATCCTTTTTTGGTATACTGTACAGAAGATGCGTGATGTTTCCGTTGCACATATTTTTAGCCAGACAGATACTTTTGAAGCCTTGGGGGACAGAAAGAATATGCAAGGGGGTAGATCAGGAGAATATGGTGGGCGGTAAAGCAAAGCATTTACCTGATTTAGATGGTTCATGACAACTTTAACTTTGATAAAGCGTTAAAATTAACGAATTCATGTTTCGTCCCCTGTTACAACCCTTACTTACTATCCCCCCTGACTTTGACGACCATTGTCTAGTTGTGTATCGTGCATCCTTACTTACTATCCCCCTGACAATGACGACATCGTCTAGTTGTGTATCGTCCATCCTTACTTACTATCTCTCTGACATTGACGACCATTGTCTAGTTGTGTATCGTGCATCCTTACTTACTATCTCACTTACAGTGACGACCATTATCTAGTCGTGTATTGTCCATCCTTACTTACTATCATCCTGACATTGACGACCATCGTCTAGTTGTGTATCGTGCATCCTTACTTACTTTCTCACTGATGTTGTCGACCATTGTCTAGTTGTGTATCGTGCATCCTTACTTACTTTATCACTGACATTGACGACCATTGTCTAGTTGTGTTCGTGCATCCTTACTTACTCACTCCCTGAATTTTACGACCATTGTCTAGTTGTGTATTGCCCATCATTACTTTCTATCATCCTGACATTGACAATTATCGTCTAGTTGTATATCGTGCATCCTTATTTATTTTCTCACTGACGTTGTCGACCATTGTCTAGTTGCGTATCGTGCATCCTTACTTACTATATCACTGACATTGACGACCATTGTCTAGTTGTGTTCGTGCATCCTTACTTACTCCCTCCCTGACTTTGACGACCATTGTCTAGTTGTGTATCGTTTACCGTTACTTATTATCTCCCTGACTTTGAGGACCATTGTCTAGTTGTGTATCGTGCATCCTTAATTACTATCTCCCTGACTTTGACGACCATTACCCATTTTTTTATCGTCCATCCTTACTTACTATTTCAATGACATTGACTACCATTATCTAGTCATGTATTGTCCATCCTTACTTACTATCATCGTGACTTTGGCGACCAATGTCTAGTTGTGTATTGAGCATCCTTACTAACTATCTCACTGACAGTGACGACCATTATCTAGTTGTGTATTGTCCATCATTACTTACTATCATCCTGACATTGACAACCATTGCCTAGTTGTGTATCGTGCAGTCTTACTTAATTTCTCACTGACGTTGTCGACCATTGTCTAGTTGTGTATCGTACATCCTTACTTACTCACTCCCTGACTTTGATGACCATTGTCTAGTTGTGTGTCGTTTACCGTTACTAATCATCTCCCTGATTTTGAGGACCATTGCCTAGTTGTGTATCGTGCATCCTTAATTACTATCTCTCTGACTTTGACGACCATTACCCATTTTTTTATCGTCCATCCTTACTTACTATCAAAATAACATTGACTACCATTACCCAGTTGTCTATTGTCCATCCTTACTTACTATCATCCTGACATTGACGACCATTGTCTAGTTGTGTATCGTGCATCCTTACTTACTATATCACTGACATTGACGACCATTGTCTAGTTGTGTTTGTGCATCCTTACTTACTCACTCCCTGACTTTGACGACAATTGTCTAGTTGTGTATCGTTTACCGTTACTTATTATCTCCCTGATTTTGAGGACCATTGCCTAGTTGTGTATTGTGCATCCTTAATTACTATCTCCCTGACTTTGACGACCATTACCCATTTTTTTATCGTCCATCCTTACTTACTATTTCAATGACATTGACTACCATTATCTAGTCATGTATTGTCCATCCTTACTTACTATCATCGTGACTTTGGCGACCAATGTCTAGTTGTCTATTGAGCATCCTTACTTACAATCTCACTGACAGTGACGACCATTATCTAGTTGTGTATTGTCCATCATTACTTACTATCATCCTGACATTGACAACCATTGCCTAGTTGTGTATCGTGCATCCTTACTAAATTTCGCACTGACGTTGACGACCATTGTCTAGTTGTGTGTCGTTTACCGTTACTTATTATCTCTCTGATTTTGTGGACCATTGCCTAGTTCTGTATCGTGCAACCTTAATTACTATCTCTCTGACTTTGATGACCATTACCCATTTTTTTTATCGTCCATCCTTACTTACTATCTCAATGACATTGACTACCATTACCCAGTTGTGTATTGTCCATCCTTACTTAATATCATCCTGACATTGACGACCATCGTCTAGTTGTGTTTCGTGCATCTTTACTTACTTTCTCACTGACGTTGTCGACCATTGTCTAGTTGTGTATCGTGCATCCTTACTAACTATATCACTGACATTGACGACCATTGTCTAGTTGTGTATCGTTTACCGTTACTTATTATCTCCCTGATTTTGAGGACCATTGCCTAGTTGTGTATCGTGCATCCTTACTTACTATCTCAATGACATTGACGACCATTATCTAGTTGTGTATTGTCCATCCTTACTTACTATCATCCTGACTTTGGCGATCAATGTCTAGTTGTGTATTGAGCATCCTTACTTACTATCTCACTGACAGTGACGACCATTATCTAGTTGTGTATTGTCCATCATTACTTACTATCATCCTGACATTGACAACCATCGTCTAGTTTTGTATCCTGCATCCTGGCTTACTCACTCCCTGAATTTGACGACCATTGTCTAATTGTGTGTCGTTTACCGTTACTTATTATCTCTCTGATTTTGAGGACCATTGATTAGTTGTGTATCGTGCATCCTTACTTACTATCTCATTGACTTTGACGACCATTGTCTAGTTGTGTGTCGTCCATCCTTACTTACTATCTCCCTGACTTCGACGACCATTGTCTAGTTGTGTATCGTGCATCTTTACTTACTATATCTCACTGACGTTGACTACCATTATCTAGTTGTGTATCGTGCAGCCTTACTAACTATCATCCTGACTTTGACGATCATTGTCAAGTTGTGTATCGTCCATCCTTTCTTACTATCTCCCTGACTTTGACGACCATTGTCTAGTTGTGTATCGTGCATCCTTACTTACTATCTCACTGACATTGACTACCATTGCCTAGTTGTGTATCGTGCATCCTTACTTACTATCTCCCTGACGTTGTCGACCATTGTCTAGCTGTTTATCGTACATCCTTACTTACTATCATCCTGACTTTGACGTTCATTGTCAAGTTGTGTATCGTCCATCCTTACTTACTATCTTCCTGACTTTGACGACTATTGTCAAGATTTGTATCGTCCATCCTTACTTATTATCTCACTGACATTGTCCGTCATTGTCTAATTGTGTATCGTCCATCCTTACTTACTATCATCCTGACTTTGACGATCATTGTCAGGTTGTGTTTCTTGCATCCTTACTTAGTATATCACTGATATTGACGACCATTGTCTAGTTGTGTATCGCGCATCCTTACTTACTATCTCACTGACGTTGTCCGTAAATAGTCTAGTTGTGTATCGTACATTCTTACTGACTGTCTCACTGACGTTGTCCGTCATAGTCTAGTTGTGTATCGTACATTCTTACTGACTGTCTGACTGACAGTGACTACCATTTTCTAGTTGTATATAATGCATTCTTACTTACTGTTTTACTGACGTTGTCCGTCATTGTCTAGTTGAATATCGTTCATCCTTACTTACTGTCTCACTGACAGTGACGACCATTGTCTAGTTGTGTATCGTCCATTCTTACTTACTGGCTCACTGACAGTGACTACCATTGTCTAGTTGTATATCGTGCATCCTTACTAACTTTCTCCCTGACTTTGACGACCATTGTCTAGTTGTATATCGTGCATTTTTACCTACTATCTCCCAGCCTTTGACGACCATTGTCTAGTTGTGTATCGTACATCCTTACTGACTGTCTCACTGACAGTGACTACCACTTTCTAGTTGTATATCATGCATTCTGACTTACTGTTTTACTGACGTTGTCCGTCATTGTCTAGTTGAATATCGTTCATCCTTAGTTACTGTCTCACTGACAGTGACGACCATTGTTTAGTTGTGTACTGTCCATTCTTACTTACTGGCTCACTGACAGCGACTACCATTGTCTAGTTGTATATCGTGCATCCTTACTTACTATCTCCCTGACTTTGACGACAATTGTCCAGCTGTATATCGTGCATTTTTACCTACTATCTCCCAGCCTTTGGCGACCATTGTCTAGTTGTGTATCGTGCACCCTTACTTACTGTCTCCCTAATTTGGGGTCCATTACCCAGTTGTGTATCGTCCATCCTTACTTACTATCTTCCTGACTTTGACGACCATTATCCAGTTGTGTATTGTGCATCCTTACTTACTATCTCACTGACATTGACGATCGTTGTCAAGTTGTGTACCGTCCATCCTTACTTACTATCATCCTGACTTTAACGATCATTGTCAAGTTGTGTATCGTGCATCATTACTTACTATCTCCCTAACTTTGACGACCATTGTCTAGTTGTATATCGTGCATCTTTACTTACTATCTCCCTGACATTGACAACCATTGTCTAGTTGTGTATCGTGCATCCTTACTTACTATCTCCCTGACATTGACGCCCATTGTCTAGTTGTATATCGTACATCCTTACTTACTACATATATCTCCCTGACTTTGACGACCATTGACTAGCTGTATATCCTGCATCTTTACTTACTATATCCCTGACTTTCACGACCATTGTCTAGTTTTTTTATCGTTCATTCTTACTTACTATCTCCCTGACTTTGACGACCATTGTCTAGTTGTGTTTTTTTTGTTCATCCTTACTTACTTTCTCCCTGACATTGACGACTATTGCCTATCTGTATATCGTGCTTTCTTACATACTATCTCCCTGATTTGATGACCATTGACTAGCTGTATATCGTGCATCTTTACTTTCTTTCTTTTTGACTTTGACGACCATTGTCAAGTTGTATATAGTTCATCCTTACTTATTATCTCCCAATCTTTGACGATCATTGACTAGCTGTATATTGTGCATCCTTACTTACTATCTCCCTGACATTGACGACCATTGACTAGCTGTATATTGTGCATCCTTACTTACTATCTCCCTGACTTTCACGACCATTGTCTAGTTGTGTATCGTGCATCCTTACTTACTATCTCCCTGACTTTGACGACCATTGTCTAGTTGTTTATCGTTCATCCTTACTTACTTTCTCCCTGACTTTGACGACCAATGTCTAGTTGTATATCGTACATCCTTACTTACATGTACTATCTCCCTGACTTTGACGTCCATTGTCAAGTTGTATATCGTGCATCCTTACTTACATGTACTATCTCCCTGACTTTGACGACCATTGTCAAGTTGTATATCGTGCATCCATACTTACTACTTATATCTCCCTGCCTTTGACTACCAATTTAGAGTTTGTTGGGCTTTTTGCCATACGAGAATTTGGGTATGTTGCACAATTATTTCACTTTTAAATTTCTTGAACCAGCGTGTAACCGAGGAATATAGCATCTTATTATGTCCATGCACAAAACACGTTTCATTGAAAATATAGCAATTCTCCATATGCCTGTATTACCGTATTTCGGACGTACGTTATGATCGTCTTCCTTTAGTAATAACAAGTAGGCAGTGTGTAGCCAGCTACAGATATGACTTTACTGAACGAAACAGTACAATGGTATCGATAGAAACGTAACACATTTTGCACACATGCGTAACATTTCACCCCTAAATCCCGTTAGTATTAATACAGAGTAACGCCAAGTTGCATGCATATTTGAACGCTCCTCGCATATAAGAGAACATATACTTCTCACTTTTATGTATTATAATTATCTTATATTCTCATATATAATGTTTTTTGATATTGAAAATTTCAACTAATCATATGACATGTTATGTACTTTATATTATACTTCTAACGTTCACCTTTACGTACATGTAACAGTAAAATACTCCAGACTATGCAAGGCATCCACAAAGGTTAGCGCAAACTTGAATTAGCGTCTTTTAAATAGTAAGAAAATATTATATTGAAAATAAATTTAAAGATCGTAGCTATAATATAAATAACGGTTTTCCTTTCTATGTACGTATTATTTACATCATCTCAACTTCATACTGATATATATTTGCTCGTAATCAGTCGAAAATGCTGCTGGTATCAAATGATAAATATCATGGCATAGTCTATCCCACAACCTGATATCACCCGAATCAGGTCTATTAACGCCCCAGTGAAAATGTAGGGAATCCTATGCCTGTCCCACAATTCATAGCAATCAAACGCTAACGTCATTCAAACTTTCAGTTGAAGCAATTGACCAGTCAATGTGTCTTTCCCAAAATTGCTATTTAACAGACCCAATGCAAAGAGTTGGGTCCATTGTACAGACTAATAATGTCTCATGTAAAAATGGTTCTTGGTCCAAAATTAATTTGTTCTTTAAAGGGACACACGACTATGCTCAAATAAGTTTTAATAATGTTTACTCATAAAATGAATATTCACACATTCGTATAACCCATATAAACTTCATCAGACCAGACCAAACGGTGATCTGCACAACTAGCCATATAAACCTTATCCGACTGGACCCAGCGGTGATATGCACAACTGGCCATATCAACTTCATCAGACCAGACCCAGTGGTGATACGCACAACTAGCCATATAAACGTTATTCGAACAGACCCAGCGGTGATATGCACAACCAGCCATATAAACTTCATCCGACCAGACCCTGCCATGAGATGCTCAACTAGTTATATAAACTTAATCAGACCAGACCTCGCAATGATATGCTCAACTACCTATATAAGCCTTATCCGATCGGACCCAGTGATACTATGCACAGCTAGCCATATAAACTTTATCAGACCAGTCCCAACGGTGATATGCACAACTAGCCATGTAAACTTCATCAGACCAGACCCAGCGGTGATATGCACAACTGGCCATATAAACTTCATCAGCCCAGACCCAGCTGTGATATGCTCAACTAGATATATAAACTTCATTCGACCAGACCAAGCCATGATATGCACAACTAGCCATATAAACTTTATGCGACCAGACCCAGCGGTGATATGCACAACTTGCTATATAAACATCATCAGAACTGACCCAGAAATGATATGCACAACTGGCTATATAATCATTATCCGACCAGACCCAGCCATGATATGCACAACTATCTATATAAATTTCATCAGACCATACACAGCGGTAATAAGAACAACTAGCCATATAAAGCTAATCCGACCGGACCTAACGGTGATATGCACAACTAGCCATATCAACTTCATCAGATTAGATCAAGCGGTGATATGTACAACTAGCCATATCAACTTCATTCGACCAGACCTAGCCATGATATGCTCAACTAGTTATATAAACTTCTTCAGACCAGACCTCGCAATGATATGCTCAACTAGCTATATAAACTTCATTCGCCAGACTCAGCCATGATATGCACAACTAGCCATATAAATTTCATTCGACCAGACCCAGCGGTGATATGCACAACTATCTATATAAACTTCATTAGACCGAATCCAGCGGTGATAATAACAATTAGCCATATAAACCTCATCCGACCGGACACAACGGTGATATACATAACTAGCCATATCAACTTCATCCGACCAGACCTAGTGGTGATATGCAAAATTAGCTATATAAACTTCATCCGTCGAGACCCAGCGGTGATATGCTCAACTAGCTATATAAACTCCATTCGATTAGAACCAGCGGTGATATGCTCAACTAGCCATATAAACTTCATCCGACCAAACCCAGCGGTGATATTCTCAACTAGCCATATAAACTTCATAGGGACCGAATCCAGCGGTGATAAGAACGACTAATTATATAAACTTCATCCGACCGGATCCTGCGATTATAAGTACAACTAGATTTATAAACCTCATCCGACCAGACCCAGCGGTGATTTGCACAACTAGCCATATAAACCTTATCCGACTGGACCCAGCGGTGATTTGCACAAATAGCCATATAAACCTTATCCAACTGGACCCAGCGGTGATATGCACAACTGGTCATATTAATTCATTCGACCAGACCCAGCGGTGATATGCACAACTAGCCACATAAACCATATCCGACAGCAACCAGCGGTGATATGCACAACTAGCCATATGAACTTCATTCGACCAGACCCTGTGGCGATATGCACAACTAGCGATATCAACCTCATCACTCCGGACCCAACGATGATATGCACAAATAGCCATATATACTTCATCAGGCCAGACCCAACAGTGATATGCATAACTACCTATAAAAATTTCATCTGATCAGACCCAGCAGAGATATGCACAACTAGCTATATAAATCTTATCCGATCTGTCCCAGCGGTGATATGCACAACTAGCCATATCAACTTCATCCGATCAGACACAGCAATGATATGCCAACTAGCCATATAAACCTTATCCGACCGGATCCAGAAGTGATATGCCCAACTGGCCATATAAACCTCATTCGACCAGACCCAGCGGTGATATACCCAACTAGTTATATAAACTTCATCAGACCAGTCCCAGCAGTGATATGCTCAACTAGCTATATAAACTGCATTCGCCAGACACAGCCATGATATGCACAACTAGCCATATAAATTTCATTCGACCAGACCCAGTGGTGATATGCACAACTAGCTATATAAACTTCATTATACCGAATCCAGTGATGATAAGAATAACTAGCTATATAAACTTCATCCGACGTGACCCAGCGGTGATATGCTCAACTAGCCATATAAACTTCAATCGATTAGAACCAGCGGTGATATGCTCAACTAGCCATATAAACTTCATTCGACCAGACACAGCCATGATATGCTTAACTAGCTATATAAACTACATAGGGACCGAATCCAGCTGTGATAACAACGATTTGTTATATAAACTTCAAGCGACCGGATCCTGCGATTATAAGTACAACTAGTTATATAAACTTCATTCGACCAGACCCAGCGGTGATTTGCACAACTAGCCATATAAACCTTATCCGACTGGACCCAGCGGTGATTTGCACAACTAGCCATATAAACCTTTTCCGACTGGACCCAGTGGTGATATGCACAACTAGCTATGTAAACTTCATCCGACCAGACACAGCAGTGATATGGACAACTAGCTATATAAACTTCATCCAACCAGACCCAGCGGTGATATGCACAACTAGCCATATAAACTTCATCCAACCAGACCCACCGGTGTTATGCACAACTAGCCATATCAACTTCATCCAACCAGACCCAGCGGTGATATGCACATCTAGTTATATGAACTTTATTCGACCAGACTCAGAGGTGATATGCACAACTTCCAATATAAACTTCATCCGCCAGACCCAGCGGTGATATGCACAACTATCCATATAAACTTCATCCGACCAGACGCAGCGGTGATATGCACAACTAGTTATAAAAACTTCATTCGACCTGAACCAGCGGTGATATGCTCAACTAGCCATATAAACGTCATCCAACCAGACGCAGCGGTGATATGCACAACTAGTTATAAAAACTTCATTCGACCTGAACCAGCGGTGATATGCTCAACTAGCCATATAAACGTCATCCAACCAGACCCAGCGGTGATATGCTCAACTAGCTATATGAACTTCATTGGGACCGAATCCAGCTGTGATAAGAACGACTAGTTATATAAACTTCATCCGACCTTGCGATGATTTGCACAACTAACCATATAAACCTTTTCCGACTGGACCCAGTAGTGATATGCACAACTAGCTAAGTAAACTTCATCCGACAAAACCCAGCAGTGAGTTGGACAACTAGCTATATAAACTTCATCCGACCTGAACCAGAGGTGATAAGAACAACTACGAGCGTAGTTATATAAACGTCATCCGACCAGACCCAGCGGTGATATGCACAACTAGTTATATGAACTTCATTCGACCAGACTCTGCGGTCATATTCACAACTAGCATATAAACTTCATTCGACCAGACCCAGCAGTGATATGCACAACACTAGCTATATAAACTTCATCCAACCTGAACCAGAAGTGATAAGAACAACTAGTTATATAAACTTCATCCGACCAGACTCAGCAGTAATATGCACAACTGGCCATGTAAACTTCATTTGACCAGACCCAGCGGTGATATGCTCAACTAGCCATATAAACTTCATCCAACCAGACCCAGCGGTGATATATACAACTAGCCATATAAACTTCATTCGACCTGAACCAGCGGTGATATGTTCAACTAGCCATATAAACTTCATCCGACCAGACCCAGCGCTGATATGCACAACTGACGTTATAATCTTCATTCGACCAGACCCAGCCATACTATGCTCAACTTGCCATATAAACTTCATCCTATCAGACTCATCGGTGATATGCACAATTATCTGTATAAACTTCATCCGACCAGACCCAGCGGTGATATGCTCAACTAGCCATTTAAACTTCATCCGATCAGACCCAGCTGTGATATGCACAACTAGCCATATAAACTTCATCTGACCAGACCCACTGGTGATATGCACAACTCGCCATATAAACTTCATTCGACCTGTACCAGCGGTGATATGCTCAACTAGCCATATAAACTTCATTCGACCTGAACCAGCGGTGATATGCCCAAATAGCCATATGAACTTCATTCGACCTGAACCAGCAGTGATATGCTCAACTAGCCATATAAACTTCAACCGATCAAACCCAGCGGTGATATGCACAACTGGCCATATAAACTTCATTCGACCAGACCCAGCTGTGATATGCTCAACTAGCCATATAAACGTCATCCAACCAGACCCAGCGGTGATATGCTCAACTAGCCATATAAACTTCATCCGACCAGACCCAGCGGTGATATGCACAACTGAACTTATAATCTTCATTCCACCAGACCCAGCCATAATATGCTCAACTTGCCATATAAACTTCATCCGATCAGACACAGCTGTGATATGCACAACCAGCCATATAAACTTCATCTGACCAGACCCACCGGTGATATGCATAACTCGCCATATAAACTTCATTCGACCTGAACCAGCGGTGAAATGCTTAACTAGCCATATAGACTTCATTCGAACTGAACCAGTGGTGATATGCTCAACTAGCCATATGATCTTCATTCGACCTGAACCAGCAGTGATATGCTCAACTAGCCATATAAACTTCATCCGATCAAACCCAGCGGTGATATGCACAACTGGCCATATAAACTTCATTCGACCAGACCCAGCGGTGATATGCTCAACTAGCCATATAAATTTCATCAAACCAGACCCAGCGGTAATATGCACAACTAGCCATATAAACTTCATTCGACCTGAACCAGCGGTGATATGCTCAACTAGCCATCTAAACTTAATCCGACCGGACCCAGCGGTGATATGCACAACTGACCTTATAAACTTCATTCGACCAGACCAAGCCATAATATGCTCAACTTGCCATATAATCTTCATCCGATCAAACTCATCGGTGATATGCACAATTAGCCATATAAACTTTACCAGACCAGACTCATTGGTGAATTGCACAACTTTCTGTATAAACTTCATCCGACCAGACCCAGCGGTGATATGCTCAACTAGCCATATCAACTTCATCCGATCAGACCCAGCTGTGATATGCACAACTAGCCATATAATCTTTATCAGACCAGACCCACCGATGATATGCACAACTCACCATATAAACTTCATCCGACCAGACCAAGCGGTGATATGCATAACAGGCCATATAAACTTCATTCAACCAGACCCAGCGGTGATATGTTCAACTAGCTATATGAACTTCATTGGGACCGAATCCAGCTGTGATAAGAACGACTAGTTATATAAACTTCATCCGACCTTGCGATGATTTGCACAACTAACCATATAAACCTTTTCCGACTGGACCCAGTAGTGATATGCACAACTAGCTAAGTAAACTTCATCCGACAAGACCCAGCAGTGATGTGGACAATTAGCTATAAAAACTTCATCCGACCTGAACCAGATGTGATAAGAACAACTACGAGCGTAGTTATATAAACGTCATCCGACCAGACCCAGCGGTGATATGCACAACTAGTTATATGAACTTCATTCCACCAGATTTAATGGTGAGATGTACAACTAGCATATAAACTTCATCCGGTCAGACCCAGCGGTGATATGCACAACTAGCTATATCAACTTCATCCGACCAGACCCAGCGGTGATATGCACAACTAGTTATATGAACTTCATTCGACCAGACTCTGCGGTCATATTCACAACTAGCATATAAACTTCATTCGACCAGACCCAGCAGTGATATGCACAACACTAGCTATATAAACTTCATCCAACCTGAACCAGAAGTGATAAGAACAACTAGTTATATAAACTTCATCCGACCAGACTCAGCAGTAATATGCACAACTGGCCATGTAAACTTCATTTGACCAGACCCAGCGGTGATATGCTCAACTAGCCATATAAACTTCATCCAACCAGACCCAGCGGTGATATACACAACTAGCCATATAAACTTCATTCGACCTGAACCAGCGGTGATATGTTCAACTAGCCATATAAACTTCATCCGACCAGACCCAGCGCTGATATGCACAACTGACGTTATAATCTTCATTCGACCAGACCGAGCCATAATATGCTCAACTTGCCATATAAACTTCATCCTATCAGACTCATCGGTGATATGCACAATTATCTGTATAAACTTCATCCGACCAGACCCAGCGGTGATATGCTCAACTAGACATTTAAACTTCATCCGATCAGACCCAGCTGTGATATGCACAACTAGCCATATAAACTTCATCTGACCAGACCCACTGGTGATATGCACAACTCGCCATATAAACTTCATTCGACCTGAACCAGCAGTGATATGCTCAACTAGCCATATAAACTTCATCCGATCAAACCCAGCGGTGATATGCACAACTGGCCATATAAACTTCATTCGACCAGACCCAGCGGTGATATGCTCAACTAGCCATATAAACTTCATCCAACCAGACCCAGCGGTAATATGCACAACTAGCCATATAAACTTCATCCGACCAGACCAAGCGGTGATATGCATAACTGGCCATATAAACTTCATTCAACCAGACCCAGCGGTGATATGTTCAACTAGCTATATGAACTTCATTGGGACCGAATCCAGCTGTGATAAGAACGACTAGTTATATAAACTTCATCCGACCTTGCGATGATTTGCACAACTAACCATATAAACCTTTTCCGACTGGACCCAGTAGTGATATGCACAACTAGCTAAGTAAACTTCATCCGACAAGACCCAGCAGTGATGTGGACAATTAGCTATAAAAACTTCATCCGACCTGAACCAGATGTGATAAGAACAACTACGAGCGTAGTTATATAAACGTCATCCGACCAGACCCAGCGGTGATATGCACAACTAGTTATATGAACTTCATTCCACCAGATTTAATGGTGAGATGTACAACTAGCATATAAACTTCATCCGGTCAGACCCAGCGGTGATATGCACAACTAGCTATATCAACTTCATCCGACCAGACCCAGCGGTGATATGCACAACTAGTTATATGAACTTCATTCGACCAGACTCTGCGGTCATATTCACAACTAGCATATAAACTTCATTCGACCAGACCCAGCAGTGATATGCACAACACTAGCTATATAAACTTCATCCAACCTGAACCAGAAGTGATAAGAACAACTAGTTATATAAACTTCATCCGACCAGACTCAGCAGTAATATGCACAACTGGCCATGTAAACTTCATTTGACCAGACCCAGCGGTGATATGCTCAACTAGCCATATAAACTTCATCCAACCAGACCCAGCGGTGATATACACAACTAGCCATATAAACTTCATTCGACCTGAACCAGCGGTGATATGTTCAACTAGCCATATAAACTTCATCCGACCAGACCCAGCGCTGATATGCACAACTGACGTTATAATCTTCATTCGACCAGACCGAGCCATAATATGCTCAACTTGCCATATAAACTTCATCCTATCAGACTCATCGGTGATATGCACAATTATCTGTATAAACTTCATCCGACCAGACCCAGCGGTGATATGCTCAACTAGACATTTAAACTTCATCCGATCAGACCCAGCTGTGATATGCACAACTAGCCATATAAACTTCATCTGACCAGACCCACTGGTGATATGCACAACTCGCCATATAAACTTCATTCGACCTGAACCAGCAGTGATATGCTCAACTAGCCATATAAACTTCATCCGATCAAACCCAGCGGTGATATGCACAACTGGCCATATAAACTTCATTCGACCAGACCCAGCGGTGATATGCTCAACTAGCCATATAAACTTCATCCAACCAGACCCAGCGGTAATATGCACAACTAGCCATATAAACTTCATTCGACCTGAACCAGCGGTGATATGCTCAACTAGCCATCTAAACTTAATCCAACCGGACCCAGCGGTGATATGCACAACTGACCTTATAAACTTCATTCGACCAGACCAAGCCATAATATGCTCAACTTGCCATATAATCTTCATCCGATCAAACTCATCGGTGATATGCACAATTAGCCATATAAACTTTACCAGACCAGACTCATTGGTGAATTGCACAACTTTCTGTATAAACTTCATCCGACCAGACCCAGCGGTGATATGCTCAACTAGCCATATCAACTTCATCCGATCAGACCCAGCTGTGATATGCACAACTAGCCATATAATCTTTATCTGACCAGACCCACCGATGATATGCACAACTCACCATATAAACTTCATCCGACCAGACCAAGCGGTGATATGCATAACTGGCCATATAAACTTCATTCAACCAGACCCAGCGGTGATATGCTCAACTAGCTATATAAACTTCATTGGGACCGAATCCAGCTGTGATAAGAACGACTAGTTATATAAACTTCATCCGACCTTGCGATGATTTGCACAACTAACCATATAAACCTTTTCCGACTGGACCCAGTAGTGATATGCACAACTAGCTAGGTAAACTTCATCCGACAAAACCCAGCAGTGATGTGGACAATTAGCTATAAAAACTTCATCCGACCTGAACCAGATGTGATAAGAACAACTATGAGCGTAGTTATATAAACGTCATCCGACCAGACCCAGCGGTGATATGCACAACTAGTTATATGAACTTCATTCCACCAGATTTAATGGTGAGATGTACAACTAGCATATAAACTTCATCCGGTCAGACCCAGCGGTGATATGCACAACTAGCTATATCAACTTCATCCGACCAGACCCAGCGGTGATATGCACAACTAGTTATATGAACTTCATTCGACCAGACTCTGCGGTCATATTCACAACTAGCATATAAACTTCATTCGACCAGACCCAGCAGTGATATGCACAACACTAGCTATATAAACTTCATCCAACCTGAACCAGAAGTGATAAGAACAACTAGTTATATAAACTTCATCCGACCAGACTCAGCAGTAATATGCACAACTGGCCATGTAAACTTCATTTGACCAGACCCAGCGGTGATATGCTCAACTAGCCATATAAACTTCATCCAACCAGACCCAGCGGTGATATATACAACTAGCCATATAAACTTCATTCGACCTGAACCAGCGGTGATATGTTCAACTAGCCATATAAACTTCATCCGACCAGACCCAGCGCTGATATGCACAACTGACGTTATAATCTTCATTCGACCAGACCCAGCCATACTATGCTCAACTTGCCATATAAACTTCATCCTATCAGACTCATTGGTGATATGCACAATTATCTGTATAAACTTCATCCGACCAGACCCAGCGGTGATATGCTCAACTAGCCATTTAAACTTCATCCGATCAGACCCAGCTGTGATATGCACAACTAGCCATATAAACTTCATCTGACCAGACCCACTGGTGATATGCACAACTCGCCATATAAACTTCATTCGACCTGTACCAGCGGTGATATGCTCAACTAGCCATATAAACTTCATTCGACCTGAACCAGCGGTGATATGCCCAAAGAGCCATATGAACTTCATTCGACCTGAACCAGCAGTGATATGCTCAACTAGCCATATAAACTTCAACCGATCAAACCCAGCGGTGATATGCACAACTGGCCATATAAACTTCATTCGACCAGACCCAGCTGTGATATGCTCAACTAGCCATATAAACGTCATCCAACCAGACCCAGCGGTGATATGCTCAACTAGCCATATAAACTTCATCCGACCAGACCCAGCGGTGATATGCACAACTGAACTTATAATCTTCATTCCACCAGACCCAGCCATAATATGCTCAACTTGCCATATAAACTTCATCCGATCAGACACAGCTGTGATATGCACAACTAGCCATATAAACTTCATCTGACCAGACCCACCGGTGATATGCATAACTCGCCATATAAACTTCATTCGACCTGAACCAGCGGTGAAATGCTTAACTAGCCATATAGACTTCATTCGAACTGAGCCAGTGGTGATATGCTCAACTAGCCATATGATCTTCATTCGACCTGAACCAGCAGTGATATGCTCAACTAGCCATATAAACTTCATCCGATCAAACCCAGCGGTGATATGCACAACTGGCCATATAAACTTCATTCGACCAGACCCAGCGGTGATATGCTCAACTAGCCATATAAACTTCATCCAACCAGACCCAGCGGTAATATGCACAACTAGCCATATAAACTTCATTCGACCTGAACCAGCGGTGATATGCTCAACTAGCCATCTAAACTTAATCCGACCGGACCCAGCGGTGATATGCACAACTGACCTTATAAACTTCATTCGACCAGACCAAGCCATAATATGCTCAACTTGCCATATAATCTTCATCCGATCAAACTCATCGGTGATATGCACAATTAGCCATATAAACTTTACCAGACCAGACTCATTGGTGAATTGCACAACTTTCTGTATAAACTTCATCCGACCAGACCCAGCGGTGATATGCTCAACTAGCCATATCAACTTCATCCGATCAGACCCAGCTGTGATATGCACAACTAGCCATATAATCTTTATCAGACCAGACCCACCGATGATATGCACAACTCGCCATATAAACTTCATCCGACCAGACCAAGCGGTGATATGCATAACTGGCCATATAAACTTCATTCAACCAGACCCAGCGGTGATATGCTCAACTAGCTATATGAACTTCATTGGGACCGAATCCAACTGTGATAAGAACGACTAGTTATATAAACTTCATCCGACCTTGCGATGATTTGCACAACTAACCATATAAACCTTTTCCGACTGGACCCAGTAGTGATATGCACAACTAGCTAAGTAAACTTCATCCGACAAGACCCAGCAGTGATGTGGACAATTAGCTATAAAATCTTCATCCGACCTGAACCAGATGTGATAAGAACAACTACGAGCGTAGTTATATAAACGTCATCCGACCAGACCCAGCGGTGATATGCACAACTAGTTATATGAACTTCATTCCACCAGATTTAATGGTGAGATGTACAACTAGCATATAAACTTCATCCGGTCAGACCCAGCGGTGATATGCACAACTAGCTATATCAACTTCATCCGACCAGACCCAGCGGTGATATGCACAACTAGTTATATGAACTTCATTCGACCAGACTCTGCGGTCATATTCACAACTAGCATATAAACTTCATTCGACCAGACCCAGCAGTGATATGCACAACACTAGCTATATAAACTTCATCCAACCTGAACCAGAAGTGATAAGAACAACTAGTTATATAAACTTCATCCGACCAGACTCAGCAGTAATATGCACAACTGGCCATGTAAACTTCATTTGACCAGACCCAGCGGTGATATGCTCAACTAGCCATATAAACTTCATCCAACCAGACCCAGCGGTGATATACACAACTAGCCATATAAACTTCATTCGACCTGAACCAGCGGTGATATGTTCAACTAGCCATATAAACTTCATCCGACCAGACCCAGCGCTGATATGCACAACTGACGTTATAATCTTCATTCGACCAGACCGAGCAATAATATGCTCAACTTGCCATATAAACTTCATCCTATCAGACTCATCGGTGATATGCACAATTATCTGTATAAACTTCATCCGACCAGACCCAGCGGTGATATGCTCAACTAGCCATTTAAACTTCATCCGATCAGACCCAGCTGTGATATGCACAACTAGCCATATAAACTTCATCTGACCAGACCCACTGGTGATATGCACAACTCGCCATATAAACTTCATTCGACCTGTACCAGCGGTGATATGCTCAACTAGCCATATAAACTTCATTCGACCTGAACCAGCGGTGATATGCCCAAATAGCCATATGAACTTCATTCGACCTGAACCAGCAGTGATATGCTCAACTAGCCATATAAACTTCAACCGATCAAACCCAGCGGTGATATGCACAACTGGCCATATAAACTTCATTCGACCAGACCCAGCTGTGATATGCTCAACTAGCCATATTAACTTCATCCAACCAGACCCAGCGGTGATATGCACAACTAGCCATATAAACTTCATTCGACCTCAACCAGCGGTGATATGCTCAAATAGCCATATAAACTTCAACCGATCAAACCCAGCGGTGATATGCACAACTATCCATATAAACTTCATCCGACCAGACCCAGCGGTGATTTGCACAACTAGCCATATAAACCTTATCCGACTTGACCCAGCGGTGATTTGCACAACTAGCCATATAAACCTTTTCCGACTGGACCCAGTGGTGATATGCACAACTATCTGTATTAACTTCATCCGACCAGACCCAGCGGTGATATGCTCAACTAGCCATATAAACTTCATCCGATCAGACCCAGCTGTGATATGCACAACTAGCCATATCACTTTCATCTGACCAGACCCACCGGTGATATGCACAACTCGCCATATAAACTTCATTCGACCTGAACCAGCGGTGATATGCTCAGCTAGCCATATGAACTTCATTCGACCTGAACCAGCGGTGATATGCTCAACTAGCCATATAAACTTCATTCGACCTGAACCAGCGGTGATATGCACAATTATCCATATTAACTTCATCAGACCACATCCAGCGGTGATATGCACAAATCGACTTCTTACTGATACTTCCTACAAAGTTTCATGAAGCACTGGAAAAACGTCTATTTTAAAACATTGGAAGGCCATACCTCATACAAATCACCGACCCTAACCCCGTTCCCATGCATAACTTGATGACATACTGATACTTGCTACAGATAAATCCTATAGTTGATTACAGACTTGAAGTACGGTAAGGGTCCTCCCAGGCCGAGAGTGGTCTCGGGTGGTGTCCTCTAATTACCACCTCTTTACGCTGATGTCATGAGTTCGAGCCAAACTCGTTCTAAAATAGTTATGCGCGAAAGTTTGTCAATTGCTTGTCGAATGACGGTGGCCTTTTTTCATCAATAAAACTGGATAAAGCATATGTATAACCTCTCGTATATTAAAAATGGTGTTAAACCCCATTCAAAATAATAATTTCAACAACACTACATAACTATATAGACAACCGTCTTTTGAAATGCCATTGGCAATAGTGTAAAAAGCCTAACTTGTCGGCATTAACGAAAACTTATTTGTATTCTCGCTCTTCGGCTTTTGAAAGATTACTATTCATTATATACGTTTCTTCGAATATATTAATGAATTTACAACACATGAAATAGACAGAGGATCTGACATAAGTGAGCATTTATTATTAAATTCATTAAACGAGTTCGCAAAATATATATTATGCGAGGCAAGCTTAATATTACTTTTGCCAACTAGTGTAATCAATTCAATAATAAATGCACACGAATGTAAGATTTTTTATCACATAACTCACGAAAAGTTTACATTTACCATCTATTTAACAGATTACCTCTAAATGAAACGATTATAAATCGTCCATACTAGTTCCGTTCAGCATTTTACGTACCAGGACCGAGTTATACGGAAAACACTGAGCGATCAATCGAGAGCGATATTACTCAAGGTTAATATCGTGCACCGTGAATTATGTGATCAATAAAAATAAAGCAGTAAAGCATCATATATATAATCAAATGCGTAAGTTTTCAATATGTTTTACAGACTGCGACTAACCTGTATTTTGTTTCATGGATACCTGATAAAAATATATTTTTTATTTTGGAAGCCAATTAAATTGTTTTTTCTTCAAACAAACCAACTGGAGCTTTTACTTAGTAAATTTATCATCAGATAACACATAATTTCACGCTAGCTTATATAGAAATAGATTGATGGTGTTGGATAACAACCATGTCAATACTTTTTTTATCTGCGGATCCAATTGAAACACAGGACGCAGCAGTAGCAGACGCGTATAGCATGACAGGTAAAGTAGCATGCGAGATTCCTCACGCTCATAAAACCGGCTCCATGGTTCCAATCAGAAAAAAATAAGGCTACACTGGTTTCAAAAAAATAAAGTTTTTTAACATTTTTTTTTATAGTTCACAATTATATCCCTTACAAGAAACATTTAAAATTCAAAATTCGAAGTCTTACATTGAAAAAAAGTTAAAATTTCTTTACTGGAATAGATGTAAGACTCATGCTCGTAGATAAATGTAATTGACAAATTATTGAGAGCGAGACTTTTGAACAGTTATACTTTTAACCAATTTAATGCATCTCCTGGCCTCTTTTGAAAATGGTCAACATTTTTTATTGGATGAAATCTGATCTGCCATGAAAAGACATATATAATTCTATGTAAACAGTGGTGCTTGTGGCGGCCTCAAATTTGATTCCGGATACCTGACATTGACAACCCTTTTAGAGGACCTCAATGCACTACTACATGTAAAATATTTAAGGTCTATGGCTTGACGAAAATTTCAGAGAAAATATTATTTTGGTCGAATCACGATGGCTCAAGAATTCGTCCGAGATCGTGTAGTTCAGTATAGCAATAGTTATACAACTGCTGTGCAAGTTTTGCTAATTTTCGTTGGAAAATGGGGCTGCTATCGCGTCTATAAAAATAAGATTAACATACAGACGGCAGAGGACGAACGACGGACACATTACCATGACATAAGCGCCAGTTCAGCTAATATGGGGTTGCTATCGTGTATGCAGAAACATTTTAACATTTTTCCTATACACTTCTACATGTATGTAAAACAGTGATCCTGTGGCGGCCCCAGATGTGACAAATAAGTCCTGCAACTGGGGCATTTGTGTTCGAATCACTCTGGTTCTAGAACGCGTGCGAGATCTTGAGTTTTGTGGTTATATAACTGCTGTCCAAGCAATGGAAAATGGTGGTGCTATCGTGTCTATATGAAACATACTATTTTCCCTATATAACCCTATGTTAAAGAGTGACTTCAACATCCCGTTTAGGAGACCCTCACACAATGTTACATGTAAAATATCTAAAGTCTATGGCTTGAACTTTCATAGAGGATGTTTTTTAAAAGTTTCCTTTAAAATGTGCTTATATACCCTGTGGCGGGGGCATTTGTGGTCGAATCACACTGGTTCAAAAACTCGTCCGAGATCTTGTGGTTATATAACTGCTGTGCAAGTTTTGTTAAGATTCGTTGAAAAAGGGGCTGCTATCGTGTCTACGAGGAAAATGTTAACGGACGGACGACAGACGACGGACTATATTTCATGACATAAGCCCTGCTGGCCTTTGACCAGTAGAGTTAATAAGTAGGAATATCGCTTAAGGCAGTGTAAGTGGACATGAAAAAAAGAATATCGCTTAATGCAGTGCTAGTGGGCATGAAAAGGAATATTGCTTAAGGTATTGTTAGTGGGCATGCAAAGGAATATCTCTTAAGGCAGTGGTAGTGTGTATGAAAATAAATATCTCTTAAGGCAGTGTTAGTGGGCATATGCAAAAGAATATCACTTAGGGCAGTGTTAGTGGGCATGCAAAGGAATATCACTTATGGCAGTGTTAGTGGACATGAGAAGGAATATTGCTTAAGGCAGTGTTAGTGTGTATGAAAATAAATATCTCTTAAGGCAGTGGTAGTGTGTATGAAAATAAATATCTCTTAAGGCAGTGTTAGTGGGCATATGCAAAAGAATATCACTTAGGGCAGTGTTAGTGGGCATGCAAAGGAATATCACTTATGGCAGTGTTAGTGGACATGAGAAGGAATATTGCTTAAGGCAGTGTTAGTGTGTATGAAAATAAATATCTCTTAATTCAGTGTAAGTGGGCATGTAAAAGAATATCGCTTAAGGCAGTGTGAGTGAGCATGAAAAGGAATATCGCTTAAGGCAGTGTTAGTCAGCATGAAAAGGAATATCGCTCATGGCAGTGTAAGTGGGCATGAAAAGGAATATCGCTTAAGGCAGTGTTAGTGGGCATGAAAAGGAATATCGCTTAGGGCAGTGTTAGTGGGCATGAAAAGGAATATCGCTTAGGGCAGTGTAAGTGGGCATGAAAAGGAATATCGCTTACGGAAATGTTAGTGGGCATGAAAAAGAATATTGCTTAGGGCAGTGTTAATGGGCATGAAAAGGAATATCGCTTACGACAATGTTAGGTAGCATGAAAAAGAATATCGCTTACGGCAGTATTAGTGGGTTTTAAAAGGAATATCGCTTACGGCAGTGTTAATGGGCATGAAAAGGAATATCGCTTAGGGCAGTGTAAGTGGGCATTAAAAGGAATATCGCTTATTGCAGTGTAAATGGGCATGAAAAGGAATATCGCTTAGGGCAGTGTTAGTAGGCATGAAAAGGAATATCGCTTAGGGCAGTGTTAGTGGGCATAAAAAGGAATATCGCTTAGGGCAGTGTTAGTGGGCATGAAAAGGAATATCGCTTAAGGCAGTGTTAGTGGGCATGAAAAGGAATATCGCTTAGGGCAGTGTTAGTGATTATGAAAAGGAATATCTCTTACGGCAGTGTTAGTGATTATGAAAAGGAATATCACTTACGGCAGTGTTAGTGAGTATGAAAAAGAATATTGCTTACGGCAGTGTTAGTTGGCATGAAAATGAATATCGCTTAAAGCAGTGTAAGTGGGTTTGAAGAGAAATACCACTTAAGGCAGTGTTAGTGGGTATGAAAAGGAATATCGATTAAATAGTGTTAGTGGGCATGAACAGGAATATCGCTTAAAGCAGTGTTAGTGGGTTTGAAAAGGAATATCGCTTAAGGCAGTGTTAGTGGACATAAAGAGAAATACCATTTAAGGCAGTGTAAGTGGGTATGAAAAGGAATATTGCTTAACCCTTTACTTCATTTAGACGCATTTTGATACCTCTAATATAGACGCCCTTGATCACCTCTAATATAGAAGGCCTTAAATTATTGAGTGAATTACGAACAATCTGAACTCTTCCTGCACTGTTTTCAAAGGCCTTCTGTGATTGGTGCGGGAAAACGCGTATCTATGCAGTAAAGGGTTAAGGCAGTGTTAGTGGGCATGAACAGGAATATCGCTTTAAGCAGTGTTAGTGGGTATGAAACTGAATATTGCGTAATGTAGTGTTAGTGGGTATGAAACGGAATATTGCGTAATGTAGTGTTAGTGGGTATGAAACTGAATATTGCGTAATGTAGTGTTATTAGGAATGAACAGGAATATCGCTTAAGGCAGTGTTAGTGGGCATGAACAGGAATATCGCTTAAGGCAGTGTTAGTGGTCATGAAAAAAAATCGCTTAAGGAAGTGTTAGTGGGTAGGAAAAGGAATATCGCTTAAGGCAGTGTTAATGGGCATGAAGAGAAATATCGCCTAAGACAGTGTTAATGGGCATGAAGAGAAATATCACTTAAGTCTGTGTTAGTGGGTATGAAAAGGAATATCGCTTAAGGCAGTGTTAATTGGCATGAAGAGAAATATCGCCTAAGACAGTGTTAATGGGCATGAAAGGACATATCACTTAAGTCTGTGTTAGTGGGTATGAAAAGGAATATCGCTTAATGCAGTGTTTATGGGCATGAAAAGAAATATATCTTAAGGCAATGTTAGTGGGCATGAAGAGAAATATCACTTAAGGCACTGTTAATGGGTATGGAAAGGAATATCGCTTAAGGCAGTGTTAGTGGGTGTGAAAAGGAATATCGTTTAAGGCAGTGTTAGTGGGTATGAAAAGGAATATCGCTTAAGGCAGTGTTAGTGGGTATGAAAAGGAATATCACTAAAAGCAGTTTTAGTGGGTATGAAAAGGAATATCACTTCAGGCAGTGTTAGTGGGCATGAAGAGAAATATCACTTAAGGCACTGTTAATGGGTATGGAAAGGAATATCACTAAAAGCAGTTTTAGTGGGTATGAAAAGGAATATCGCTTCAGGCAGTGTTAGTGGGTATGAAAAGGAATATCGCTTCAGGCAGTGTTAGTAGGTATGAAAATGAATATCGCTTAAGGCAGTGTCAATGGGCATGTAAAGGAAATATAATGTAAATATAAGGATTAAAAGCAGAACATTTGCTATATATAGTAAATTGACAAGTACGTATACAAATAGATTATTATAATTTTGAATATTCATGAATTAAACATGTCTACTTACCTTCCTGCATTTTCTGCGTATCTGCGTTTTCTCTGTCAGCTTCATGTTGTATAATTGTTTGTTTCAATTCTGCTTTTCCTTTTTCTACTGCTTTCTCAACACTTTCCACTTGTTCTTTTCCTTCTGTATGTATATTCGCAATTTGATCACTGGCCGCTGTTTGAATATTTTGAACCGCTTTCTCTTCCTCGTCACTGATAGCTTTTAAGGCTCTTACTTGCCTTTCGTGCTCGATTGTCACAACAAGGGTACCATTCTGGATCTGACAAAGCAAACAATGAGGAATTAAACACACCGCAACATACATCAACTAAACAAGATAGACAATGTGATATTAAGGTAGTAGATACATTTGTCTGACTAACATGTTATTGAAATAATTTAAAATAAAACAATATATTACCAACAGCGGACATAGCATGCAAACTTAAACGTTATTATGTGCACCTAATCTTGCTTATTACCCGATGTCACATCACAAAATGATAATGTCTGATATATATATTATAATGTTATTGACTTAGTTTTTTAACATATCTTCCATAAACTAATGCATTCATTTTTTACTATATCAGAATTAACGAAACTGGTTTATGCATACACATAAATATATAAGTATTTCTATTTATTAATTATTTTAACCCCCTTTTCTTACAATAAAGAACCAGTTATTTGTTATAAGTTGTTCGATTGTGACAAAAAACACATTTAAGGATTACAAGTCCAATTTTTAGATTTCATCAGGTAATGAAAAACATTAGGCCAGTTTAATGTTCATGAGGCCTGAAGGAATTCTCGGCAACATTAAACTAATTTTATGTTTTTCATCAGTCGATGAAAACTCAAAATTCGGCTTTTAATCCTTATATTTACATAATATTTCCTAACTATTTCAGATAGTAGAATTATTATGCTATTGTTGCCATTCTGATATTTAAAAAGCAAAGTATACGAATTAAACCACAAAGCCAGTGTCATGAATGTAACGGCGACGTTGCCAACATACTGAATAAGTGCACGCAATAGTTTGGTAACTTACGGCAAAGTCACTTGAACCTAACGGTAAGTGGCGTCTCGCCAGCATAACAAAGAAAATCGTGCAACCAATGAAATGCAAACTGGTCCTTTTTAGCTCCGCTCAGCTGCAAATGTTTTTTATTCGGAAATGAAATGCAGTTAATCTATATAATTCATTTTTGGAGGATTGTAGCAAAAATGTAAATAAGTATGTATATTTAAAAAGTATATTTCATTATAGTAGCGATTACTTTCCATAACGCTATGTAAATGACGTTGTTTTTTTTATTCAGTCAATTCAGTCCAATTCAAGTGTCATGCTCAAATACTCATCATTTAAGCTAACGGGGGTCGATCCTGACTGAGTGTCTAAGGTGCTGCCTGAAAAGAATTAACCTGTCTCCACTGTTAGTTCGGATACAACTTTCATTATGAAACGGTTTTGTACTTATACACGTAACTTGCGGACGGACACTGGCTCTGCTCACAATCATTCTGAGGTCTAAAAAAAACTTAAATTAAACCAATAATGTCACATTCAACGTGCAGTTCGTAATGACGTTGAATTTCGTTGCCTTCTTTTTAACTACCAATTCCTTATCCAGTTAACATTTAAAAATCAGTCATGTAAGTAATATGTACCTTTATCAGTTCAGCGATGGCGTCTATGGCGTTTGTATCTGCAGCCGGACTTTTGGAGTCTGACAATAGTTTTATCATCTTAGCAATGTAATCGTTCAACTCATTGTCAGTAACCGCGTATGTCGACTTATGGAAAATGTCATTTCGTATTTTCCTGGCCTGAAAGAATTTTTTTTTTATAAAATACCAAACAGTACAAATAACTTAATTACATTATGTTAAAATTGATTAAAGTACTTAACGTGTGTATTTGAAGCAATTAAATGTATTGTCAGCTAGCGTTCTGCACGGTAGTTCGCGGTGTTCGTAACCGATTTTTGCCATAATAAGTAAATTATCAATTATTTATACACTAACACAATGAAGCCTCAGCTTTCATTTTAGCTTTGTTATTTTTTCATACAGTACCGCAGATTCTCGTTAACGGAGCCCCCTAGCGGTACCTTTTTTTCGAAGGATTTTCGCCGTGTATTTCTGATAAACTGGTCAATATTAATTGAAAAGTGTTTTTAATAATATTTTTAAATTACTTATTTTATTTCCTGTGATAAGATTATAATTTTTACTGATAAAAGGCAACTTGTGTCACCTTTAGATCTAATCATTACGCCGGAGTTGACTAATGTCACATGCAAGTGTGACCAATGTCACTTGGAAGTGTGACCAATGTCACGCGGAAGTGTGACCAATGTCACGTGGAAGTGAAACCAATGTCACTTGAAAGCGTGGCCAGTGTCAAGCGGAAGTGTGACCAATGGCACGCGGAAGTTGGACATACTTTAGTTAAACATATTTTATTAAAATAAACAGTAGTTTTACCGGAATAAGTTATGCAATATGACGATTTAGTTTCTTTGAAACAAAATAGTAGGGATTGCTTAAATTCTCAACCTATAGACAAAAATAGTAATGTTTATACCTCACAATATATGTTTGTGTCGACGGATAAATTCTCATTCACAGCACTGTCGAAGTCTGTAAGATTGATGATCACACTGAGAAGTCCTGGTAAATCTGTGTCGACAGCAGAACTCGCGTTACTGTAACCACTGGCAGCCATGTAACATTTAGCTACCTCCCAGCTGTTACTGCACCACTGCTGGGCGTCAGTGTTTCGCCAAGATGGACCTTCATGATTGCTATTCTTCTTTCTATACCTGTGACTGTATGTAATGCTGTTACGGAATTGATCACATATACCCTTTTGACATATCATATTGCTAGTAGGAGGAACATTTTTTTTCATACAGTTCGTACAGTTCGTAGCCGCAGGACCACATTTAGCTAAAATTTGTTGGTGAAATCGTTTTACTTCCGCATCCACAAAATGCTGGATTCCATCCTTTGTGAACATAAGCACCAGTCCAGATTTCACCCAGTTGCAGTATTTTCGATTAGCTAATGTTTGTTCCAAATTTGCTGCCATGGTAACGGATTGAATGTGTTAGTGTAGTACGTATGTCATCTGTATAGTTAAGGGTATCTGTAAAATAGATCAAATAGTATTTTGATAACAATCTCTCTCTCATTTCTCTCTCTCTCTTTCTGGCTTAAATGGCCTACACCATGATTCGATCATCTATGCGGAAACCTCTCTCCCTCCCTCCCTCCCTCATCTCTCTCTCTCTCTCTCTCTCTCTCTCTTTTCTCTCTCTCTTTCTTGCTTAAACGGCCTACACCATGATTCGATCATCAATGCGGAAACCTCTCTACCTCCCCCCCCCCTCTCTTTCTCTCTCTCGCTTAGATGGCCTGCACCATGATTCGATCATCTATGCGGAAACCTCTCTCCCTCCCTCCCTCCCTCATCTCTCTCTCTCTCTCTCTCTCTCTCTCTTTTCTCTCTCTCTTTCTTGCTTAAACGGCCTACACCATGATTCGATCATCAATGCGGAAACCTCTCTACCTCCCCTCCCCCCCTCTCTTTCTCTCTCTCGCTTAGATGGCCTGCACCATGATTAGGCCAATGTGTGGTCATCTTTCTCTCTCTCTCTCTCTCTCTTGCTTAAATTACCTACACCATGATTAGATCATCAATGGGGAAAACGCGCTCTCTCTCTCTCTCTCTCTCTCTCTCTCTCTCTCTCTCTCTCTGTATGCTTGTATCTTTTTTCTCTCTCTCTGTCTTGCTTAAATTGCCTACACCATGATTAGGTTAATATGGGGTCATCTCTCTCTCTCTCTCTCTCTCTCTGTATGCTTGTATCTTTTTTCTCTCTCTCTGTCTTGCTTAAATTGCCTACACCATGATTAGGTTAATATGGGGTCATCTCTCTCTCTCTCTCTCTCTCTCTCTCTCTCTCTCTGTCTCTCTCTCTCCCTCTCTCTCTCTCTCTCTCTCTCTCTCTCTCTCTCTCTCTCTGTATGTCTGTATCTATTTCTCTCTCTCTTTCTTGCTTAAATGGCCTACACCATGATTATTCAATGTTGGTGTTTTCTCTCTTTCTCTGTATGTATGTATTACATATAATGTAAACCCCTTCACACATATAATGTCAACATCTACATAATTTTATAAAGTAAACGCTTGCATATAATGGCAACGTCTATATAATTATAATGTCAACACTTACACATCATATCAACGCCTACACATAATGTCAACGCCTTCATATAATATCAACGCCTACATATAACATCAATGCTTACATATAATGTTATTACACAAATGGGTGAGACAAGGGGAATTGTCCACTACGCCATGGTATTCAAATGTAAAACATAGTCTCCTATAAAGTTTTACACATAAAATATGACTGAGCTGTTGTTGAGTGGACAGCGTACAATCGCATAAGCCCTTTTAGTATTTGGCCGGTTGAGCTAACAATAGTCCACTTACCGGGCCCTAATGTAATGTGTTCCCGTCCCTTGAATTTTCCAAAATCCTTATTCATGTGGATTTGCGAGGCAATGCCTAAAATTGCTTTTTGTTGTGGCCATAAGCCTTCTTTGACCTCTTTGTTTAATGATGTTGCTATTTTACCGTGGTACCCGTGTGTAATTTCTCACACAGGGTCCAATAACACTTCACATTAACACCTTAGTAAACTACTGGCTTACTATTGATATACCTTGAATTAGCCATACACCTTAAATATTGGCTTACAATTGACATACACATTGATTACTTGCTTACAATAGTCATACACCTTAAATACTGGCTTTCATTTGACATACACATTGAATACTGGCTTACAATACCCATGTACCTTAAATACTGGCTTACATTTAACATACACATTGAATACTGACTAACAATAGCCATAAACCTTAAAAACTGACTTACAATAGCCATACACTTTAAATACTGGCTTACATTTGACATACACATTGAATACTGTCTTACAATAGCCATGCACCTTAAATACTGGCTTACAATTTACATACACATTGAATACTGACTTACAATAGCCATACACCTTAAATACTGATTTACAATAGCCATACACCTAAATACTGATTTACAATATCCATATGCATTTAATACTGGCTTACAATAGCCTTACACATTAAATACTGGCTTACAATAGCCATACACATTAAAAACTGGCTTACAATAGCCATACATCTCCAATACTTAATTAATCTGCCTGTATTTGGTTTTATTGTTACCTGATATAAAATAGTATACGATCAATTGGCACATACATTAGACATTAGCAGCATATTCCGAAAGGCGGTTCTACTCAGATTCATTTTGAGGTCGTTATTTATTAATAATAACATAATATATATGTGTTGAAAAAGAAGGTGGTAGCCCCCCTCTCTCAATAAAGAATCAAAACGTATCATTCAATTATTAGAGTTATATAGACTTTGAAAAGTGTATCGAAAACAATGTAACGTGTACAAATAAATAAAGCAATTGTAAATACAAAGCCATGTTGCTTCTCATCAAAGATTCTTCGTATTTGAATAAATGAAAACTTAACATATTATTAATTAATATTTATAAACTTGAATGTAAAATCTTAAGCTTAAGTTATGTCTATCAAAATAGGTCAGTTTAGAAAGTAATCACAGCTATTATGGTCCTAACCTATACGGGAGAGGACAGTTTAGAAAGCAATCACAGCTAATATGGTCTTAACGTATACGGGATAGGCCAGTTTAGAAAGTAATCACAGCCATTATGGTCCTAACGTATACGGGATAGGCCAGTTTAGAAAGTAATCACAGCCATTATGGTCCTAACGTATACGGGATAGGCCTGTTTAGAAAGTAATCACAGTCATTATGGTCCTAACGTATACGGATAGGCCAGTTTAGAAAGTGTTCACATATATTATGGTCCTAACCTATACGGATAGGCCAGTTTAGAAAGAATCACAGCTATTGTGGTCCTAACCTATACGGATAGGCCAGTTTAGAAAGTAATCACAGCTATTGTGGTCCTAACGTTTACGAAATAGGCCAGTTTAGAAAGTAATCACAGCCATTGTGGTCCTAACGTATACGGGATAGGCCAGTTTAGAAAGTAATCACAGCCATTATTGTCCTAACGTATACGAAATAAGCCTGTTTAGAAAGTAATCACAGCCATTTTGGTCCTAACGTATACGGGATAGGCCTGTTTAGAAAGAAATCAAAGATATTATGATCCTAACGTTTACAGGATAGGCCTGTTTAGAAAGAAATCAAATATATTATGGTCCTAACGTATACGGGATAGGCCTGTTTAGGAAGTATTTAATGATATTATGGTCCTAACGTATACGGGATAGGCCTGTTTAGGAAGTATTTAATGATATTATGGTCCTAACGTATACGGGATAGGCCTGTTTAGGAAGTATTTAATGATATTATGGTCCTAACGTATACGGGATAGGCCTGTTTAGAAAGAAATCAAAGATATTATGATCCTAACGTTTACAGGATAGGCCTGTTTAGAAAGTAATCAAATATATTATGGTCCTAACGTATACAGGATAGAGCTGTTTAGAAAGTATTCAATGATATTATGGTCCTAATGTATACGGGAAAGGCCTGTTTAGAAAGTAATCAAAGATATAATGGTCCTTACGTTGACAGGATAGGCCTGTTTAGAAAGTAATCAAAAATATTATGGTCCTAACGTATACGGGATAGGCCTGTTTAGAAAGTAATCAAAGATATTATGGTCCTAACGTATACAGGATAGACCTGTTTAGAAAGTATTCAATGATATTATGGTCCTAATGTATACGGGAAAGGCCTGTTTAGAAAGTAATCAAAGATATTATGGTCCTAACGTTGACAGGATAGGCCTGTTTAGAAAGTAAACAAAAATAGTATTGTCCTAACGTATACGGAATAGGCCTGTTTAGAAAGTATTCAATGACATTATGGTCCTAACGTATACGGGATAGGCCAGTTTAGAAAGAAATCACAGCCATTATGCTCCTAACGTATACGGAATAGGCCAGTTTAGAAAGAAATCACAGCTATTGTGATCCTAACGTATACGGATAGGCCAGTTTAGAAAGTAATCACAGCTATTGTGGTCCTAACGTATACGGATAGGCCAGTTTAGAAAGTAACCACAACTATTATGGTCCTAACGTATACGGGTAGGCCTGTTTAGAAAGTAATCAAATATATTATGGCCCTAACGTATACGGGAAAGGCCTGTTTAGAAAGTAATCACAGTTATTATGCCCCTAACATATACGGGATATGCCTGTTTAGAAAGTAATCACAGCTATTATGGTCCAAGCGTATACGGGATAGTCCAGTTAAGAAAGTAATCAAAGATATTATGGTCCTAACGTATACGGGATAGGCCTGTTCAGAAAGTAATCACAGCCATTATAGTCCTAACGTATACGGGAAAGGCCTGTTTAGAAAGTAATCAAAGATATTATGGTCCTAACGAATACGGGATAGGCCTGTTTAGAAAGTAATCACAGATATTATGGTCCTAACGTATACGGGATAGGCCAGTTTAGAAGTAATCACAGCTATTATGGTCCTAACGTATACGGGATAGGCCTGTTTAGAATTAATCACAGCTATTATGGTCCTAACGTATACGGGATAGGCCAGTTTAGAAAGTAATCACACAGCTATTATGGTCCTAAAGTATACGGGATAGGCCTGTTCAGAAAGTAATCGCCGCCATTATGGTCCTAACGTATACGGGATAGGCCGGTTTAGAAAGTAATCAAAGATATTATGGTCATAACTTATACGGGATTTGGTTAAGGTAGAGTTGTCATTGTGAAGATGGCCAAACATAAAGGCGTTGTGGTTTTGCATAAAAAATATATCTAATATAACGTATATATTATATATTATATATAAATATACATCATATCAAGTGTACATCATATCAAATATACTATTATATCATATCAAGTAAAATATATATAATATAAAATATATATCACATTAAATATATATCATATTAAATATATATCATATCAAATGTGTATGATATAAAATATCTATCTCCTTCGCAAAGGTATCGTTCGTTACACTTATTCACCTCTGCAACAGGCTAAATGTCAGGATTTTTAACGAAACTTTGTTATTATAGTATTTGCAGTTGAAAGCATATTGTTAAAACCAGGCAACAAAACTGGGAACAAATCATCACTATTTTACATTAGAACAAAAACAACTTTTACATGAATAAATGATGAGCTATTTTCTATTTTTTTTTTACGCAAAGCGATTTCCCGATTAATACGCATTTGAAATGGCATTAATCATGTGACTGGAAAATCACGTGAAACCGAAAGCAGTTCGGAGCCAATGACAGAGGTAAATATAATGATTCGAACGTGTTAGAGAGTGATATAATGTATATCATATCAAATAAAAGAATGGGTCGGATCGGGACAGGATTAATGAAATAATTGAACTTTCAGAAAATTTACAATCTATCTTACGGTCTTTTTTTAACTAATTTTAGCATATACCCAAAATGGTCGCAATGGAAATATGAAAAAATGCACAATTCATATAAAAAACAAGAGGCCAAAGAGGGCCTTAGGACACTCTACTGACGCATAGTGCCCATAGCACTTTCTGAAATTCCACAATATTTACCGTCTTTACAACTTAAATACCCCCACCACACCTATACTGAACAAAAACGTAATTGCTATGAAAAGGAAATACTTTAAATTCCCATAACATTCATCTGTAAAATAAATATAGTCCCCTGTACAGAACCCTTATACAACCCAACCCCTTAATTTGTCAGAACCACAATCACCCACTCTTAGCGATTTGCTATGACCAGAAATGATTTTTATGAAATATGAAATGAAATTTTAAAAAGATTTTTTTGTACACATGGATGCAAAATGAAATAAATCAGTTTTCCTTATAATATTCCTATGTAAAATTCCCATTACAGGACCACAATATATCCAAGCCCCTTGATATGCAGAATCTTCAATCCTTGTAGATTGCTGATGTAAGAATATTTTTTATCAAATATGAACTAATTTAACTGAAAGGTTATTTAGAGGAAATTTGTGAAAATTCCCAATTTTAACCTTATTGCACCATCCACCCCCTGGCCCCTTATGGAAATTAAATCCTCTTTATTGAAAAAAAAAATTATTGTTACAAGACAATGCTTTAGATCTCTAATTGAACAACATATTTACCCGAATGAACAAAAAAAATGAGAATTTTCCATTTTCCCATAGTATTCCTATGTAAAACTCAAAAACCCCTTACAGGGCCTCTATACATCCCAGTGTCCCTTGATTTGTTTAAACTTGAAACCTATACTCATTGGAATAATCTATATGAAATATGAACATATATGACTGACCTGTTGTTGAGAAGAAGATTTTTGAAAAATTTCTATTTTAACCCTTTTTTTTACCCACCCAGGCCCCTAATGGAAAGTCAATTCTGCCTATTTAGTCGAATCTTATTTCCTTTGACTAGATAATATTTCGGAACTCAAATTGAATAATAATTTTGCCTAAATAGATGATTTTTTTTTGTTTTCCCATAGTATCCCTACAGGGCCCCTATAAATTTTAGCCCTTAATTCTTATCTGCAATCAAACCCCTACACATACGGATAATTTATGCCAACTATGAATAAATCTGACATACAGGTTCTTAAGAAAACGAATTTTGAAATTCCCAATGTTTACCCTTTTGTGGCCCCTCCTGACCCCTTTAGATGGTGGAACCCATTCATTTTTACCAATCGAAAACACCTTCACCAAACAATGCTTCTGTGAAGATATAGGCAAAATCATTTCCATTTTAAAGAAAATGAATTAAAATTTATTATAATGACATGTGTCCCCTAATTGAACCCTCGGGGCGGGGTCATTTTTAACCCTAGGGACATCATTTGAACAAATCTAACAAAACTTTAGTTGGTTATCATTACGACATAAACCTTTTGAAAATATGTTAGGCCGTTCATGAGAAGATGATTTTTTTTAAGTTTTAGACTATTTTTAGTAATGGCGGCCATCTTGAATTTCAGATAAAAAACAACTGATGCTTTAGAAACATCGATGGGAAATTTCAGTTTAATTGGCCTAGTGGTTTCAGAGAAAGTGCTGCTAACAGACAACAGACGGCGGACGACGGACAACACGCCATCGCATGCGCCCTTCTGGCATTTGGCCAGTAGAGCTTAAAACTGAGAACGGGCAAATTCAGTTAATTGACATTTCCGGCTTTTTTCCAAATCTTTGATTAAGGCAAGTTATTGCGCGGAAACCCCCAAAAATACGATTTTTAACAAATAAAAGGGGCACAATTTTAGAACGACAAATACCGCAACCTTTTAAATCGAACTGAGCCTGTGTTTTGTCATTATAAACATTCTATTAAAATTTCAAAAGATTTGATTCAGGCATTCTTAAGTTATTGCACGCAAACAGACCGACGGACAGACCCAAATTTTGCAAAAACGAGGGACAACAATGTACGACTATTCGTAGAGTGGAGGAGGAGGGTTAACTTTTTTACCAGGTAATATTTCTATGCATCCATTTACCGGACACATGTGTGTTAAGAATTACCTATGGACCGCCAAGAGACAAGAACTATAACTTTGGATTGCATTTTGGCAGAATAATTACCCTTTTGCTCTTGATTTTCCAGGTTAACATTTTATTATCAGCTAAGATATCTATGCATTCACACATTGGATATGAATAAAACTTCACACGTGTGTTCAGCATCATCAACGAAACACACAGAAGCAAGAAACATAACTTTGAGTTACGTTTTGGCAGAATTAAAGACCTTTTGGACATAAAAACTATTGTTTTTAACAGATTAAAGTATTTGAGCAGGTACATATTTCATCAACCTATCATTGGATATGAATGGAACTTCACATGTGTGTTCAACATCATCTAGGAAACTTATAAAGACAAGAACCATGACTCTTTATTATTGATTGCCTTTTAGCTGAAGTATTGCCCTTTTAGGCTTAGAAATTTTGCTACGGTTTTTAGCAAAAAGGGTCAGTTAATGATTATCTCTCAAATCTGTTTCTACCAAAGTTGGAGACCTAGAGCTCAGATATAATTTGTCACTTTAAAAACAATCAAATGTATTGTTGTTGTTTTTTCATTTTCATAAACGTTTATTGTTTCCTGTAGTCCCGATTTTTATGAAAATGATAATCTGTGCATGGTGGTACATTTCAATTATAGATCTTTTGTAAGCCCACCATTCATTTGTGTTCTTTGTTAAATAATTTAAGTTTGAAGGCTTGTCATTTATAAAGAGACCCAAATGAAAGAAGTGAAACTTTCATTTTATTCACTTTTTTTTTGTATTATTCCTACTTTATATGACTCAATGGAGAGGAGTGACATATGTATTATTCACCTGACCAGGGACAATTTCGGAAATATTTTTTTTATCACTTGGATTCGAATTCATGGCCCCTGCGGCGTCAGCGATCAGCACATTAATAACGACGTGTCTACCAACAAAGAGAAAGTAGGCTTTTGAAACATGAATTCATATCCAAATTGCCAAGCATAAACTCACATAAATTCACATTTTAAACATGACATTTCTATCAAAATACATCAATAATACTAGTCAAATATAAAAAAATGAGCATTAAATAAGGAAAATGCATTTTTAAAAAAAAAGAAACAATGATTATTTATAACCGCCATTAGGCGATGGTACTATGTATTGAAACAACGTAGGATGTGAAAGGGTATCCAGCTGTGATAAGCTGTACATGCTGGTATATGTTTATTTCAACTATGGATCCCTTTTCATGAACGGATACCGAAGTATTGCACTATGTGAAAAAACTGAAACAATTTAGAATGTGGAAGTATATCCAGCATTAGTCAACTGTATGTGTTGGTACACGACTATTGATTCATTTACAATATTTGGTATATTATCATATCATTTGTAGGCAGTGCATATATCGCATAAAATATGTAAAAATATTGATAAACTAATCTTGAAATAGAAGATCACATCAACTATAGTTTACATTATATTTTAAATTCTTGCTAGAATTATATCAGTAATTTCTTGATATTTTTTATATCATTCTAGTCATGCAATTGTAGTAATTAGGATTATTATACGTACACGATGTGCGTTAAGTATTTGCACACCTATCGGTCTACTTGTCAGCAACTATTGGCACACCTATCGGTTTATTTGTCAGCAATTATTGGCACACCTATCGTGCTACTTGTCAGCAATTATTGGCACACCTATCGGGTTATTTGGTAGCAATTATTGGCACACCTATCGGGTTATTTGTCAGCAATTATTGGCACACCTATCGGGCTACTTGTCAGAAATTATTGGCACACCTATCGGGTTATTTGTCAGCAAATGGCGAATGAAGTTTAAGGTTTGAACGCCAAATGTAACTAAATGCTAAAATAAATAATATTAAAGCAATATAAGTCATCCATTCATCTTATTGTTTTCAAAAACAGAAATAAAAAAACTGTTAATATTGAAAATGAATACTGTTGTTGAATTATTTCGCTAATTCATTTTAACGAACAAGCAATAGTTAGGACAACTTAATGTTACCACCCCTGAGTGGTATATTATTTGTCTTCCGTTTTGTACTCATTTCCTGAAATAGCTATTATTTAAGAACAGCATCGAAAAAGTTGAGCGCGCTGTCCCTACGACAGCTCTTTTTAATTATTGCTTATTTTAGTGTTTAAAACAACTGAATGGCTAAGTTATAGGTACCCGTCTTTTTAAATGTCATTGACAATTTTTTTCTGAAAAGCATTTAAACATATCGTATACGTTACTACCTTAATTAACATTCTATTTTGTGTAAACATGTAGTACATACCAGATACAACATCTCAAACAGATTGAAAGTATGACGTTGCCCTCCCTTCTCATCTGCAGCAAGAAATCACAGCCCTTATAAACCATTTTGAAAATATGTCAAACTAAATTCCATAGGAAATATCTTGCTACCGTGACAAAAAGGCGCGCAACTATGTTGTGAGACCCTAATGGTGATAAAACACTGGTTTCATTGAAACAATTTGACGTTGGGGCACTTGGAATATTGCAGTTCCATATACTTTGCTCTTTGTTAGGTTATACACTTACACAAACACAGAAACATCTTTAGAGTGCGAACGATGAATCTATTTCAAGGCTGTACTGTTCAAATGGCACAAATGTTTTCGAGATGGCCGGGACTGTGACCAGTCATTACTAAAGAACTCACGGACGCTGATTTGACATATTGGAACGTGTAAAATGGCTATAATTCTTCTAAAATAAAATGGTTGTTTTCCCATGTGTTTCAGTGAAATCCATTATTTGTAGCGAAACAAATTTTTACCGAATTTTCTAAGTGAAAAAGAGGACAAAATTCTGTCTCAAACCATAACAGCAGAGTTACCTTTTTAAATTTGAATAATAAAATGAATAAAGAAGCAATACATAATTTTACTAGATATTCTGTTATATGCTCTTATAATTCCAATCTCATTATCATATATGTATTTAAAGCATTTTCATTGAACAACGTTATTTTTTTAAAGACTTTTATTTTTCGATAAAACCGTGGAGCCGGACTACTTTTACGTTTCTCGCGTAAACAAAAAAGCATCGACATTTTGATGGTCGGTTTAACAATATACGAACTTAAATGACGTTCACAACGGTTCCACACTTATTTTGATAATAAAATACAACAAAAACAAATGTTAAATCTAGTCCTAGCTGTTTTCATCTGTTTATTGTTTTAAAGATTTCTTTGGTTCAGCGATTTAACCGGGCGTCACAATCAGATCATAAGTTGTTTGAAAAACAATGAAGTAGGTCGTAAAATATTCAGATTTGAGATGCATAGTGTACCATTAACCCATTGTACCATTGGTTTACCGAACGTAAATACTAGTCGTTGACAAAATGTTCCACAAACCAATTTATTCGACAGGAAAAATGAAATAAAAACACGTACATGTAGTTGAAGTTCAGAAGCAGACGATCGTGAGACAATGTAAATACACAAACCTTGCACGTAAAAGTCGTTGAAAACGTTCCAAATTCGGATTCTCCATGGATGAGTGTGGATCTATATGACCTTCGTAAATATTGACACATCTTTAAAAACAAGCGTGTAGACAAAAACTAAACAATGACGCCAGCGTCTACACTGTGTTGTTTTTTTCCAGGAATTATTGATTTTTTATTTGTATAAAACGAGAGATAAAAGGCGGATGTTTAATTTTTTAACAGCAAAATATTTCGTCATTTTACAATAAACCAACTTATGTTACAGAGTTCATCTGATAATGGAAACAATAGCCATTACGATATTACTGGATATTACATCTAGAGAATTTTATGTCAACTAGGACAGAGGTGGTGTATTCTTACGTGTTTACTTTGCAGGATATAGTTTTTTTTGTTGTTTTTTTTTCATTCATTTGAGGAGTCTTAAATTAAATATAATCATCAGGATTGGAATTATAAAGATTAAATTATTTTGTGATTCGACATTCTTTACACATGCTTAAAAAACACAAAAAATGAATTTAATCCTATAATAATTCAGTGTTCTGAAATAAATACTACCAAATGAAAATAGTATGCTTTCATATAGATATGATTAGTACACCATTTAAATTATTATAAAACATATATTGACACTTTGAGAATTACTCAAAATACTAACAGTCCTGGTGGATAAATACCTGGTAGTTGAGTATTTAGACTAAGTGTTTGAACAAATTCCAAAATTGTATGTTATTAAATTTATTGTTACCGAAACATTAAACAGAGAGCCCGTAAATACAACCACAAAGTTGAACAAATACAATGTTACTTTAGTAGATAACACGCTAGAGAGAGAGAGAGAGAGAGAGAGAGAGAGAGAGAGAGAGAGAGAAACTTACCAAACGGTCCTTTGTATAGAATAAGGAATGCCCGTCAGTTTCAACCGAGCGTCATGGTCTCATCTTGTTGAATTGTAACAAAGTTTGTAATACAAGTCTTCTAGCTCTAACTACAATACACACTCAGCAACTAGCTAATCAAGGCTCAACTGTTCTGCTTTATTTCAGCAAGTTTTATCTACAACGTTTATAAATCACTTATGAATCCTTTTTACAAATAATGTCAAAGAATACGCTAAATATACGCATGGATATACACTCGACATTTAGATCAATTGAGCGCGTTCCGTTGTGCGCGATGTTATATAATACTTGGTTACCCATGACAACGTAGTGACGTATTAGAGGTTACCAATGGTAACAGGATGACGTAGCAGATGTTACAACTGGTGACCACTTTTATAAAAGTAGAGTTAAGGAAGTATAAATTAGTATAAAATAATAGTATATATATTTCCTAAAGCCTTGTTTAGTAACATAATATAAATCTGTGGAGCGCGTGGTCTAGTGGTAGAGCACCGAATCCATGATAGGAGGGTCGGGGATTCGATCCTTGAGAAAGACACCTTTTTTTGCATATTATGCTTTGTACCAGGACGCTCGAATTGTGTCTAAGATGTGATTTGTAAGAACTTGTTTCACAATCGAAGTAAAATAAATAAGTTTAAACTAAACTATCGCAATGTATTCTTTAATAGTGTTAATGAGCTATTACTTTAAAAGGGAAACGCGGCAATTTTGATAATTTTTCACTGAACCCTATGCTTAAAGGTTATACATCTAGGGCTACATGACGCACATATGAAACAAGACTACTCTAGTATGTGTACTAACTAACACTCTGTGTTGTAGTTTTGAAAGGGAGTTTCGAACATTCGTGCTCATATTGAGTAAACTTGTAACAAGTGTTTTATATTAATACGTTTTTATCAACAATACCCATTTGTTTGTTTTTGAAGAAATGTTACACATATTTCTGATGATTTCACTAGTTTTGAACCTGAATTTTCGTTATTTTTTTTTCTACACATCTTTTTTAATGGGGTTAAACGCCATTTTCAACACATTTCAGGTTATATATGGCATATCCAATTTTATGGGTGGAGGAAGACATCAGAATGAATCTGAGTAGAACCACCGTCCGTCCGCAAGTAACTGGCAAACTCTCTCATATAAAGTTGTTTTAAGCGAGCGGGACTCGAACCTACGACCATAGCGGTGAGAGGTAACTGATCTTGATACGCGCCTTAGACTTCTAAACGTCTATGGTAATGCAAGCCTGATGGTATAAAATAACTATCAGGTAAAACCACGCGACTCTCATTAAAGTATTTTTAGTTTTGCCAAATCTCGTTTAAAACGTCCTTGTCAAAATGATCTTCGTGTCAGCAATGCACTCAAACAAAGGGGAGCTATAATACAAGAATATTGAAAGATGCACCTCGTCAGTCATCCAAACAAAGCTCTTGAATTTACACCGACTTGTGCATTCAGGTCACTGAATAGCGAATGTTGCATCAGTGAAGAAACCACAAATAACAATATGAAAGATTACGGGTGCTTCTTTTGTACTCTTTATGGATAGATCAAGTGTAAATATTTTCCTCATGGTAAAGCAGACTGAAACAGACACGATGTAAAATGTTTAATACATTTTAGTTTTATTACACGCTACTCAGGTGAACGTATATCACCACAACTGCTACGAAACTTTTAAAATGTTACATCACTGACTATCACACGATACCGCACAGGGAGGGAATGGAGATGAACATATCATTTTCAACAATTTACAGTTTTACTGTGCGAGGAATGAATTTGTGAAAAAAATGTCTATTCGCCGTTTTGGCAAACTGTCTCACATAGGTTTACGATTGAACTGGTACCGAACCCAAATTCTGTGACCAACATATGTGTACCCTCTAAAGTCCTCATTCAAGTATTTTTTACGGACACCAGGTTGGAACGTCCTATTACATTTTCTAAATGTTAAGCGACTCTTCTTTGTGTAACAAAGAGAATAAACACTGGGATGCCGGCTACAGTACAGGTTTTGTTTCAATAATATGATAAGGATACCTGAGACATACAAAAGGCGTCCATTAATATATATATATATATATATATATATATATATATATATAAAAGACATATGGTCTTTTGTGGGGTCTTTGAATGACACCTTTGTGTGGGGTTTCTTTAAGGGCCCACATTTTCTATATATAACGGATATATATAGCCCTTATAAGCTAGTATCGTACATGAATGCTGATGCCCCACAGGATATACATATTTCCTTATATATATATATATAGACCACATAAATGCTTATATGGCTCCTGTTACAAATTTCAACAGTTCGATAGCGATTAATGACTCAGATTGTGCACAAGTTTTAAAATTTTTATGTTGCAAATTAACCCATAACTTGGGCTTCCACATAAACAAAATGTATTTGCAATACAGTTTGCGCAAACACTAATGTATGTTCAATCATACCCAGGTAACCCTGTATATAAATGTGTTTTTTTTTCATGATTGAAAACATTCTTAACAGCATTTTTGTGGAAAGTTAAGTTAAATGGAAGGTTTTACATCATTTGGCATTTTATAGTAAATGTAGATGTTAATAGCTATGTAAGTAGTTATATATTTTTAATGTAGTCTCTTATAATTTAAACTGAATCACATTGTATTTTAAGGTCACCTGAGACTTTGTCTCAAGGAACCTTTTGTGATCGCCTTTATCTGTCGACTTCTCAAAAACATAAGTTCAATCGTTATCAAATGTTGTATGCAGCTTTGGTACCAAAAGATTGAATCAAAATTGTGAATTGCATGGTCCTCACTTCACAGGGGCCTTGGGGGCCAAAACTGTCAAATTCAAGGTAAACTTTGAAAATCTTCTTACTATAGGAAGCACTGGGAAACAAATGGTGAGCATGATTATGGACGTCTATGATACCTTTATAAGAATTGAATGTCCCTGGGTCTCATGGTTTGGCCCTGAGGGTTGGGCTTAAAATATTTTAGAGCATCTAAACAATTCACATTTTAAAATCCTTCTCAAAAACCATAAACTCAGTCGTAATGAATTGTATACAGCTTTTATACCTAGATAAGAGTTGTGCGAATGCTTTTTGGTGTGATTTGTTGTTGCTGACATGACGGTGAATACTTATGTGAAGTTCATGGTCCCCACCCCATGAGGTCTTGGGGGCAGGGCCAAAACAGTCGAATTTAAGGTTAATTTTAAAAATCTTCTTATTAAAGGAAGCGTTCAGAAGAAAATTGTGAGCATGATTATTGACGACTAGGGGTCCTTTATCAAAATTGATAAAAAAAGAGAAATTGACAAAAAAACGTTATTTCTTATGACTGAATAGACTTCTGCGAAAGTTTTTTATGTGATATGATGTTGCTGACACAACGGTTAATACCTGTGTGAACTTCATGGTCACCCCTCTCCCGCGTATGATTATTGACATTCTTTATGAAAATTGTGACTTTCATGTCCCCCAGTTGGGAGTGGGGCTACTTTATTAAATCTATTTAAGAGAAACATACAAAAACCTCATTTCTGATGACTGAATAGTTTTTGAATGGTTTTTGGTGTAGTTTTTGAATGTCCCACTCCCTCTGTATTCTTGGTCCAAAACAGTCAAATTTATTGCAAACTTTAGAAATCTTTTTTATTATAAGAAGCACTAGAAAACAAATTGCAAGCATAGTTAATGAGGCCTAGGAGTCCGTCATAAAAATTGTGAATTTCATGTTCTCGGGTGTCATGGTTTGACCCTTGCGGTAGGTACTACTTGACTAAATCTGTATAAGAATACTTGATGTCATTTGTTGATGCAGATCGTGAGATGTTCAAAATCCTTGTTTGGATTTTTGCTGCTTTCCGAAAGACAAAATATGGAAAATAAGTTCATATAGCTTTATGTCATCAAGGATAATCGGGTGACCATTAAGGTCCATGGGCCTCTTGTTATGAAAAGTGATGTCTTGCTATATGTATATACAATGATAATATCATAATAAAAGAATAAACCTACACTTTTGCAGATTAATCTACAAATAATGCAGCTTGTTGGTGGCAAAATGTCACAAAAGGAATAGTGTACATGGCTGCAATATTAAAATCAAAGATCTGAAAGACCTGAGGGAAGGCTCGCTGATTGTGTTAATTCGAAAATGTAGGTTCGGAAATTGGAAAACTTCTGAAATGTTAAGTAAGAAGGCAATTCATTGGGATTTAAAAAAGAATGTGGTGTATTTGATATTTCTTTTGTGTATCTATATAAATAATCTCCTGCATACAAAACAGAGTCCATATCAATACTTTCCAACAGTAGCTATCAAACGGTTTTAATAACGCATTTGCAAAAAATGCTAAACAACATGGTACACACTGTCTTCCCTGTGAAAATTGACTGAATATTCGATTACCCTGGTGAAAATTGCCATTTACAGGGAATTTTGTAAACTGGTAACGTGGTGGTCCAGGATTCCTTTCCACATCTCCACATAAAATCAACATAAAAGTTATCAACATGAACAACCTATATGAAAGCTTGACAAACAAACCTTCATATTCTGACGTTTGACTTTTTGATATGTTATTGATCGACACATGCTTCCCATAAAATCTACCAATTTTACATCTCGACTGCTCAATATCTATCCCCATTATTTCATAAAAAAAGAAGAATGTACCGCTTTAAAGTGCCTTTTAATAATGTGCAAACAATCACCAATAATGAATGAATTATTGTTTATTTAAAAGATAGTTAAATTCTTGAAAAAACACAAATATACAATTCAAAAGAGTCATCTGAACTCTTAACTTGTCCAACTCCTCAAGCAAGAATTTCAACGTTTCAGCTCTAGATAAACATTATGTTTTAACTTCGAACTCCAGATTATGTTTTTCCATGAATCATCTTCAGTCTGGCAATCATATATTTTGTGCTATAACTCCAGTCAATTTTAATATCTCTAGTTCGTCGTAAATTTTGCATTTGTAAATCTATACATCCGTCAAATGTGTACGTGATGATATATGTTTCCATTCTATATATTTAATATAACTCAACTGAGTTCGAAAAAAAGGCGATTTTGCTGCTATAAATTTGGACGTCAAAAATTGATGATCTAAAAATAAATTAAAATCTATGTTGAAAATTATATATAAAGACAACTGGTTAGTTATGAGGTCAAAATTTCAAATCTGGTTCCTGGGTTTTGTCGAACGCCCCATAATTAGTTACTATATAGATACTAGTAAACATATAACCCATAGCGTGCTTTCATATATATATATGCATATATATGCCTCGTAACTCAACTTATATGCTATTTCCTTCTGAGACCGACTTGTGGATGTTTGGTACATACGACAACGTTAGTGGAAATATAGCGATTATGTAGTGCATCAATTGTGGGGTCCTGTATAGAACCCGCTTTCCCAAAGAAATAGTAGGAACATAGACGTATGAGCTGGGGTGGGGTGGGGGGGGGGGGGGGGGGGGGGGGGGTGGGGGGGCGCCATCATGCATTTGGTACTTGTCTTGTGTAAATTAGGTACCTATCGTGTGGTCTCCATGCCGTTGGTGCTTTTCTTATGTAATTTAAGTACCAAACGTGTGGTTCTTATGTTGTTAGTTCTTTAATTGTGTAATTTAGGTACCAATCGTGTGCATATTATAAAGTTGGTGCTTGTCTGGTGTAATACAGGTACCAAGCGTGTGCATATTATGCCGTTGGTGCCTGTCTTGGGTATTTTAGGTATCAAATGTGTGGTTCTCTTATGCGGTTGTTGACTGTCTTGTGTATTTTAATTACCATACACGTGCTTATCATGCAGGTAAGGCTTGTCGTGTGCAATTTAGGCATCAAACGTGTGCTTATCATGCAGTTAGTACTTGCCTTGTGTTATTTAGGCATCAAACGCGTGCTTATCATGCAGTTAGTGCTTACCTTGTGATATTTAGGCGCCAAATGTGTGCTTATCATGCAGTTAGTGCTTGCCTTGTTTTATTTAGGTATCAAACGTGTGCTTATCATGCAGTTAATGCTTGCCTTGTGTTACTTAGGTACCAAACGTGTGCTTATCATGCAGTTAGTGATTGCCTTTTGTAATTTAGGTACGAAACGTGTGGACCTGACGCTGTTGGTGCTTGTCTTGTCTATTTTAGGTACCAAACGTTTGTTTTTCATTTCGTTGGTGCTTCTACTGTGTAACTTAGGTACCAAACACGTGCTTATCATGTCAGTAGCGCTTGTCTTATGTAATTAATATTGCATATATTGTGATTGTCTCGTGTAGTTTAGGAACTAAACGTGAGGATCTCACATCGTTGGTGATCGAAGTTTTGGTTAACACAAAATATAATATATGCCTTTTGTATATAGGTTACCAACATTTTCCTGAAGCGCCTGATTCGTGGAGTGCTTGGTCCATAGAGCCTCGGACCGATTGGGGAGACGCGGGTTCGATACCCCGCCACGGCTATGTGTAATGTCTTTGAGCAAGACCTTTTATTCGCATATATTTAAATAAGTTTAAATAATATTTTTCTTGGTGTAATGAAGTTACCAACGTCTGTTTTTTCACGGTGTTGATTAAGTCATAGACACTGGTACTGGTGTGTTTGTGTAGTAAGGTTTTGAACACAAAGGTGTATAGAGAGAGAACATAAAAGGAGAAAGTGAAAATGAGGATAAAGTGACTTCAAACCCAGGAGACGCAGGTTCGATCCCCCGCTCCTACATCTAAAAATACTTATCAGTCTTTCGGATGAGACTTTAACAAAAATGGAGATCCCATGTATCGGTGCTTTCACCGGGCATGTAAAAGACTCGGGGACACTACAAAAAGGTATTCTGTATCTCTGCACTATCATCTAAAACTCTAAAAATTACTAATAATCTTCTGGAGGCGTCGCCAATAGAGAAAACGGTGACGACAATAAATGGAAATATCAACAACATGATAAAGTTATGGTACGGAAGAATGGAAGAATATTAGAACACTTAATGATAGACGACAGAGAAAGAAAGATAGGTGATTAAGAGAGAGAGAGAGAGAGAGAGAGAGAGAGAGAGAGACATAGAGAGAGACAGAGAGAGAGACAGAGAGTGTGTGTGTGAGTCAGTCAGTCAGACAGACAGACAGACAGACAGACAGACAGACAGACAGACAGACAGACAGACAGACAGACAGACAGACAGACAGACAGACAGACAGACAGACAGACAGACAGAAACGATAATGGGATGCTCATTTAATTTTGGAATGAATGAATGAATTGTAAGAGAATACTCAGCAACAAAATCGTTATAAAAGTTATGTAAAATCATATAAGTACGAGACATTCAGATTTTTTGTGTTTTGGATTTAAAACCAAATATAAAAATATATTAACGTCTGCATAAGTATATACTATAAAGATACGCTTTCTGTTCAATTGGCGCAGTTCGTGTGCATATCTATTACATTTGTTCAAAATATATTGTCAGAGTTTTATAATAGTATACGTAATACTAGCTGTCATTCTTGTACAATGACACCTGTTGAGTGTACATAACCTCTTTAGTGCAGTACATAAACACAAATCTAAGCAAGTTTTAATGAAAATGTTGGTATAATATGTCACTGCATTTTCTCAAAAATAACTTGAGCTTTGTAGATATATAGCTTGCTTTTTTTCCACCAAACCTGCCACGGAGTGGATCAGTATAAGGAAAATGGTAATACAAAATAACATAAGACTATTTATCACCATAAGGATTAGCATCAGAGAATTCAATTTTCACACGAATATTTAAGAATGCAGCATCTGATTGACGTTTGAAATTTCCCCGGGATGTGCGTGCGTGCGTGTGTGTTAAGGGTGGGGGGCTTCCGCTTCCCACAAACTCCTTGATACAAATACAGATTCAAAAAGTAAAGAAAAGAGATTAAAAACGCTCAGGAAATGTGGAACGTGAGATATAGGGTTAGGGTGAATAGTGTTAGGGTGAGAGAGAGAGAGAGAGAGAGAGAGAGAGAGAGAGAGAGAGAGAGAGAGAGAGCGAAAGAGAGAGATAGAGAGAGAGAGAGAGAGAGAGAGAGAGAGAGAGAGAGAGAGAGAGAGGCAGGCAGGCAGGCAGGCAGAGAGGAGAGAATTTAAGAAACATAGGAGGAGCTCCCTAAAGGTAAATCGATTGTTTATTGATAAGTTTAATATACAGTAGAACTTTGATGGCATTGTTTCATTGTTTAACATCATACCAAATATGTTTATGCATATACATCGAAATAGGATTTTGTTCGGGACTAAATAAGTGGTTCGAACTATATATGGTGTTCTAGCCATCCGTGTTCGAACCAACGAAGTTCTACTGTATAATCACCTTTCGTAAGTCACTTATTCAAATGATTATGACAACATCCGTAAGTGACTAACTGGCTAAAAATGCAAATCTCTACAATAACATAATTGGCTTGTTTACAAGTAGAGACAACCATAACCTTGTACTTTACTGCAGGTAAAGAAGCGTTGATATTGATATGAATGATTTTGCACATTGTATTGTTATGCAAAGCGTTTCTGTGTATGTCACATTAACCTTGTACTTTACTGCAGTTAGGGAAGTCTTGATATTGATATGAGTGAGATTGCACATTGTATTGTTAAATATCTGTTTTAAACATATCGCGTGTTTCAATAACGTACAAACATGACATGATCTTTAACAAATAGTTTGTTAATGTTTTAGTGTTTACTTTATTAAACATGAAACACTAGAAGGAATATAAAGCTTTGGATAATTGCAGTGTTACTAATCAAAGCAAAAAGATGTGTAAAACTGCTGCGTAATATATCAGCTATTCACATTTATTAGTTTACTAAAATACTTTAGAGGGACACGCTTTAATTTTCACTTAAATCTATTTCTGAGAAGCATATACATGTATACTTATTATGTAAAGTTACATTACCATAGCATATGTTATGTCTTGGGTTGAAAAAAAGTGCATAACTCTTGTTAACATTATATTTGGCAGATCTTCTACAGCAAGTGCAAATCATATTTTAATTTCTTGATTTGTATCGGAATGATAGAACTTATTCCAAGTATATAAAGATGAATACAGTAGCACTTCGATGGATCGAACCCGACAGGACTGAACAAAATAGTTCGAACGAAGAGTGTCAAAATACATTTAGATATGTTGGCTGGACCTAATTTCTAGTTCGACTCGGTGTTCTAGCCATCGGAGGTAGAATAATAGAATTTAGTTAGTATTTCGACCGGGACCAGACAAATGGTTCGATCCATGTGTGGTGTTCCAGCCATCCGTGTTCGAGCCAACGAAGTTCTACTGTATATATATATATATATATATATATATATATATAACATGCTTTCCGTCTTCCGTGACCTAGTCGTTAATGAGTCTGCCTCCGAAGCGGGAGGTCGAAGGTTCGAAGCTGGTATAGCATATACTGCAGTAAGACATCATGGTGTTAATAAAGTGACTTTTATAGGATTTAAACATATGCATGTATTTATGAGCATTTGAGGACTTCTTTTTTTAAAAAATCTCAGGGTGTCACTGCACCCTCTTTTAAAAAAAACAACATGGTCAACCTACCAGTTATTGTGCATTTAATGTGGGTTTACATTCCTGCAATGAAAAAATAAATAAAATAAATCTTTATGGAATTCTTTTTTACCATGGAAATCCTAGACCTTATTTTATATAGAGCAAAGAACACAATTCAACTGTGTTTTGAGACCTAAAGGCGAGCATCTATAATAATAATAATTATTGCTGTTGTTTTTATAAAGACTTTCATTTCAACTAGACAATATCAGGGACATATAAACAATTAAGCCACAAACGATACCCTGTCCCTTGGCAGGAAACAGGTGCGAAAATGGCACATTGTTATCATAACAAAATTCAAGGACTTGTATAAAGTCTTTATAGAATTCCTTGCAAAATTACTCAACCGCGATAAGGAGTCATAGAGTCACAACCCCCAATATTTATAATTATAATTAACACGCGTCGTATACGGTAGAGAAATAATAAATTGCAGTAAACATAATTACATGCAACTTTATTTTGATAAGAATTGTTTATTTAAATAAAAGGAAGTTTTATAGTGTACAAACAGGAAGGAATAAAACTACCTGGTAAATACAATTATCATCTCATTAGTGGGGCGTTATACACTGTTAATGAATCTAAAAATATTAGTGACATGAATAATTAAATGGGTAGTTTAAACATATTTTATTGCATAATTCACATAGCAAACGGGTGATAGAATTAGTGATTGATATTAGAGCTGCGGCCTATTTTCATTTCCGTGACGCGTGATTTGCAACTGCATATTGCCTTAAATTAATGCTTTTTTTTTTAATTAATTCCGTTTAGAAAATATTATTTTTACTTTTGATTTTGTAAGAACATAACTCACCGATCAGTCATTGTTTCAAGAATAATTTATTTATTTGTGTAGTATATATTCTTAATTAAATATGAAGCCTATTTTGTAATTTACATAAATGATATGTTGTTCATTATGTTTTTATGTTTATGTTATTCAATATTTAATATTTTTATTTTACTAAAGTTAATTACGCTGTCTTCTTTTATTTTTATACTTAAATAATATAATTATAAGTTTATCATTCATGTTGTTTAATCAGCGATTTCAATAGTTATTACAGTACTGCATGACATGGTTGTGGGTATTTGTCGCCGTTTTTGCGAAGGAATGCCCGTGAGAAAATGCTTAATTCTCAGTAGTTCTATGAATATGTTTATAACATCACTCGATCAGGTAATAGATTAGCTTTCGATCGATGTATGTTTCACTAAAATAACAGTTATTAATTTAGAAAAAAATTATGTTTGTGATTCACTGTTGGTGATTTTCTTTCTCTTATAGCGGCCAATAACACGTTTATGTTCTATATTAATAAGTGTATGTTTTAAGAATAAAATAACACTCCCAGTGTATGTTTTAAGAATAAAATAACACTCCCAGTATGTTCATCCTATGTTTAAACGAAGACACGCGATTTCAAATGATTAATAACCTTTAAACAAATGTAATTATTCGATTCAAAACAGTAACAAATGCGTATGATTTTTCCGCGTGTGAATCTCATGACCCCCACGGCAGATCCACACGCGTGGACTATCGGGAGTGCGTGTGAATCTAACGTGACACTGGTAAACCCATGCCGAAAAAACGTTCGGACTTAGTCGTTTTTTGAGCAAAAAATGAATATTTCTTGAGCATGTTTCAGCCTACCGGACAGGTCAATAACCGTAGTATATGATATGTTTGATTTCTGGGGGCTGTAGGCATTAGCATTCCCTAAGGATTTATGTAAATATCACCTCCATAGTGCTAGGAATAAGGTGCTAGGGATGCGTGGAACATGGTAAAAATTTTGAAAAAATCATATTTGCCGGTATGCGATTTTTTCAAAACAAATCTTATCGGAACCCATCAATCTGGGTATCAGAGTGTACCTAGATGTCCCCTGTACGAATTGAACGACTACCAACAACCACCCATGCATGTTCGAACCCCGTGCGTTACAGCAAAAAGAGTGAAAATAAAATTAATAATGCATATCCGTGCAATTCAACCAAACTCGTCATATTTGGTCGATTATAGGTGCCATGTTCAAACCCCTTGCCCAGAGGCCATTTCTTGTCGGAATTTGATGATCTTGGTGTCGTTGGGCAGGTATTGAATAGATCTTAAGGTTGCCGTACCTCACTGATCCATGGGCATTCGGTCAATGTCATTCCTGGGGCCTAGAACTGAGGTGGTCACCCTGGCACGTGCGCCATTCTAAGAGCCATGGGCGATGGGTTCATCTTCATATATGTTGTAGGGAATTTAATTATGAGCAACTTTTGTCTTTAACTTATATGGCTAACTCAAACCGTTTAGCTAGTAGAGCCTTAACCCCAACTCAGATACGGTCAGCCGAAGGGCCAAAAAGGGCTTGAACCTTATCTGAGAGGCCATTTCCTGTCCGATTTTTTCAAGTTGGGTATCGTTGGAAAGGTCTTCGCGAGCCTGACAAAGTGGCGTCGAGTTTTGTTAAAAAATCGCAAACCCGTGTACGTGCATGTGCACAAATAGAAATTAGGGATCTAAAGAAAAAAAAAGTATTAGCTCAATCTCGTCAAATAAAGGCTAGTTTATTTGTACCGTTTCGAAAAATAACTTATACTTTTTCGTATAGCTCGGATCAAAAATTGGTAACCCGTGCCAGAAAATGAGAGGCACGTGCATTGAATTATTTTTCATATATGTTGTAGAACACCTTATTTTCGGCAACTTTTGTTCTGAGAGTGATCAGCTATCTGTCTTCGTTTAGTCCGAAACTGCCCGTGCCAACACGTGCCACTCCCAAAAATGCCGCACATTTGGGGTGCCATGTTCAAACCCTGGTACTAACGTCTTTCTTGTGACGTTTTTAACCCAGACATAGGGTTCGACAGGTATTACGTAGCTATTGAGGTTGGTATATATTTTTTTAGAAAATATGACCACCAGGGGTCGCCAGCGGGCCTCGAACTTAGGCTATGTTGTAGCACGTGCCGGAAAATGAGAGCCATGTGCATTGAGATCATGTTGATATATGTTGTAGAGAGTTTAATCCTAAACAACATTTGTTCTTGGAGTGATAAGCTATCTGTCTCCCTGCATACCCGTACAATTCCACCGATTTTGGCGAATTTAGGTTTCATGTTCAACCCTTGCCCAGAGGTCAATTCTTGTCGGAATTTGATGATCTTGGTGTTGTTGGACAGGTATTGAATAGATATTAAGGTTGCCGTACCTCACTGACCCGAGAGCACTCGGTCGAGTTTTGTTAATAAATCTGAAGCACGTGCACGTGCAAAAATTAAACATTATACCTAGAGTCGATTTTTTTGTTAGCTAGATCTGTCAAATAAAGGCCAGTTTGTTCTTAACATTTTAAAAAATCACTTATACTTTTCTATATTACTGATTTAAAAAATCGACATTTTGGCCGATTTTTTCATTTTTTACCATGTTCGAGCCTCCGTAAAGGCCATATGCCGTACCACAAGGCTATAAAACTATACATTTTCGGAAAGATCTATTCAAGCCCTTCAACATGATATCAAAAATATTAGGCCCAATGACCTAGACAGGTCATTAATGGTCGTCTGAAAATGACACGAAATTCATTCAATTTAGTGATTTTTTCCCTAAAAAAAGTCATCAAAAATATCGGAAGATCGTTCATATCTTTGCCATTTATAAACATATCTCTCTGAAATGTTCCTGAAATGTTCCTGAAATGTTCCTTGATGCATGTTCTATGGATTTCTATAGATTGCTAGGGCGAGATATGAAGTTTAAATAGACTTTTTTTTATCTGAACGCTTTTTTTACGCTTGGTTTGGAACGAAAATTGAAGATTGACCTTGACCGTGGGGAACAAGGTCAATGTCAAGAATTGTTAAGTAGAATGAGATACGTTCATTGGTAAAGAGTTTATAAAGATCAAGCATCGCAATGTTGAGATATAACATTTTAAACATGACCTAAAAAAAACACAAAAAAACATAACATTTTTTCTTGACGAATATTTTTATAGTGAAATGTCCCCTACCTAACACTACATAAAACCCAAGGGTTGCCCCTAATTACGGATCTCGGACTCTCCTAATTATTGAGATAATTACCATAACTCCCTAATTGAGGGACACAATCATCAAAAAAAAAAAAGTTTCCCCCCCTAACTTTCAAGAACAGTAACTCTGTCAAAAAAAATAGGGAAAAATAGGGGAAAATCACCTTCGTGGTCCTTATCCATTCATCTTTCTATGGTACCTTCAGATTTAACCCAAGTCATATAGAAATATGTATGTCATCGAATCACGTGGTTAAATCGAGTTTTAGGAACTTTGTGTTGTGAGGTTGGGATATCCCCATATACCCATATTTTTGGTGATTTTTTTTTTTGCTGGGTTTATGTTGTCCATCCCTGGGGAAATAGAAAACCCAATAACGTTCTGTAACTTTTACTATCCTGACATAGGATGCCCTAAAAGACCTTAACCCTGGACCCATAAACATCATTCAAGTTTTTCAAAGATAACAAGTTTTTAGTTAAGCCTGGGTTTAGGTATCTGAATAACCTCTAAATGACCCCTAATTGCCCCCTATACCATCCCTAGGTCAAACCCCTTAACCCAACAATACACCCATAGTTATGTCCTTCTATAAAATTAAATTGATGATAGTGTCCCTACAACTATTATTTAGGGTCAAAATTTCAAACCTGGTTCCGGGGTTTTGCCGAACACCCCATACTTAGTTACTATATAGATATACATATAACCCATATAGTGCTTTTATATATATACGCATATATATGCCTCGTAACTCAACTTATATACTATTGTATATCTTTTCCTTCTGAGACCGACTTGTGGATGTTTGGTACATACGACAACGTAAGCGTAGGTGTTGCAGCAATTGTGGGGTCCTATATAGACCCCGCCTTTTATAAGCGCCCCGCAACAAGGATTTTATATAGGCCAGGGCCTTTTTACCTTATTATATAGAGGCCGACATTCGGTGGCTTCCCAATTAAAAAATCATGTTTTTTTTTTCCACTTGGCCTGATTTTTAAAAAAAGATCATTACATTGATAAGGTATAAAAACCCACTTGGACATTAAGTATTATTGTAATATCTGATAATTATTGGTTAGCGCTGTTTTTCCCCCGATCTTGAAGTCTTGGGCGTCTTCCGAATTTCTATAAAAAAAGTTCTGTGGACCAAAACCCCATAAATGCTACTGTGTCTTAGTATTCAAGTGCGAAATAAAGATTTCACTCGCTTAAATAAAATTCACACACGTCACTCTATTGAAGTAATGAAAAGCCACGAGTTTAGTTTAGTTTATTGCTTCAAATCAATCAATAAGTGACGAGCAATTTCGACGTTGAATAAATTTATAATTAATCTAATGCAGAATTTACATTTGAATCCCAAAAGCTCATACGCCAAAGTTTTTTTTGTAATATTACTACAAAAGTTTAAAGACAACTATAATGTGTCTTTTATATCTTTTTCCATATTTAAATGTACCAAATAAAGGCTTTGATGGTAAACTTGACCAAAATGACAAATATTTAGCGGGAAACGAAAAACGCCGAGATATTCCGCATACATTGATATTCATGCGGAGTATCTCCGAGTTTATGGCATTCTTGGCCTGTCGGGACTAGGCGATTGCGGTAATGGTGTAAGGGAAACAACTCAATTTCAATTTTGATATAAAACTTAATTGCGCAGTTTACACATATTTCACCATAAGTAAGATAAATGATTAGTTTGAAGGGGCTTTATTTTGCGAGGTCCTATATAGACCTCACAATCCATAAGGACCCCACAAGAAAGGTCTAAGATAGATCGATACCCCGTAAATGCTAGTATGTCTTAGTAACTGGATCCTACTCATATAAAGCTATCACTTCATGTATGTAAATTTGTCCACCCTGTCCAGATGTGTTGCATGTAATTCCATAGTATATAAGTCATGGTCGACACCAAATTTATTGGTTTGGCAGAGGCCTTGATATTGTATATATGGTTTGCATTGTAGCTAGGCGCACTCGCCGTAGTCTGGTCTGTACATTTATGTCTTGGTTATTCACAAATAATTATCTCCATATATATATATAGCTATATATATATAGATATATATATATATATGGTTTCACTTGCAATGTACTTATAAGATACGGATGTCCCAGCTATATGTATAATATCAGTTAATTTTACCAAACATTAAGTCGAAACTATTAAAGTCTCTTTATTCTTATTGGCTTGGAGTTTATAAAAAATATGATTGGCTGAAAAAGCTTTATCTTACATATTCCATTGTGCTATGTTGTTAATGTATTGGTCTTTTAATTTTGATTTCCATTTTCTGGGAATGCTTGCTATTAGAGAATTATATTCAAGGTTTTCTTTTTCCGGTATGTTTTACGTGCACGTATATCATATCATCATACGATTAATATTGTTTTGTTCTGTAATCAAATATATGTTACATGCCTATGTCAAACCATGTATCAAAGTTAGCACTTTCATCAGACTTTGTTACATCTGAATTATTCCTTACATGTATCATTTCGTTACTAAAGCCTTTGTGTGCCGTCATATTTATTTGTTTAATTTTGGTAAAAAACAAATGAGCGTCTGCAAAAAAGGTACTTTCTGTCAATTTTTTTTTAATATATTAATCTATTTTGTGAAAGCTTCTTTAAATATGATCATTCCAAATTTGCATCATTTGTTTAGGTATCGACATTTTAATGGATCAGTTTCGCCTTTGTCATATTTTCAATCGAGCATTTTCGTAATCTTTGATAAGTGTACTCCGTGTTATTTTATCCAACTTTCCATACCATGTAAAATTGAAACATCTATTTATTTAAACCATTATATTATTTCACCATGTCCGACCGTTTGTCCGTCTGTCCAATGTGTAGACCAAGTATGATTAGGTGTACAATTTAATCTTTAATGCATAGATCTCTTTCAGTCTCTCCATAGTTATTGCCAATGGCACGCAACAACTTATTTGGAGGACAAGCATATGAAACAGACAATATATACTGAACGGAACAACTAACCGCAACCTGACATTTTATGTATTTTCTAAAAATGTATCAAAGCACTGTCTTAGAAATTAGGAATTGAATAAGAAAGAACATTTAGTATAGTAATGATCAATTTTTTAAATTTGAGAGTAATTGGATAATTAAATAATTTCATGAATATTAAAATAAGTGTTCAAATCAGTTTTCACATGTCAGTCAATCTATATACAGATATTGGAAATACTAAAGTGGCGGGTCAGCTGTTCCGTTCGGTATATAATGTATAATCGGCAACACAAAATCTGGACCAAGATGCATCAAGTGACATTGCACTCAACAGAATTTAATAACTGATAGATCAAAACAAAGATATGTAAGTAGGTATTCCATTACAATAATTAGAAGAAATAACAATGACAATGTGAAAAGAACCACAGGTGGACTGACTCACTAGGGGTTTCCACCAACGGTTGCAACATTCAGTGATGTGTTTCCTGTATAGTCACTTAAGTGATGACATCTCCAAGCCGAATTTTTGCAGATGAGACAAGTTTCCTGATGTAATGCATCAGACACCACACGCAACGTGTGGTGTATGATGCATTACTTTGCATGCCAGCTTGCAAACTGCCAAGAGCGTTTATAAGCATCGCATCAGCTAAGCGCGTTTATAAGCGCTGACGTTTTGCGTTATTATTCTTTTATTGTAATAAAAGTCTACTACAGATAATCCGAAGATGTTCTATATAGTTCTTAGAATATTACAATTATGACATCTGACCAAAGGTCAACCAGATATATGTTTAATTTACTCGAAATAAATTTATACATACAGTTGAAAAGATAATATTCTCTAACGTTTATTCAGGCGTGACGAATTTCTTTCATTCAGTAATGACCTGATATCGGATGTTCTGGGAATGAATATAAGGCTATTGATTGGAAATTTACAAATTAGAATACTGTTTTTTCTCTGATAAATAAACACTCTACTATATACGCTACAAATGCATGGTGGGCCGAAATTGCAATTGTTTTCAGTATACCCTCAGGATTTTCATTGAATCATTTTAATATGAAAGTGTTATGTGTTCTTTGTGAAAGTTTACTGAAATAACCGCAATAAATATCTCTTCCTGGATAATGTCGTTCCATAACCAGTTGGCAGACATATTAGTGAGCATACCCCGTGGCCTAGAACCTTTTTTTGCCCGGTGTACATGTATACCGAAAATAGTATTCGTGCCCGGTTTTGTTACTGTGTCATTCAGTGAGGGATCATTTCCTATAATTCACTTTATGTAATCTGTGCGTATACATGGGTTTACAGATATATTGTATCTATAGATTGTTGTGTAAGTGTATGTACACATGGTATATGCACATGCATTCTACACATGTAGATATTGCAAAAAGGAATGTTACTGGCATAAAACAGTATAATTCATGTGTTACTAGCTGCAGCATCAAACAGTATAGTTCATGTGTTGCTAGCTGCAACATCAAACAGTATAATTCATGTGTTACTAGCTGCTACATCAAACAGTATATTTCATGTGCTACTAGCTGCAGCATCAAACAGTATAATTCATGTGTTACTAGCTGCAGCATCAAACAGTATAATTAATGTGTTACTAGATTCAGCATCAAACAGTATAATTCAAGTGTTGCTAGCTGCAGCATAAAACAGTATAATTCGTGTGTTACTAACTGCAGCATAAAACAGTTTAACTCGTGTTTTACTAGATGCAGCATAAAACAGTATAATTCGTATGTTACTAGCTGCAGCATCAAACAGTATCATCCATGTGTTACTAGCTGCAGCATCAAACAGTATAATTCATGTGTTACTAGCTGCAGCATCAAACAGTATAATTCATGTGTTACTAGCTGCTACATAAAACAGTATAATGCATGTGTTACTAGCTGCAGTATCAAACAGTATAATTCAAGTGTTGCTAGCTGCAGCATAAAACAGTATAATTCGTGTGTTACTAGCTGCAGCATAAAACAGTTTAATTCGTGTGTTACTAGATGCAGCATAAAACAGTATAATTCGTATGTTACTAGCTGCAGCATCAAACAGTATCATCCATGTGTTACTAGCTGCAGCAATCAAACAGTATAATTCATGTGTTACTAGCTGCAGCATCAAACAGTATAATTCAAGTGTTGCTAGCTGCAGCATAAAACAGTATAATTCATGTGTTACTAGCTGCTGCATAAAACAGTTAAATGCGTGTGTTACTAGATGCAGCATAAAACAGAATAACTCGTTTGTTACTAGCTGCAGCATCAAAGAGTATCATTCATGTGTTACTAGCTGCAGCATTAAACAGTATAATTAATGTGTTATTATCTGTAGCATAAAATAGTATAATGCATATGTTACTATTTGCAGCATAAAACAGTATAATATATGCCAATAAGTACATTGTAAATCCAAACAAATGGTTAGTACATCAAATTATTTTTTAAACTTTACTCTTTTTATTTACCTTTCAGGCCCAGTTGTCCAAAGCTTGGTTAGCTTAACCTTTGGTTAAGTGGACTTTTCAAATCACAATATTTTGAGATTTGCAGCATTTTAGGTTATTAATTTTTGAAAAATTATAAAAATATGCCATTTTGTTTCCAAAAATGCATTTATATTGCCATTAAATTATAAAGTATAGAAAATATTGAAGTTACAAAATTTCACTTAGCAGGTGGTTAAGGTAACATTTTTAACAACTGGGTCCAGAACTCCTTGCCAGAGGTGGCATGTCCGCCCGTATTTTCTGTCGGTATAATTTGAACTCCTTGCCAGAGTTGTCATATCCGCCCGTGTAATCTGTCGGTATAGTTTGAGCTCCTGGCCCGAAGTGGCATGTACGCCCGTGTTATCTGTCGGTATAGTTTGAGCTCCTGGCCGTAGGTTGCATGTCCGCCCTTGTTATATGTCGGTATAGTTTGAGCTCCTGGCCAGAGGTGGTATGTCCGCCAGTGTTATCTGTCGGTATAGTTTGAGCTCCTGGCCCGAAGTGGCATGTACGCCCGTGTTATCTGTCGGTAAAGTTTGAACTCCTGGCCCGAAGTGGCATGTACGCCCGTGTTATCTGTCGGTATAGTTTGAGCTCCTGGCCCGAGGTTGTATGTCCGCCCGTGTTATATGTCGGTATAGTTTGAGCTCCTTGCCAGAGGTGGTATGTCCGCCTGTGTTATCTGTCAGTATAGTTTGAGCTCCTGGCCCGAGGTGGCATGTACGCCCGTGTTATCTGTCGATATAGTTTGAGCTCCTGGCCCGAGGTTGCATGTCCGCCCATGTTATATGTCGGTATAGTTTGAGCTCTTTGCCAGAGGTGGTATGTCCACCCGTGTTATATGTCGGTATAGTTTGAGCTCCTGGCCAGAGGTGGTATGTCCGTCCGTGTTATCTGTCGGTATAGTTTGAGCTCCTGGCCCGAAGTGGCATGTCCGCACGTGTTATCTGTCGGTATAGTTTGAGCTCCTGGCCAGAGGTGGCATGTCCGCCCGTCTTATCTGTCAGTATAGTTTGAGCTCCTTGCCAGAGGTGGCATGTCCGCCCTTGTTATATGTCGGTATAGTTTGAGCTCCTGGCCAGAGGTGGCATGTCCGCCCGTGTTATATGTCGGTATAGTTAGAGCTCCTGGCCAGAGGTGGCATGTCCGCCCGTGTTATATGTCGGTATAGTTTGAGCTCCTGGCCCGAGGTGGCATGTCCGCCTGTGTTATCTGTCGGTATAGTTTGAGCTCCTTGCCAGAGGTGGCATGTCCGCCCATGTTATATGTCGGTATAGTTTGAGCTCCTGGCCAGAGGTGGCATGTCCGCCCTTGTTATATGTCGGTATAGTTTGAGCTCCTGGCCAGAGGTGGCATGTACGCCCTTGTTATATGTCGGTATAGTTTGAGCTCCTGGCCCGAGGTGGCATGTCCGCCCTTGTTATAAGTCGGTATAGTTTGAGCTCCTGGCCAGAGGTTGCATGTCCGCCCATGTTATAAGTCGGTATAGTTTGAGCTCCTGGCCCGAGGTGGCATGTCCGCCCGTGTTATCTGTCGGTATAGTTTGAGCTCCTGGCCCGAGGTGGCATGTCCGCCCGTGTTATCTGTCGGTATAGTTTGAGCTCCTTGCCAGAGGTGGCATGTACGCCCGTGTTATATATCGGTATAGTTTGAGCTCCTTGCCAGAGGTGGTATGTCCGCCCTTGTTATATGTCGGTATAGTTTGAGCTCCTGGCCAGAGGTGGCATGTACGCCCGTGTTATCTGTCGGTATAGTTTGAGCTCCTGGCCAGAGGTGGCATGTCCGCCCTTGTTATATGTCGGTATAATTTGAGCTTCTTGCCAGAGGTCGTATGTCCGCCCATGTTATATGTCGGTATAGTTTGAGCTCCTGGCCCGAGGTGGCATGTACGCCCGTGTTATATGTCGGTATAGTTTGAGCTCCTTGCCAGAGGTGGTATGTCCGCCCTTGTTATATGTCGGTATAGTTTGAGCTCCTTGCCAGAGGTGGCATGTCCGCCCATGTTATATGTCGGTATAGTTTGAGCTCCTTGCCAGAGGTGGTATGTCCGCCCTTGTTATATGTCGATATAGTTTGAGCTCCTGGTCAGAGGTGGTATGTACGCCCGTGTTATCTGTCGGTATAGTTTGAGCTCCTGGCCCGAGGTGGCATGTACGCCCTTGTTATATGTCGGTATAGTTTGAGCTCCTTGCCAGAGGTGGTATGTCCACCCTTGTTATATGTCGGTATAGTTTGAGCTCCTTTCCAGAGGTGGTATGTCCGCCCTTGTTATATGTCGGTTTAGTTTGAGCTCCTTGCCAGAGGTGGCATGTACGCCCATGTTAAATGTCGGTATAGTTTGAGCTCCTTGCCAGAGGTGGTATGTACACCCGTGTTATCTGTCGGTATAGTTTGAGCTCCTGGCCAGAGGTGGCATGTCCGCCCGTGTTATCTGTCGGTATAGTTTGAGCTCCTTGCCAGAGGTGGTATGTCCGCCCATGTTATATGTTGGTATAGTTTGAGCTCCTTGCCAGAGGTGGTATGTCCGCCCTTGTTATATGTCGGTATAGTTTGAGCTCCTTGCCAGAGGTGGCATGTCCGCCCGTGTTATCTGTCGGTATAGTTGGAGCTCCTTGCCAGAGGTGGTATGTCCGCCCTTGTTATATGTCGGTATAGTTTGAGCTCCTGGCCAGAGGTGGCATGTACGCCAGTGTTATCTGTCGGTATAGTTTGAGCTCCTGGCCCGAGGTGGCATGTACGCCCGTGTTATATGTCGGTATAGTTTGAGCTCCTTGCCAGAGGTGGCATGTCCGCCCGTGTTATATGTCGGTATAGTTTGAGGTCCTGGCCAGAGGTGGCATGTCCGCCCGTGTTATATGTCGGTATAGTTTGAGCTCCTGGCCCGAGGTGGCATGTACGCCCGTGTTATCTGTCGGTATAGTTTGAGCTCCTGGCCAGAGGTTGCATGTCCGCCCGTGTTATCTGTCAGTATAGTTTGAGCTTCTGGCCAGAGGTGGCATGTCCGCCCTTGTTATATGTCGGTATAGTTTGAGCTCCTGGCCAGAGGTGGTATGTCCGCCCTTGTTATATGTCGGTATAATTTGAGCTCCTTGCCAGAGGTGGCATGTCCGCCCTTGTTATATGTCGGTATAGTTTGAGCTCCTTGCCAGAGGTGGCATGTCCGCCCATGTTATATGTCGGTATAGTTTGAGCTCCTGGCCAGAGTTGGTATGTCCGCCCTTGTTATATGTCGGTATAATTTGAGCTCCTTGCCAGAGGTGGTATGTCCGCCCATGTTATATGTCGGTATAGTTTGAGCTCCTTGCCAGAGGTGGCATGTCGGCCCGTGTTATATGTCGGTATAGTTTGAGCTCCTGGCCAGAGGTGACATGTCCGCCCATGTTATATGTCGGTATAGTTTGAGCTCCTTGCCAGAGTTGGTATGTCCGCCCATGTTATATGTCGGTATAATTTGAGCTCCTTGCCAGAGGTGGTATGTCCGCCCTTGTTATATGTCGGTATAATTTGAGCTCCTTGCCAGAGGTGGTATGTCCGCCCATGTTATATGTCGGTATAGTTTGAGCTCCTTGCCAGAGGTGGCATGTCGGCCCGTGTTATATGTCGGTATAATTTGAGCTCCTGGCCAGAGGTGGCATGTCCGCCCGTGTTATATGTCGGTATAGTTTGAGCTCCTGGCCAGAGGTGGCATGTCCGCCCTTGTTATATGTCGGTATAATTTGAGCTCCTTGCCAGAGGTGGCATGTACGCCCGTGTTATATGTCTGTATAGTTTGAGCTCCTGGCCCGAGGTGGCATGTACGCCCGTGTTATATGTCGGTATAATTTGAGCTCCTGGCCAGAGGTGGCATGTACGCCCGTGTTATATGTCGGTATAATTTGAGCTCCTTGCCAGAGGTGGCATGTAAGCCCGTGTTATATGTCTGTATAGTTTGAGCTCCTGGCCCGAGGTGGCATGTACGCCCATGTTATATGTCGGTATAATTTGAGCTCTTTGCCAAAGGTGGCATGTCCGCCCATGTTATATGTCGGTATAGTTTGAGCTCCTGGCCAGAGGTGGTATGTCCGCCCTTGTTATATGTCGGTATAGTTTGAGCTCCTGGCCCGGGGTGGCTTGTACGCCCGTGTTATATGTCGGTATAGTTTGAGCTCCTGGCCAGAGGTGGCATGTCCGCCCGTGTTATCTGTCGGTATAGTTTGAGCTCCTGGCCAGAGGTGGCATGTCTGCCCGTGTTATATATCGGTATAGTTCCTGGCCTTAACAGATTCATTGCGTATAAGATTTATCTATTGTACCGTTTTTATTGTCTTTGTAGCAAAGTGTTATTTTCTTGTTATCCTTTCAGAGCCCCTATGCAATAGTGAAATTCAAATAAATACGAGAAAACAAATGTCTTCCTTGTCCGCTCAAGTTTCATAATGCTGTCCTCGAACGATGCGAGTCTGGGCATGCTTTTTATTATAGTCAAAATAATGAACAAACTATTTTGTTTACCTGTTTTTGGCGTAACTACGCATATCTGAAATGACCCACACGTGTCAAGGTTATGTAAGAAAACTTCCCTATACAGTAAAAAAAGAACGTATTTTGGGCTAGATGATCAAAATGTTGGCTAGCATCTTAATTTCTAAAGTGCATTTATTTTATAGTAAACAAGACGATTGGGTTTCATTCTGTGAAATACACATTATCTCCGTATTTAAACATGCTGATAACATTGAAAGGGACACGCAGTTTTGATATTTTTTCACTTAATAATTTTATTATATCTGAAATTTTATATATGCATGGTGCAAAATTTCCAGTATGTATTCAGATCCTTAATTTTTATTCTTCATGATGGCTGGTGGGTTGTATGGTGTTTAGCGTCGCTTTCAGCAATTTTTCTGTTATATCGCGATGGTGTCGATTTGAGACAGTATTCTGAGCGCTGCCACACTGGAGTATCATGCCGTAGACACATGATATACTACCCCACCCAGTCACATTATACTGACAGCGTGCCAACCAGACGTAGCACTATCCTCAAAATACTAAGCGCCAAGGGAGGAAGCGTCTAGTATATTGTACCTGTTAAAGCCTTTTCGCACGACCCGGTCGAGATCGAACCCACGACCTTCGGTATCGCAGCGAGGCGGACGCTCTACTCTTAGACCACAGCTATAGTTGGTTATTCATGAAAACGACCATACCTTTGGCAAATGGTTGAAAGGGATCCATATTCACTTATTTGTGACGAAAAAAGCTAAGTTTGTTCAATGAATCACATTTTATATGCCTAACAGGAATAAATTTCTAGATAATAACTTGAGCTTATTAACTTAATTTATTTTTTAACTATGTTATTCATATTTGTAAAACTAGTGTGACATTTATAGATTGATGAAAACTAGGGTGACATTTATAGATTGATCGTGACATTTATAGATTGATCGTGACATTTATAGGTTGACGAAAACTAGTGTGACATTATAGGTATATAAAAACTAGTGTAATATTTATGGATTCATGAAAACCAGTGTGACATTTATAGATTGATGAAAACTTTTTAATAATGTTTTAACTATGAAGTTTCAGAAGTATCATTTGGATAGTCTATATACAGAACCTGTTATCTTCGAATCAGCTCTATTTACCCCAAATGAACAAAGCAAGGAATGCTATGCCTGTCCCATTATTCATAATAACTGAACACTTTCTAAACTATGACGTCTTTCAGACTTTCCCTGAAGCAACCGACCAATCGACGTGCTCGTAACCAATTGGGAAATCAGGGTCCGTTCTACAGACTAATTATTTGGAGAATAATATCTACATTATTATACGTTTATAACGTAAGTAGTGAATTGAATGGAGATCATGAGTAAAACTGGATTTCTACATTGCTGCGTGCACCTGTAATATGAGGAAACTATTTCTCGTTAAAAAACTGAGGCAGATTGCAATGAACGACCTTGGCGGTTGCCTGTTTTGTTACAATTTAATTTTAGCTGTACAAATCGGTCACAGCTGTGCCAACGATATTTAGAAACAATATACAGTACGACCATGAATATGTATAAAGATAAAACTAAATTTTAAAAAGATGGTTCAGATTACAGAGAAATAATATAACTTTGTATATAATGATATTCGCACAGTACGCAAATCGGCGGAGCATGGAGCGAGAAAGGTTGTAAGTTTAAACATACGGTATCAGGTTTCCCTTTATTGTCTCTGTATTTGGATATTTGACTAATTAGTATGTGCATCCAAATCATATTGTTGAATACGGTGAGAGTTTCACTAAACGAGCAGTAAATGCGTTTGGTAAATGTTGACTGTAACTGAGTTTGGTAAATGTTGACTGTAACTGAGTATGGTAAAAGTTTACTGTTGCTGAGTATGGAAAAGTTGGCTGTAGCTCAGTATTGGAAAAGTTGGCTGCAACTGAATTGACTGTAGCTGAGTATGGAAAAGTCTGCTGTAGTTGAGTATGGAAAAGTTGGTCTGGAGCTGAGTATGGGAAAAATTTGCTGTAGCTGAGTATGGTGATAGTTGACTGCAACTGAGTATGGTAAAAGTTGGCTGTAGCTGAGTATGGTGATAGTTGACTGCAACTGAGTATGGTAAAAGTTGGCTGTAGCTGAGTATGGTAATGGATGACTGTAACTGAGTATAGTAAATTTTGGCTGTAGTTGAGTATGGTAAATGTTGGCTGTAGTTGAGTATTGTGATAGTTGACTGTAGTTGAGGATGGTAAATGTTGGCTGTAGCTGAGTATGGTAATAGTTGACTGTAACTGAGTATAGTAAATTTTGGCTGTAGTTGAGTATGGTAAATGTTGGCTATAGTTGAGTATGGTGATAGTTGACTGTAACTGAGTATGGTAAATGCTGGCTTTAGCTGAGTATGGGAAATGTTAGCTGTAGCTGAGTATGGTAAAAGTTTACTGTAGTTGAGTATTGGAAAAGATGGCTGTAGCTGAGCATGGGAAAAGTTGGCTGTGCCTGAGTTTGGTAAAATTGACTGTAATTAAAATAAGTAAAAGTTTACTGTAGCTGAGTATGGTAAATGTTGGCTGTAGCTGCATGTGGTAAAGTTGACTGTAACTAGGTTTGGTAAATGTTGACTGTAATTAAGTTTGGTAAAAACTGGCTGTAGCTGACTATAGTAAATGTTGGCTGTTGCTGTGTTTAATAAAGTTGGCTGTAACAAAGTATGGTAAAAGTGTATTGTAGCTGAGTATGGTAAAAGTTGGCTGTAGCTAAGTATGGTAAGTGTTGGCTGTAGTTGAGCTTGGTAAAAGTTTGCTATAGCTAAGTATTGTAATGCTGGCTGTAGCTGAGTTGGGTAAATTTTACTTTAACTGAGTATGGTAAAAATTGGTTGTAGCTGAGTATGGTAAAAGTTTACTGTAGCTGAGATTGGTAAACGTTGACTGTAACTGAGTATGGTAAAAGTTTACTGTAGCTGAATATGGTAAAGGTTTACTGTATCTGAGATTGGTAAAGTTGACTGTAGCTGAGAATGGTAAAAGTTGACTGTAGCTGAGTTTGGTAAACGTTGACTGTAACTGAGTATGGTAAAAGTTTACTGTAACTGAGTATAGTAAGAGTTTACTGTAGCTGAGTATGGTAAAAGTTGGCTGTAGCTGAGTATGAGAAAAGTTGGCTGCAGCTGAGTTTGGTAAAGTTGACAGTAACTGAGTTTGGTAAAAGTTGACTGTAATTGAATTTGGTAAACGTTAGCTGTAGCTGAGTGTGGTAAAATTTGGCTGGAGCTGAGTATGGTAAAGTTGACTGTAGCTGCGTATGGTAAAAGTTGACTGTAGCTGAGTATGGTAAATGTTGGCTGTAGCGAAGTATGGTAATGTTGGCTGTAGTTGCATTGGCCTATTGTGCGATGTCTTGTTATGCCTGTGATGGTCTTTGTAATGGTCTACTGTGCGATATATTGTTATGCATTGGATGGCCGTTGTATTGGTCTATTGTGCGGTATCTTGTTATGGCTGGAATGGTCATTGTATTGGTCTATTGTGCGATGTCTTGTTAAGCCTGAGATGGTCGTTGAATTATTCTGTTGTGCGATGTCTTGTTGTGCCTGGGATCGTCGTTGTATTGGTCTTTTGAACGATATCTTGTGAAGCCTGAGATGGTCGTTGTACTGGTCTATTGTGCGAAATCCTGTTATGCCTGGAATGGTCGTTGTATTGGTATATTGTGCGATGTATTGTTATGCTTTGGATGGTCGTTTTATTTGTCTATTGTGCGATGTCTTGACATGCCTGGGATTGTCGTTGTATTGGTCTATTGTGCGATATCTGTTTATGCCTGGAATGGTCGTTGTATTGGTCTATTGAGCGCTATATTGTTATGCTTGGTATGGTCGTTTTATTTGTCTAGTATGCGATGTCTTTCTATGCCTGGGACTGTCGTTGTATTGGTCTATTGTGCGATATATTTTAATGCCTGTGATGGTCGTTGTATTGGTCTATTGTGCGATATCTTCTTATGGCTGTGTTGGTCGTTGTATTGGTGTATTGTGCGCTATGTACTTATGCCTGGGATGGTCATTGTATTGGTCTATTATGCGATATATTTTAATGCCTGTGATGGTCGTTGTATTGGTCTATTGTGCGATATCTTCTTATGGCTGTGTTGGTCTTGTATTGGTGTATTGTGCGCTATGTACTTATGCCTGGGATGGTCATTGTATTGGTCTATTATGCGATGTTTTTTAATGCCTGTGATGGTCGTAGTATTGGTCTATTGTGTGGTATATTGTTATGGCTGTGATGGTCGTTGTATTGGTCTATTGTGCGCTATGTACACATGCCTCGGATGGTCGTTGTAATTGTACTATTGTGCGATATCTTGTTTTGCATGTGATTGTAGTTGATTTGGTCTTTTGTGCGATATCTTGTTATGCCTGTGATGGTCGTTGTATTGGTCTATTTTGCGATATCTTGCTATGCCACGGATGGTCGTCGTATTGATCTATGTGCGCTATCTATTTATTCCTGGAATATTCGTTGTAATGGTCTTTTTTGCGATATCTTGTTATGCTTGGGATGGTCGTTGTATTGGTCTATTATGTAATATCTTCTTTGCCTTGAATTGGTCTATTTTGCGATATCTTGTTATGCCACGGATGGTCGTCGTATTGATCTATGTGCGCTATCTATTTATTCCTGGAATATTCGTTGTAATGGTATTTTTTGCGATATCTTGTTATGCTTGGGATGGTTGTTGTATTGGTCTATTATGTAATATCTTCTTTGCCTTGAGTAGTCGTTGTATTGGTCTATTGTGCAATATCTTGTTTGCCTTGAATGGTCGTTGTATTGGTCTATTGTGCGATATTTCGTTTGCTTGGAATTGTCTTGTATTGTTTTATTGTACGATAACTTGTTATGCCTGGAATGGTCGTTGTATTGATCTATTTTACGATATCTTTTTATGCCCCGGATGGTCGTTGTATTTGTCTATGTGCGCTATATATTAATGCCTGGCAGAGTCGTTATTTTGGTATATTGTGTGATATCTTGTTTTGCCCGAGATGTTCGTTGTATTGGTCTATGTGCGCTATCTATTCATGCCTTGGAGGGTCGTTGTATTGCTGTATTGTGCGACATCTAGTTAAGCCTGGGACGGTCGTTGCATTGGTCTTTTGTGCAGTATCCGTTTATGCCGGGGATGGTCGTTGTATTAGTGTATTGTACGATATCTTGTTATGCCTGGGATGGTCGTTGTATTGATCTATTATGCGATATCTTGTTATGCCTGGTATGGTCGTTGTATTGGTCTATTATGCGATATCTTGTTATGTCTGGGATGGTTGTATTGGTCCATTATGCGATATCTTATTAAGCATGGGACGGTCGTTGTATTGGTATTTGTGCGGTATCCGTTTATGCCTGGAAATGTCGTTGTATTAGTGTATTGTACGATTTATTGTTATGCCTGGGATCGTCGTTGTATTGGTCTAATGTGCGACATCTTGTTATGCCTGGGATGGTCGTTGTATTGATCTATTGTGCGACATCTTGTTATGCCTGGGATTGTCGTTGTATTGGTCTATTATGCGATATCTTGTTATGCCTGGGATGGTCGTTACATTGGTCGTTGTGTGCTTAATCAATAAATAAACTATATAAATAAACACTTTTTTACATTAACACAAAACAATTAAACGAGATATCTGTAAACATTCAACCTTCGAATTGTACGCTGCTATCGTTACTTACAAGGCAATATTTTGTGAAACGAAATAACTTCTCTGTACTCTGGACACTTTTTCTAAATTTAATTCTATCCTTCTATACGAGGTAGCACAACTCGTGTTTTCTCAAATGCGATTCTGTCAAATGTAGCCACCACAGCTGTAACCCACAGCTCGTACAAGAAAGCATTTATCTAACGCTGAACAATATTTCTAAATTTTATATTAATATTCTTGTATACAAGGTCGTACAGCACTGTTTTTCTTAAATGAATCTTACAAATATAGTTGGCACAACTGTGACCAGCTGTTGCAATAGCTACATGTATGTACAAATGTTTTGTAAATCATCAAAATAGACAAACACATTCCCCAACCCCCACGTATTTACACACGCTCATATACACATACAAGAAGTACACACATGCTTGTGTGTGTTGAAAGAGGGTAGTTTTTTCGTGGATATCATTTATACGATTTAGATATAGTGTTTTTTTTTATTCATAACAAAGATTGTAAATCCTTACACTTCAAGCATTTATGAAACTCCTCCCTCCACCCCCAGAAAAATGATGATATTGAGAGAGGTACATTTTATCTTGATTATAAGCTTCGTACACATACAATAATCAACATGAATATCAATTCTATATTCTATCTTGATTATAAACTTTGTACTTAAATATGCACATACAATAAAAATCAACATGAATATCAACTCTATATTCTATCTTGATTATAAGCTTTGTACTTAAATCTGCACATACAATAATGATCAACTTGAATATCAACTCAATATTCTATCTTGATTATAAGCTCTGTACTTACAATAATCAACTTGGATATTTATTCTATATTCTATCTTTATTATAAGCTTTGTACTTAAATATGCACATACGATAATCAAATTGAATATCAACTCTATATTCTATCTTGATTATAAGCTTTGTACTTAAATATGCACATACAATAATCAAAATGAATATCAACTCTATATTATATCTTGATTATAAGCTTTGTACTTAAATATGTACATACAATAATGATCAACTTGAATATTAACTCTATATTCTATCTTGATTATAAGCTTTGTACTTAAATATGCACATTCAATAATGATCAACTTTAATAATAACTCTATATTCTATATTGCTTATAAGCTTCGTACTTAAATATGTACATACAATAATAATCAACTTGAATATTAACTCCATATTCTATCTTGATTATAAGCTTTGTACTTAAATATGCACATACAATAATCAACATGAATATCAAATCTATATTCTATATTGATTTTAAGCTTTGTGCTTAAATATGCACATACAATAATCAACATGAATATCAACTCTATATTCTATTTATATTGATTATAAGCTTTGTACTTAAATATACACATATAGTAATCAACATGAATATCAACTCTATATTCTATCTTGATTATAAGCTTTGTACTTAAATATGCACACACAATAATAATCAACGTCAATGTAAACTCTATATTCTATCTTGATTATAAGCATTGTACTTTAATATGCACATACAATAATCAACTTGAATACCAACTCTATATTCTATCTTGATTATAAGCTTTGTACTTAAATATACACATACAATAATTAACATGAATATCAATTCTATATTCTATCTTGGTTATAAGCTTTGTACTTAAATATACACATACAATAATTAACATGAATATCAACTCTATATTCTATCTTGATTATAAGCTTTGTTCTTAAATATGCACATACAATAATCAACTTGAATACCAACTCTTTATTCTATCTTGATTATAAGCTTTGTACTTAAATATACACATACAATAATTAACATGAATATCAACTCTATATCCTGTCTTGATTATAAGCTTTGTACTTAAATATACACATACAATAATCAAATTGAATATCAACTCTATATTCTATCTTGATTAAAAGCTTTGTACTTAAATATACACATACAATAATCAAATTGAATATCAACTCTATATTCTATCTTGAATATAAGCTTCGTACTTAAATATACACATACAATAATTAACATGATTATCAACTCTATAAATTATTCTATCTTGATTATAAGCTTTGTACTTAAATATACTCATACAATAATTAACATGAATATCATCTCTATATTCTATCTTGATTATAAGCTTTGTACTTAAATAAACACGTATAATAATCAACATGAATATCAACTCTATATTCTATCTTGATTATAAGCTTTGTACTTAAATATGCACGTATAATAATCAACTTGAATATCAACTCTATATTCTATCATATTAGCTTTACTGTCAATTTGATAATTTGAAATAGCTTTTGAATTAAAATTTCAACCTATAAATTAAAGCTTCAGATCATGTTGGTGCATTACCTTGAACTTTTTGGCATGTTTTAAATTTAGCTACTGCAATAAACTTGGTTTAATCGTTCAATGTCGTTCTCTACATGTTTACATCTTTATTTGATGACAGACATACCCAAATAACTGTCACGCTATCTCCTCATGTCTTTACATGCACACATAGTTTAACAGTATACCCACGATACGAAACCCACGTGACTTCATGTTATAGGATGGTGCAAAAAACGGAAGAAAAATATCCGCATCATATAACATATTTGATGATAACTTCCTTAATATTTCATGAAAATTCACAAAAACGCCGTCTCTGTATATGAGACGAACCACTGGTTAGGTAAAACGACAATGTAAAACTTGGTATTTTTTTTCCAGTTTAGACAATTATTGTATAAAACGATGTAATTTGAAAAAAAAACAACTCTGTTTTACATTTTGCAAATAATACGCTGTTATTTGCATGCCCATTTGATATCACCGGTGATTCAGCCCTGTAGTGCTTGTTAACAAGTTATGTGTAAGAGGGCAATAATAATGACATGGCCACTGGTCCCCTCTAGATCCGCCAGTGAAACTATTTTGATACACTGTCAAACCTGTCTTAAGCAGCCAGTCAATGGAAGGGTCAAAGGTGACCTTTTAAGACAGGTTATTGCTTAATACAGGTTAATTTGCTCTGAAAGCATATACATTGGAAATAGCAAATATGGCTGCTGCAGACAAGTGGCGGCTTAATAGAGGTGACCGCTTACACAGGTTTGACTGTACTTTATAAACTTTAATAGTCACTTTTAACCGGTTAATTTGAAGTTCAAGTTGGATTTTAAATAAAATTCCAACATTTCTATTTTTGTATATTTGAAGTAAAAAAACACATTGAACGGCTCCCTTGTTTTCTTGTAATATATTATGGGTATGACACTGGTAAATGTAATAATAAAAGAGAGGGTGAGTGTCCTTTTTTCACTAAAAAGTAAAAACAAAAATATATAAGCATGGTGTTTTGAATCAATGTTTATCCAAGCATTTAAAGCCTAAAACATTACTGTCAGGGTAGTAAATATTTGTAAGAGGAAGGAGACTATCAAATTACAACGCTACACTGGGCTATCTAACACAGATTCTTGTGTATAGAGTGAATCTCCCTCGAATGTCAAATTTTGCCAGTTCAAGTTGAACTTATTTCTTCAAACTGCATAAAACAAACACTTTTTGGAAATTATTTCTGATTTGAATCATGAACTGAATTATATAAAATCTGCTCCAGAGCCATCTTGTGGCTTTTATATGGCAGTTGGGGCTTCAAATCATTATTTTCAAAAAGGGGACTAATCCCCTCTTTCATCAGAATGAAATCCTAAATCTGGTTAAATATCAATTTTGACTGAATACGTCGCATGAATTATTTCATTAACTTTTAAAAGAAGGGACCAGTCCTATTATTTCCTTTAACACATTGTACGGGTCCTCTCCTAGTTTTCTTATATTTATGTATTGTCATTTTTAAATTAGATAATCTAGTTCAAAATAAGGCCCTACTGAACGTATATGCACGTTCTTACATAACCTTGAAACGTCTGGGTCATATTTAACATGCGTGCTTACCCTGACAAAACATATCATTCTTTTTAGAGAGGAAATTCTATCAGGGTAGTTTTATCACGATAATGATAATTTTACAAACTAAAACATCTTGCCGTCTTGTTTCTTCCCGACATATTAGCGTGTACTGGTTTATACTGTTAATATAGTTATAATTTGATATACCCGATTTAAGAAATTTAAAACATAATTAAAATACATAATTAGTTGTATAATGTTGCAAAACTTGTATTATAGCAACTGCATCTGGCAGCTATTTTGTATTATAACAGCTGCATCTGTCAGCTATTTTATATCTAGCAGCTGCATCTGTCAGATATTTTGTATTATAGCAAGCTGCATCTGTCAGATATTTTGTATTATAGCAGCTGCATCTGTCATCTATTTTTTTATTAAAGCAGCTGCATCTGTCAGATATTTTGTATTATAACAGCTGCATCTGTCAGCTATTTTGTATTATAGCAGCTGCATCTGTCATCTATTTTTTTATTAAAGCAACTGCATCTGTCAGCTATTATGTACATTGTAATATGGCGGTTGCATCTGTCAGCTATTTTGTATTATAGCAGCTGCATCTGTCATTTATTGATAGCAGTTGCATATATCAGCTATTTTGTATTATAGCAGCTGTATCTGTCAACTTTTTTTTAAGCAGCTGCATCTGTCAGCTATTTTGTATTGTAGCTGCTGCATCTGTCGGCTGTTTTGTACATTGTATCATAGCAGCTGCAGCTGTCAGCTATTTTGTATTATATCAGCTGCATCTGTCTGCTATTTTGTATTATAGCAGTTACATCTGTCAGCTATTTTGTATAATAGCAGCTGTATCTGTCAGCTATTTTTTATTATAGCAGCTGCATCTGTCATCCATTTTTTTATTATAGCAGGTGCATCTGTCAGCTATTTTATATTATAACAGCTGCATCTGTCAGCTATTTTGTATTATAACAGCTGCATCTGTCAGCTATTTTGTATTATAGCAGCTGCATGTCAACTATTTTGTATTAAAGCTGCTGCAACTGTCAGCTATTTTGTATAATAGCAGTTGCATCTGTCAGCTATATTGTATTTTATCAGCTGCATCTGTCAGCTATTCTTAATTATAGCAGTGCATCTGTCAGATTTTTTTGTATTATAGCAGCTGCATCTGTCAGCTATTTACGGACATACAATCAAACCTTGGTAAATTGTCACTTCTATTAAGCAGCCACTTGTATTAAGCAGCCACATTCACTATTTCCCATTTCTATACTGTCAGTGCAGATTAACCTGTATTAAGCAACAATCTATCTTAAGATGCCACGTTTGCTCCTTCCCTTGACTGGCTGCTTAAGACAGGTTTGACTGTATTTGTAATCGGTATTTTATGTTTTATGTTTTATGTATCGCTGAATACAAATGAACCAAACTGAATTCACACAAAACTGTGTCCTCTATTCGGTTGTTATTATTTATATGATGAAATTTGAAATGTCCTTGAATTTCTTAGGTAATTTAGAATAGAAAAAAATGTGATAATGGAATATGCAGGTAGGGTATTCTCCTAACCATGTTCGCATACCTAATATTAACCTTATATGTCTGTCTATTTTGTAAAATGTAATATTCATCAGTGTGTGGGCGCCCAGCCAACAACATTAGAAGTTACCTATCTGAACGGCGAAGATTTGTTAATTGCTATAAGTAGAGACAAGAGACATATACACATTAAGTCACACCTATAAGTAAACGTGCAGTTGTTTAAATCTACAAATGCGCCTCCAATGTCAAAGTGACGCAAAAAAACTAAGGACTGATATTAAGTATACTTATATGATATACTTGTTCTACCTGTAAATGAGATATGTTCACAATTTCGATCGGCAAAATATAATCTGGCAGTATAAATACACCAATTTCTTGGGTTTTATTTCATTAAAAATAGTAAAAATATATTTTCCACAATAATCGGAAGTAAATTAAATGTTTATTTCAATACTTTTATCGAAAATAATACCCCACCATGGGAATTTATTTACTTATATATATATACTCACCAACTAAATAAAGGTAAATATAATGAAGAGTTTACTTACTTCTAAGGAAAATGGCAGTTTAGCAACCAATATTGATTGCTGATTAGATTATCGCATTGTCTGACTGACAGCCCACGGCAGGTCAATTGTGCATCTTGTTGGACATGGTTGCTTAACATGAAAGAATGCACTGTATGCATAGTTGCTTCAATGCCATTCAAGGCGTTGTCATAGGTTAGTTGAAGGACATGTTTCCTTTCCAGTGCCACTGCTTGTCATTGGTTAGTTGAAGGACATGTTTCCTTTCCAGTGCCACTGCTTGCCATTGGTTAGTTGAAGGACATGTTTCCTTTCTAGTGCCACTGCATGTCATTGGTTAGTCGAAGGACATTATTCCTTTCCAGTGCCACTGCTTGTCATTGGTAAGTTGAAGGACATGTTTCCTTTCTAAGGACATGTTTCCTTTCCAGTGCCACTGCTTGTCATTGGTAAGTTGAAGGACATGTTTCCTTTCCAGTGCCGCTGCTTGTCATTGGTAAGTTGAAGGACATGTTTCCTTTCCAGTGCCACTGCTTGTCATTGGTTAGTCGAAGGACATGTTTCCTTTCCAGTGCCACTGCTTGTCATTGGTAAGTCGAAGGACATGTTTCCTTTCCAGTGCCATTGCTTGTCATTGGTTAGTCGAAGGACATGTTTCCTTTCCAGTGCCACTGCTTGTCATTGGTAAGTTGAAGGACATGTTTCTTTTCCAGTGCCACTGCGTGATATAATCAGATATTGAAACAATGACGGAAAGCAAAAGGCTTTGGTGGCCCGAAACCTATCAGTGAAAAATTATCAGATTTGTTTTAATTGTCATATGTCCCGTTTATTATTGAAAATATAATTTCATTTTAGCAAAAAGTCATACCTTCCTTGTTGAAGATGACACGGGATATAACCATAATCTTTAAAGTTTCAAAATTGGACAATGTGGGGTCGGTAAGGGGCTATTAATTATAACAACAGGCTATTAATTATCACAACGTGCAATTTATTATCATTTTCTATATGCAGTGTGTGTTATCATTTATCACATCATTATCATTTTATATATGAAGTGTGCTTTATCATGTATCAAATCATTATCATATTATATATGAAATGTTCGTTACCATGTATCATGTCATTATTATTCTCTATATGCAGTGTGCGGTATCATGTATCACATCATCATTATTTTCTATAAGAAGTGTGTGTTATCATGTATCACATAATTTTTATTTTCCATATGAAGTGTGCAGTATCATGTATCACATCATTATCATTATCTATATTAAGTGTGTGTTATCATGTATCACGTCATTATCATTTTATATATGAAGTGTGCAGTATCATGTATCACATCATTATCATTATCTATTTGAAGTGTGTGTTATCATGTATCGCATCATTATCATTTTCTATAAGAAATGTGTGTTATCATGTATCACGTCATTATCATTTTCTATATGAAGTGTGCATTATCATGTATCACATCATTATCATTATCTATATGAAGTGTGCATTACCATGTATTACATCATTATTATTTTCTATATGAAGTGTGCGTTTTCATGTATCACGTCATTATTATTTTCTATATGAAGTGTGCGTTATCATGTATCACATCATTATTATTTTCTATATGAAGTGTGCGTTATCAAGTAACACATCATTATCATTTTCTATATGAAGTGTGCGTTATCATGGTTCACATCATTATTATTTTCTATATGAAGTGTGCGTTATCAAGTAGCACATCATCATCATTTTCTATATGAAGTGTGCTTTATCATGTATCACATCATAATTAATTTCTATATGAAGTGTGCGTTATCATATATCACATCATTATCATTGTCTATATGAAGTGTGCATTACCATGTATCACATAACTTTCTATATGAAGTGTGCATTATCATGTATCGCATCTTAATAATTTTTTATATTAATGTACATTACCAGGTATCACATCATTATCATTTTCTGTATGAAGTGTGCACTATCATGTATCATATCATTATCATTTTCTGTATGAAGTATGCATAATCATGTATCACATCATCATCCTTTTCTAAATGAAGTGTGCAGTATCATGTATCACATCATCATTATTTTCTATAAGAAGTGTGTGTCATTATGTATCACATCATTATTATTTCCTTAATGAAGTGTACATTCCCATACATCACATCATTATCATTTTCTATATGAAGTGTGCAGTATCATGTATAACAATCATCAGTATCAATTTCTAAATGAGCTTCTTGTTATCATGTATCACATCATTATCATTTTCTATATGAAGTGTACATTGTCATGCATCACATCATTATCAATTTCTATATGAAGTGTGCAGTATCATGTATCACAATCGTCATTATCATTTTCTATATGAAGTGCGCGTTATTACGTATCACATCATTATCATTTTCTATAGGAAGTGTGAGTTATCATGTATCACATCATCATCATCATCTTCTATATGCAGTGTGCGTTATCATGTGTCACATCATTATCATTTTCTATATGAAGTGTGTGTTATCATGTATCTCATCATTGTCGATTTCTACATGAAGTGTACATAATACTGTATCTCATCATTATCGTTTTCTATATGCAGTGTGTGTTATCATTTATCACAGCATCATCTTTTTCTATACGAAGTGTGTGATATCATATATCACATCATTATCATTTTCTGTATTGTGTGTGTGAATAATCATGTATCACATCATCATCATTTTCTAAATGAAGTGTGTTATCATGTATCACATAATAAACATTTTCTTTATGAAGTGTGTGTTATCATGTATCACATCATCATCATTTTCTATATGAATCGTCATGAATAACATCATTATCATTTTCTATATGAAGTATGCATCGTCATGTATCACATAATTATCATTTTCTATAGGAAGTGTGTGTTATCATGTATCACATCATTATTATTTTCTATATGAAGTATGCATCGTCATGTATCACATAATTATCATTTTTTATAGGAAGTGTGTGTTATCATGTATCACATCATCATCATTTTCTATATGAAGTGTGCATTATCATGTATCACATCATTATTATTTTCTATATGAAGTGTGCGTTATCATGTATCACATCATTATCATTTTATATATGAAGTGTGTATTACCATGTATCACATCATTATCATTTTCTATATGAATCGTCATGAATAACATCATTATCATTTTCTATATGAAGTATGCATCGTCATGTATCACATAATTATCATTTTCTATAGGAAGTGTGTGTTATCATGTATCACATCATTATTATTTTCTATATGAAGTATGCATCGTCATGTATCACATAATTATCATTTTTTATAGGAAGTGTGTGTTATCATGTATCACATCATCATCATTTTCTATATGAAGTGTGCATTATCATGTATCACATCATTATTATTTTCTATATGAAGTGTGCGTTATCATGTATCACATCATTATCATTTTATATATGAAGTGTGTATTACCATGTATCACATCATTATCATTTCTTATATAAAGTGTGCATTACCATGTATCACATCATTATTATTTCCTATATGAAATGTGCGTTATCAAGTAGCACATCATTATTATTTTCTATTTGAAGTGTGTGTCATCATGCATCACATCATTATCATTTTCTATATCCCATGTTCTTCATCATGTATCACATCATCATCATTTTCTATATCGAGGGCTTGGCGCAAAACTATTGTAACTAGGTTTTTGCAAATTGTTAAGAAGGAGGAAAAAACTGTTTTTTATTTTCTTCTTTTAATTAGATAGTTTTGCTAATATTTTTCAAAATTCAAATGGAAACTGCATTACTTACAATATTAACAAGTGTTATCAATTAAAGCTTTAATATAACTTTATTTATTTGTAAAAGTTTGAATTACAATAGTGTTGCATTGAAAATTCAATAAAACTGAATTTATATTTGGTGCATAACTATTGTAACTCAAGTTACAATAGTTATGCACCAAGTTTTATGAGATAAATAATTAATTTCTAAATTGAAAAGTATTGTAACTCAATATAAAACTGTTTAAAATTATGTTGTTATTAATCCAAAACCAATTTTAATCCAATAAAGGTTAACACAAACATATAAGAAGTATTGGAAATAAAGTAAAACATACTCAAAAGTATATTTAGATTTATTATTTATGTTTTAGCCTATAAATAAAATTAGTTTGATAGTTCTCATGTTAACAATCAATTAACCTATGTCATTAACACTGTAAAGCATAATATATAAGTTATGAAAGTATTAAATTATGTTATATAAGTTAAAATATATAATTATATTTCCAAATTTGTATTAAGAAATTGATATTGTGTAAATTTATATAGTATGCAGATACTATCTGGACCACAGCATAATCATAATTAACTGTCATGTTTAAGAATGTGACATTTTGAAATTAATAAACCAGTAAATATCAAACAAGATTATAAAACTGTTGTTTTCTGTCTTATAAATTTATTGACGATTTTTTACCTGGGGTGCAATAGGCCGTTGGGATCAAATTGCATACTACATGATTGTTTTGGTTAAAACCTCATTTTTAGACAAATAGACAAAATAATACCTGGGTTTTATTTAGTTAAAAAATTAGAAAAAGTTATTATCTAAATTTAAACAAGTGATAAGATAAGGACCAACTATACCAACATCACTAACAACTGTACCATCTACATTCTTCATACTCCAATTCCAACTGCACCTTCATATCCATCATACCAAATTAATTAAACACCTTTTAGTCTTTATACATGTACCAACTCCACCACCATGGTATTGCACCTTTTACACCCACCAAACTAACACCAATATACCAACTGTACCCTATACAACCACCAAACCAACATCATCAACTCTACACTTTACATCTAGTATACTAGCACCATTTTCAATTACATCCTCAACATCCGCCAAACCAAATCCATAAGACACTGATCCTTTATACTCATTACATGTTTCGTGCATCCACTACATCCATCATACTGACCTAATTAACTACTGAACCATAACACCCACCAATCCAGTACCATTATCCACTGTAACATCTACATTCACTATATGAACTCCAATGCTCCCTCTACATTACTCCATTATATAGGTACTGTATTCTCTCTACCAACCATTATTTATAATACCAATCAGAACCCCATAACATACTGTACTTTCTACATTAACAATACCAACAGCACTACCCACTGTGCCCTAAACATTCACCATACCAACTTCTTTACTCACAGCCCTCATTATATCAACATCACTACCCACTTTACCAACTGTGTTCACCATAGCAGCATCACTACTGTCTGTTTTATGTACACTGCATCCACCATACCATCTCAACTCTTCACTGTTTCTTCTACATCCTCTATAATTCTTTACCAATTTCACTACTCACTACCTCCTTAATATCAACATCACTACCCGTTGCAACAATAACATTCATTATACCAACACCACTACTCAATGTCCACTCTGCATCCACCATACCAATATAACTACTCACTGTACTTACTACATCCACTATACCATATCAACCATCTTCAATCACTCATTGTTCGATTTACACCCATAGTACCAACTACACTACCAGCTGTACCCTATACAATCTCCATACCAACTACACTTCTAGCTTTAATATCAATACCCACCATACAAACAACACTATCAACTGTACCCTTTATACTCCCCTACCAGCTGTACCCTATACAACCTCCATACCAACTACACTACATGTACTAGCTTTAATATCAATACTCACCATACCACTACAGCTGTACCCTTTATACTCACATTACCAACTACACTACCAGCTGTACCCTCAACACCCAGAATACAAACTACACTACCAGCAATACCCTCTATACTCGCAATACCAACTACACTACAAGCTGTACCCTTTATACTCATATTTCCAACTACACTACCAGCTGTACCCATTATACTCACATTACCAACTACGCTACCAGCTGTACCCTTTATACTCACATTACCAACTACAATACCAGATGTACCCTATACAACCTACATACCAACTACACTACCAGCTATACCCTCCATACTCACAATACCAACTACACTACCAGCTGTACCCTCAACACCCAGAATACAAACTACACTACCAGCAATACCCTCTATACTTGCAATACCAACTACACTACAAGCTGTACCCTTTATACTCATATTTCCAACTACACTACCAGCTGTACCCATTATACTCACATTACCAACTACGCTACCAGCTGTACCCTTTATTCTCACATTACCAACTACAATACCAGATGTACCCTATACAACCTACATACCAACTACACTACCAGCTATACCCTCCATACTCACAATACCAACTACACTACCAGATGTACCCTCAACACCCACCATACAAACTATTCTTCCAGCTGTACTGTTTATGCATATGCTGTCATCTACACAACCAGATGTACCCTCTTCACCCACAATACCAACTACATTACTAGTTGTACAATCTACACCCACTATAAAAAACTATGCTACCAGCCATTACCTCTACACCCACCATAGCAACCAACTATATTACCTGTTATACCCTCTTCACCCACCATTCTTACTACACTACCACCTGTACTATCATCACCCACCATACCAACTATGCTACCAGTTTTACCATCCATACCAACTATATCTCTTGTCATACCCTCTTCACCTACCATACTAACTACACTACCACCTGTACTATCAACACCCACCATACCAACGATGCTACCTATTGTACCATCCACTACCACCATACCAACTATGCTACCAGTTTTATCATCCATACCAACTATATTTCCTGTCATACCCTCTTCACCTACCATACCAACTTCACTACCACCTGTACTCTCAACACCCACCATACCAACTATGCTACCAGTTGTACCATCCACACACACCATACCAACTATATTTCCTTTCATACCCTCTTCACCCACCATACTAACTACACTACCACCTGTTCCCTCAACACCAACCATACCATCTATGCTACCAGTTGTATTGTTAACACCAACTATACCAACTATGCTACAAGCCATACCCTCTACACTCACCATACCAATTACGCTACCAGCTGTACCTTCTACGTCCACTTTACCAACTATGCTACCAGCCATACCATATACATCCACCATACCAACTATGTTACCTGGCATTCCCTCTTCACTTTACATACCAACTCCAGTACCAGCTGTACCCTCAACACCCACCATACCAACTATGCTACAGTTGTACCATCCACAACCACCATACCAATTATGCTACCAGCTGTACCCTCTACATCCACAATACCAACTACAGTACCAGATGTACCCTCTACATCCACCATACCCTCTACACCCACACTACCAATTATTTTGACAAAATATCAACAAATGTTTTTTTTACAGCACAATAATTAATCGTCAATTTTATTGTCACTAATGTCCAAATCAATAAAACATTTAACATACTAATCTGACTAAAAGATTTAGTTAAAAAAAAAAAGAGTCTTTATACCTGAATTTCTTCAAAATCTTGCACGATTTTCCTGAACTATCATTTGAAATTAGTATTGCAATATTCTTGGACTAAATAAAAGTGTGTTTATACATGATAACTGGGTTAAATTAAATTTAATTCAAGTAACAATAGTTTTGCACCAATATACATAAAGGTTTCCAAGATATTATGTGGTGCAAAACTATTGTAACTGAAGTTACAATAGTATTGCTCTAAAGAATTAGTGTATTTGAGATACAATATTTTCACCAAAAGTGAATGTCCTCAAAATTATTTTAAACATCAGGACCAAATTTTAATACAAGATGCACATTGTAAAACTATAGTAATTAATGCAAAATAAGCGATTTTTGGAAAAAAACGGTTTTACACTAGTTTTGCGCTGAGCCCTCAATATGCAGTGTGTGTTCTCATGTATCACATCATTGTCATTTTTCTATAAGAAGTTTGCGTTATCATGTATCACATCATTATTATTTTCTATATGAAGTGTGTTATCATATATCACATCATTATCATTACCTAAATGAATCATACTTCAGCCTATTACCTTACCATAATACAAATTACACTACAGTCTATTACGTCATTATAATGCAAATCACACAACAGTCTATTACCTCACTATAATACACATCAAACTACAGTCTATTACATTAATATAATACACATCACACTACAGCGTATAAACATATTAAAATACAAATCACAATACAGTCTAATACCTCACTATAACGCACATCACACTACAGTTTATTACCACACTATAATACACATCACATTACAGTATATTACCACGTTTATTATACACATTACACTACTGTCTATTACCACACTATAATACACATCACACTACAGTATATTACCACGTTTATTATACACATTACACTACTGTCTATTACCACACTATAATACACATCACACTACAGTATATTACCACACTATAAAACACATTATACTACAGTCTATTACGTCATTGTAATACACATTATACTATAGTCTATTATCTCACTGTAATACACGAAACATTTCCTTATATTACCTCACTATAATACACATCATACTACAGTCTATTATCTCACTGTTATACACGAAACACTTCGTTATATTATCTCACTATAATACTCATCACACTACAGTCTATTATCTCACTGTAATACACATCACACAACAGTCTATTACCTCACTATAATAAACATCACACTAAAGTATATTACCTCACTATAATACACATCACACTACAGTCTATAACCTTACTTATTTTATTTCACATTACACTACAGTCTATTACCCCACTGTTATACACATCATACAACAGTCTTTTACCTCATTGCAATACACATCATACAAAAGTATATTACCTCACTGCAGTACACATAATACAACAGTATATTACCTCACTATGATACACATAAAACTACAGCCTATTACCTTGCAATAATACACATTACACTACAGCCTATTACAATACTATAATACACATGACACAACAATCTATTATCTCGCTATAATGCACATCATACTACAGCTTATTACCTTTCTATAATACACATATTACTACACTACAATAAACATCACTCTTCAGCCTGTTATCATCAAATTTCAATATTTTACCTCACTATAAAACACATCACCCTAAAGTATATTACCTCTCTATAATACACATCACCCTACAGTCTATTACCTCTCTATAATACACATCACTCTACAGTATATTACCTATCTTTAATACACATCACTCTACAGCTATTACCTCAATATAATACACATCATACTACAGTCTTTTACATCACTATAATACACATCACATTACAGACTATTACCTCACTGTAATACACATCACAATACAGTATATTACCTCACTAGAAAACATATCAACCTACAACCTATTACCTCACTATAATACACATCACACTACAGTCTACTACCTTACTATAATACACATCACCCTACAGCATATTACCTCACTATAATACACATCACATTACAGTCTATTACCTTACTGTAATACAGATCACACTACAGTCTATTACCTTACTATAATAAACATCACCCTACAGCATATTACCTCACTATAATACACATCACATTACAGTCTATTACCTCACTATAATACAAATCACATTACAGTCTATTACTTTACTGTAATACACATCACACTACAGTCTATTACCTCACTTTAATACTGATCACGCGACAATTTATTATCTCACTATAATACACATCACACTACAGCCAATAACCTCTATAAAACATATCACGTGACAGTTTATTACCTTACAAGAATACACATCACACACTACACCTTATTACCTAATTATAATATACATCACACGACAAGTCATTACCTGACTATAATGCACATCACACTACTGGTTATATTCATATTATATTACACATAACACTACAGCCTTTTACCTAACTTTAAGACACATCACACGACAGGTTTCTACCTTACTATAATAAACATCACAAGACCGGTTATTTCCTTACTATAATACCCATCACACTACAGTTTATTACCACACTATAATACACACCACACTACAGTATATTACCTGACTATAATACACATCACACTACAGTCTATTACATCACTATAATACACATGACGCTATATGTTATTACCTCACTATAATACACTACAAGTAATTACCTTAATATAGTACACATCACACTACATTCTATTACCTCACTATAATACACAGCACACTACAGTCTATAACGTTACTATAGTACACATCACACTATAGTCTGTGACCTCACTATATTACACATCACAATATGGGTTATTATCTTACTATAGTACGCATCACACTACAGTCTATTACCTCACTATAATACACATCAAACTGCCGTATATTGCCGGACTATAATACACAATAAACTAACGTCTATTACCTCACTATAATACAAATCACGCTACAGTCTATTTACTCATTATAATACACATCAAACTACAGTCTATTACCTTACTATAATACACATCACACTACAGTCTGTTACTTCACTAAACATCAGACTACAGCATGTTAACTCACTATTATACACGTCACACTACAGTCTATAACCTCCCTATTAATCTCATCATACAACAGTATATTACCTCACTATAATACACGTTGCACTTAAGTCTATTACCTTACTGTCATACAAATCACACTACAGTCTATTACATTACTATAACACACAACACACAACAGCCTATTACATCAATATAATACACAGCACACTACAGCCTATTAATTCACTATAATAGACACCACACTACAACCTATTACATCACAATAATAAACATTACTCTACAGTTCTTTACCATTATCTAATACACATCAAACTACAGCATATTACATCACTATAATACACATCATACTACAGCCTATAACCGCACTAGAATACACATCACCCTACAACCTATTACCTCACTATAATACACATCACACTACAGTTTATTACCTTACTATAATACACATCACCCTACAGTCTATTACCTCACTATAATACATGTCATACTACAGTCTATTACCTTACTGTAATGCACATCACACTACAGTTTATTACCTCACTATAATACACATCACACTACAGGTAATTATCTTATTATAATACATATAACACTACAGCTTATTACCTAACTTTAAGACACATCACACAACAGTTTAATACCTTACTATAATAAACATCACAAGACCGGTTATTTCCTTACTATAATACAAATCACGCTACATCCTAATACCTCTCTATATTACACATCCCTCTACAGTATATTACCTCACTATGATACACGTCACACTACAGTCTATTACATCACTATAATACACATCAAACTACAGTACATTACCTTACTATAATACACATCATACTTCAGTCTAATACCTCACTAAAATACACATCAGACTACAGTATATTAAATCACTGTTATACACGTCACACTACAGTCTATTTCCTCTCTATAAAACTCATCATACAACATAATATTACCTCACTATAATACACGACGCACTTAAGTCTATTACCTTAGTACTATAATACACATCACACTAAAATCTATTACATTACTATAATACATATCACATAACAGCCTATTACCTCACTATAATACACACCACACTACCACCTATTACATCACTAGAATAAACATTACACTACAGTTCTTTACCTCACTCTAATACACATCATATTACAGTCTATTACCTTACTATAAAACACATTACACTACAGCCTATTACCTTACTATTATACACATCATACTACAGCCACTTACCTTACTATTATACACATCATACTACAGCTAATACCTCACTATAATACACATCACGTGACAGTTTATTACTTCACTGTAATACAAATCAAACTACAGTCTATAAACTTACTACAATACACATCAGACTACAGTATATTAACTCACTATTATACACGTCACACTATGGTTTATTTCCTCACTATAAAACTCATCATACAACAGTATATTACCTCACTATAATACACATCCCACTACAGTCTATTACCTTACTAAAATACACATCAGACTACAGTATATTAACTCACTATTATACACGTCACACTTAGGTCTATTGCCTCACTATAAAACTCATCTTACAACAGTATATTACCTCACTATAATACACGTCGCACTAAAGTCTATTACCTTACTATAATACACATCAAAATGCAGTCTATTACCTTACTATAATACACATCACACAACAGCCTATTACATCAATACAATACACATCACACTACAGACTATGACCTCACTATAAAACACACCACACTACCACCTATTACATCACTATAATAAACATCATACTACAGCCGATTACCTAACTATAATACACGTTACACTGCAGTCTTATACCTCCCTATAATACACATCACACTACCGCCTTTAACATAACTATAATACATATTACACTACAGCCTATTAACTTACTATTATACAAATCAAACTACAATCTATTACCTCACTATCATACACATAACACTACAGTTTATTAACTTACTATAATACACACCACACTACAGCCTATTACATCACTATAATATATATCACTCTTTAGCCTGTTATCTCACTAGAATACACATCACCCTACAATCTATTACCACTTTATAATACACACCACACTACTGTCTATTACCTCTCTATAATACACATCACACTACAGTCTTTTACCTTACTATAATACACATTACACTACAGCTTATTACCACACTATAATACACATCACACTACATCTATTAGCTCACTGTAATACACATCAGACTACAGTCTTTTACATCACTATAATACACATCACACTACGTATATAACCTCACTATAATACACATCACACTACAGTCTTATAACTCCCTATAAAACATACAACAGTCTATTACCTCACTATAATACACTTCACACCACAGTCTATTACCTTACTATAATACACATCACACTACAGTGTTTTACCTCACTACAATACACATCATAATAGAGTATATTAATTTACTATAATACACATCCCGCTACACGTCTCACGCCACTATTACATTTCCCATAGGGCTCCATTGTAACATTTATGTCCAAAACAGAGTGAAAAATTAAATTCTGCAGCATGTGTCTGGGCTCAAATTCTTCATTGGTTCAAGATATGCAATTATAAAGAAAAAAAAGTATACCTTGACCAAGTTGTTTTTTTTTAAATTCAATGCTTTTGTGAGACCTATCAATTTCCAGAGTAACGATATGTCAACTATTCGCCCTAGATGCGGTTCGAACCAACAATTCTGAAATGACACAGAATTGTCCAGAAAGCTGGTATCAGCATCAAATTTTTTAGTGGTGATTTCTAAAATACTGACCATTTAACTCATGCTAGCAAAAAACAAAACACTGCAGTACAAAGCCCTGAAAAAAGAAGAAAAAGAGAACTAAAGTTTTATTTCTACCTCCTTCATCTGCAGGTCCGGAGTACTCAAGGGAGATAATAGTGGTGTGAGTCCTGAAGAGGACTTTTTATTTAGATTTAAGATTCTAATTTTTCATATTATGTAACAATACTCAATACGAGTTCAATAAAGCTAAATGCATCCCCATATCTGAACTAGTTCTGAAATAAAATAAGTTTTAGTGACACATGGTTTCAGTCAAAATGCTGCCATTTCATGTAAAAACGCAAGAATTCACAACTCTACAGTCTAAATTTCATGATAACTTGACCAATTGTATCTAAAAAGGTCTGAAACTTTCACAACTACATGGTAAAATGAAAAGGTGTCTGAAAATGGGAAGAAAAACAGACATCTTGATTACAAAAAAAATGATATTGTGGAACAAAACTTATTAAACTTAACATATTTTAGATAAAATTTCAATATCAGAATGATATGGCAGTAGTACAAGCAAACAATTCAAGCTATTTTCATGCTAAAGTACTCCAGTACACTGTCTACACATCAATTCCAATATAAGAAGGGCAACACAGGCTCAATAGATAATGCATACATGACATTCAATGTAAAATTTTGCATATCTATAGCATTTTCTATAAAAATGGAGTACAAGCAAAAACTTCGCCAAATTCAATGATTCCACGCAGAATTTAATGCGACGACAACCGAAAACAACCGAAGTTAACCGTAAACTGGCCGCTTGGCAAGATTGCAACTACTGCCTTTTCATAATTAAACAATAAAAATTAGTACAAACTCCCAGTCCACTGTAAATATGCAATGTATTTCATTTTGCAAACAATTCTATTTTTGTATTCAGAAATAAGTGGGTGGGGTAATAAATTAATGTAAATATCAGCTTAAAATTCACAATCTGAGCAATAAGCATGCCCACTGGAATTCAGTGTGATCTTGCAGATACTTCAACCTGAATTAAGGGTTGGTAGTTCTACAGAAATATGGCAAAACCACACATGATGGAGAGAGTGTCACAAATGGGATCTGTCTATGATGACAGGTGTTCATGAAATATGAGACTGGATACTGCTCATAAACCTAAACTTAGGGCAAGGAAACACCAAAATGACCATCTACAGAGTAAACCAGCATTCTGCCATGCATTAGACATGATGTATCTCTCTTTTTGTTTCCACATTTAACAGAATACTAAATCATACATGGATAACATGAATATCAAGAAATTGACATATACAAAGTTTGGTCAATGTGTGTAATCTCTATCATAAATGCATGAAAAAAAAAATGCAAATCTGCACCATCAGTTATATTGAAATGTTTAAAAACTCAGATTGTGTTCAACTATTCATAACATGTCCAAATTATAGTTTAATACCTTCTATTTAAAGAAATCAGCATTCCTCAACACTGCAACATGCAGATCTGCCAGTTTCAGTTAACGTCTCACGCCACTATTACATTTCCCATAGGGCTCCATTGTAACATTTATGTCCAAAACAGAGTGAAAAGTTAAATTCTGCAGCATGTGTCTGGGCTCAAATTCTTCATTGGTTCAAGATATGCAATTATAAAGAAAAAAAGTATACCTTGACCAAGTTGTTTTTTTTTAAATTCAATGCTTTTGTGAGACCTATCAATTTCCAGAGTAACGATATGTCAACTATTCGCCCTAGATGCGGTTCGAACCAACAATTCTGAAATGACACAGAATTGTCCAGAAAGCTGGTATCAGCATCAAATTTTTTAGTGTTGATTTCTAAAATACTGACCATTTAACTCATGCTAGCAAAAAACAAAACACTGCAGTACAAAGCCCTGAAAAAAGAAGAAAAAGAGAACTAAAGTTTTATTTCTACCTCCTTCATCTGCAGGTCCGGAGTACTCAAGGGAGATAATAGTGGTGTGAGTCCTACAGTCTATTACCTCACTATAAAACACATCTCACTACCGGTTATTACCTTACTACAATACACATCACACTACAGGCTATTACCTCTCTATAATACACATCACACTACAGTCTATTACTTAACATAAATACACATTACACTACAGCCTATTACCACACTATAATACACATCAAACTACTGTATATTGCTGCACTACAATACACGTTACACTAAAGTCTATTATCTCACTAAAATACAAATCACGCTACAATCTATTACCTCACTATAATACACATCACACTACAGTCTATTACCTTACTATAAAACATACCAAACTACAGTCTATTACCTGAGGGTTATATTCATCGCACTGCAAGTTATTACCATAATATAATACACATCACACTTCAGTCTATTACCTCATTATAATACACATCGCACTACAGTCTATTACCTCATAATAATACACATCACACTTCAGTGTATTACCTCATTATAATACAAATCGCACTACAGTATATTACCTCACTATAATAAAAATCACGCTACGCCCTATTATCTCTCTATATTACACATCACTCTACAGTCTATTACCTCACTATAATACACATCACACTACCATCTATTACCTCACTATAAAAAATATCACACTACAGTCTATAACCTCACTATAATACATATCACTCTACAGTATATTACCTCTCCATGATACACATCACACTACAGTCGGTTACCTTATTATAATATACATCACAGTACAGAATATTATCTATCTATAATACACATCCCACTACAGTCTGTTACCTAACTATAATATACATCACAGTACAGTATATTATCTTTCTATAATACACATCCCACTAAAGTATGTTATCTAACTATAATATACATAACATTACAGTGTATTATCTCTCTATAATACACATCACACTACAGCCTATTACCTTCCTATAATACAAATCACAATACAACCTATTACCTTACTTTAATACTCCTCACACTACAGTCTATTACTTCGATGCAATACACATCAGACAACAGTGTATTACCTCACTATACTACATATCACACTACAGTCTTTTACCTCATTATAATAAACATAACAATACAGGTTACTACCTTACTATATTTCACATCACATGACAGGTCATTGTCTCACTATAATACACATCACACTACCGCCTATTACCTTACTATAATACTCGTCACACTTCAGTCTATTACCTCACTGTAATACACATCACACTACCGTATATTAACTCACTATAATACACATCACACTACAGTCTGTTACCTAACTATAATATACATCACAGTACAGAATATTATCATCTATAATACACATCCCACTACAGTATGTTACTTAACTATAATATACATCACAGTACAGTATATTATCTCTCTATAATACACATCCCACTACAATCTGTTATCTAACTAAAATATACATAACAGTACAGTGTATTATCTCTCTATAATACACATCAAACTACAATCTGTTAACTTACTATAATACAAATCACACTAAAGTATATTACCTCACTATAATACACATCACACTACAGTCTATTACCTTACTATAATACACATCACACTACAGTCTATAACCTCACTATAATACACATCACACTACAGTCTATTACCTTACTATAATACAAATCACACTACAACCTATTACCTTACTATAATACTCCTCACACTACAGTATATTACCTCGATGCAATACACATCAGACAACAGTGTATTACCTCACTATACTACACATCACACTACAGTCTATTACCTCATTATAATACACATCACATTACAGGTTATTACCTTACTATATTTCACATCACATGACAGGTCATTGTCTCACTATAATACACATCACACTTCAGTCTATTACCTCACTGTAATACACATCACACTACAGTATATTAACTCACTATAATACACATATCCCTACAGTCTATTACCTCACTATAATATACATCACACTACAATCCATTACCTCACTACAATCAACATCAGACTTCAGTATATTAACTCACTATAATACACATCACACTTCATATTATTACCTTACTATAATACACATAACGGAACAGTTTATTATCTAACTGTAATACACATCACATTACAGTCTATTACCTCACTATAACACTCATCACACTGCTGAAAAATCATGTTACTATAATACACATCACACTACTGTCTATTACCTCACTATAATACACATCACACTACATTCTATTACCTCACTATAATAGACATCACATTACAGTATATTATTTCGCAATAATACACATCGGACTACCGTTTATTACTACACCATCATACGCATCACACTACAGCCTATTACCTCACTATAATACAAATCACATAACAACCTATTACTTCATTATAATACAAATCACACTGCAGCCTATTACAACGTACCTCACTACAATACTAATCACACTACAGGTTATTATCCCTCTGTAATACACGTCACACTACAGCCTATTAGTTCACTAAAATACACATTATACTACAATATATTACCTCACTATAATACACATCACACTACAGTCTATTACCTCACTATAACAACGCTGCACTACAGTCTATTACCTCACTATAATACATATCACACTACAGTGTTTTACCTCACTATAATACACATCACACTACAGTCTATTACCTCACTATAACAACGCTGCACTACAGTCTATTACCTCACGATAATACATATCACACTACAGTGTATTACCTCTCTATAATACACATCACACTTCAGTCTATTACATGTACCTCACTATAGTATACGTCACACTACAGCCTATGACCTCACCATGATACACATGACGTTACAGTCTATCACCTCACTATAATACACATCACACGCTACAGGTTATTACCTGACTATAATGCGCAACTACCTATGGTGAAAAGTCGAAACTGCGATGGTTAAATTTCGAAACAACGATGTAGAAATGTTAAAACTACGATGGTGAAAAGTCGAAACAACGAAACGACGATTGTAATAAGTTGTAACAACGATGGCGAACAGTCGCAATTACGATCATGGTGAAAAGGCGAAACAATGAAACTGCTATGATGAATCTTCGAAATAACGATGGTGAAAAGTCAAATGACATGCCGCGATGGTCCCAACGGGACACCGTAGCAGTGAGACAGTTCACGTTGGTTGCGATATTTAAAGTTGCCACACACGTGTATGTATCAGTGTACTCATCACAAGTACCTTTAAAATTGTTTTACAAAAGCCATTACACTTAGTTTAAGTAACCGCTCCCAGCAAAAGTATCATTTTAAACAATCCTTTAAACTGCATAATAGTGTTGTACTACATTTAGATTTTATAACAAAACAACCACGTGCTATTTCATGCTATATAATAAAAAAAACACGTGTAGTAAACTGCGTCATACATTAACTTGAAATGAGGAAAAATAGTGTCTGCAATGTTTTACAAAAAAATGGCCAAACTATCTGGTGTCTCCACAAAACAACTTAATTTGAAGAACGCGGAAAAAAGCATTTTGCAGCTTTTCCTAGAACAGGAACACTACCTTTTTTTTTCTTCCTAGAACAGGTCCAATACCTAGTTAATTTCCTAGAACAGGTACAATACCTAGTTCATTTTTGTTAGAACCTGGCACTGTTTTAAAACTTAACGTTATATTTTTATACACCTTACGACGCGAATTGAATTCAAGCCAAGATTCAGTTTATAACAATTATATTTGATCTACGTACACATCCACCATATGTGTACCAATTTGTACAAGCTAAACCTTGGTCTGACTATCTCTACTATTGATCCATTTGATGCAAAGCATATTCTCATTAAATAGTTATGGGTTCTCCGTGGTCAGATGATCTTAGGCATTGGGGACTACTTACCTCTCATAGCTGAGGTCGTGGGTTCGAATCCAGCTCAGTTTATGTTAGAAGTTGTGTCAGTGACTTGTGAGAGAACGACTGTTATATTCAGATTCATTCTGAGGTCTTCCTCCACTAAAACTGTATATTCCATATACAACCTGTATATATCATATATAACCTGTGTATACCATACATAACTTATATATACCATATAGAACCTGTATATACCATATATAACTTGAATATACCATACAAACCTGTATATAAACGATATATAATATGTATAAACCATATAGAACCTGTATATACCATATATTACTTATATATACCATATAGAACCTGTATACATCATATATAATTTGTATATACCATACAAACCTGTATATAAACTATATATAACATGTATACACCATATATAACCTGTAATACATCATATAAAACCTATATATATACCGTATATAACATGTATATACCATACCAACCTGTATATACGATAAATAACCTGTATATATCATATATAACCTGTATATACCTTAATTATATAGTATGTAATAATTGAAAATTACGTGAAACACCATTTATATTTTTAAACACTGGCACTGCATATAACAACATGTAAAATAAAATGTCTGCCTTTTGTGTATTATACACAAACATCCTGATTCAACAATCAGATCTTACACTAGTCTATTCATGTATGTAAATGGTTTGCCAACATCGTATGAATGAAGTTCCGACCGGGGACATATATAGATATAAAGATAGCATTAAATGGACAAACGTATGAAATATTACGAACGGGTGATTTGTTTTGCCTGAATTCATTTACAAAACATTTATATGAATATGGGAATATAGCAAATTTCCTCGTTCCAAATATCATGGAATAACAATGTTGAAACTATTTGTATAATGTGGTGTTTAATGTCGCTTTGAACAGTCTTTCAGTCAAATCAGAACTATGTCGACTTGAGACAATAATATATAGCGCTGTAGCAGAATAACACGACCCCCCCCCCCCCCCCCCCACACACACAGACACACCCTCTTGACTAAGCGACAAGAACACATTTTACTGGCACTTGACCGACCACTCATCCCTGATATCGCCTGACATAAGCGACAAGAACACATTTTACTGACACTGGACCGACCAGTCATCCCTGATATCGCCTGACATAAGCGACAAGAACACATTTTGCTGACACTGGACCGACCAGTCATCCGTGATATCGCCTGACATAAGCGACAAGAACACATGTTGCTTACACTGGATCGACCAGTCATCCCTGATATCGCCTGGCATAAGCGAAAAGAACACAATTTACTGACACGGGACCGTCCAGTCATCCCTGATATCGCATGGCATAAGCGACAAGAACACATTTTACTGACACTGGGCCGACTAGTCATCCCTGATATCGCCTGACATAAGCGACAAGTACACATCTTATTGACATTGAGTCGACCAGTCATATCCTATTCAGAGTCATCTAAGTATAGCATTACCTGTCTACCTACATTCAAAACCGCCTGCACGCCTGACTGCCCTTCTGCCGGCCTACTTGTAATTTTACGTACCCGACCTGTCTGCCTGCCTGCACACCCGCCTGCCTACACCCTACCCAACCTGTGTTCCAGTCAATTACCTGCTCGCCTGCCGTGCACGACGACCACCTGCTTGCCTGGTCGCCCACTTGCCTACATGCGTGTAGTCTTCAGGTTTTTTCTTTAATTCAGTTTAAGAGACCGCAGCGTGGTCTAGTGGTAGAGTGTCCGCCTCGCATGCGGAAGGTCGTGGGTTCGATCCCCGGTCGGGTCATAACAAAGACTTTAAAAATGGGACTAGAAGCTTCCTCGCTTGGCGCTCAGCATTTAGAGGACAGTTCTAGGTCTGGTCGGCCCGGTGTCAGTATAATGTGACTGGGTGAGGTATTATACCATGTGTCTGCGGCATGATAATCCAGTGTGACAGCGCTCAGAATACTGTTTCAAGTAGACACCGTCGCGATATGACTGAAAAATTGTTGAAAGCGACGCTAAACACCATGCATTATTAATTCAGTTTAAGCCAATGTCCTCAGAAAATATAGATGAAGAAAGATAACTCGAACACAAGTATTAATGTTTGTATACGCAGTTGCTTTATCTTGGTGTAATAACAGGTCTGTCTCATGTTCATTTGTCAGGGCCGTAGCCACACTGGGGCAAACGGAGACACTAGCCTCCTGTAGAATTTGTTAAGTTTCACATGTTTATTAGTATTTTTGTAATAAGAATAAAGTTGTCCCCAAAATATGAATAACTCTTGCAAAAATATAAGAAATATCAGAAACACGCAGGAATACGTGTCATGAGCTAAATATGTTTTCGTGGGAGCATGCCCCGGACACTCCAAGCAAAGTTGGGATTGTGTCTCCGGTAAAATCAAACTTTGGCTACGGCCCAGTTTGTGTTTGTGGCATAGCCCTATAAACTTCCAAAACGGTCATTTATAGTTATTATTTAACTCTTCCAGATAATAGATTTCATGTTTATAACTGAAAAAGTGTGTAAACGAAAAAAAAATAAACAGTGAACAGTTTGTACATATCTTTAATTGTGATACGGATTTGTCGTCGTCTTTTTCCAATAAACACCTTCGGCAGAAAACGGGGAGTCACGAACTTGCTCGGAATCGCGTCGGTTGCACATGTAGTTCATTTCAACATTACATGGGGGTTGTAGGGGATGTGTTTAGAATTGTTTAAACACATCCTTTCCATTCTCCGCTGTGTATTGTTAAGTGGGTCCCACAAGTTGATTTATTGCATCGTTGACATAAAAAAAAATATTAATTCGATAACTATTATCAAGGACTTGTATAGAAGGATAGGAAACTTGCATCTCCTGACTCAATGTTGATGAATTAGCACTCGAAGGATTGATAATTTGCGAATGAATCATTCATAATTCACAGGCAACTGATTTCTTGTACATAAACTGAAAGTTGTATGTCATATTAGAGTATTAACATGTTTTGATTATGCAAAATGATCTTGAATTAAAGATATTGAGGTTTGTATGGAAAAAAATCGTAATTTGTCGTTATTTTGGCAGCAGTGATCAAAGGTACTTCAACAATTTTAAATACACATTTCTGGGAATGGTATTGTTTTGAGGGGAATTTCGTTCTGCAATGTAAGAATTGAGTTGTGTTCCTGAGGTGAATATAAGTTAATATAAATGAAGGCGAGATATTGCGAGATTTAGCGTGAATACGCGAGCGTTCACAAATTTTTAATCAGTTGCCTTTCCTTCTCTATATAATTCCTTGCTGCTATAAAGGAAAACACGTTGGGAGCCTCTTATCATTACCAGCGTGAAAAAGGTGATTTGTTACGTAATAGCGCGCGCGACATATCTTAAATACTCAAGATATCACCAAATCGTACCACCTATTTCAAAATGTTCAGGAGAATGTTACCGGACCAAACTAGCGAAATACCGAGCCTTCGGTGCTTATTGTTTCTCAGTATGCCACGTTACTGACTACGTTCGAGAAAACGGTATTGATTTTATCACAGGCATCAATACTTACTCTTAAGAAAGACAATGCAATAACTGTTGCCTCAAGCCAATTTTTAAAAAAAAATGTGTGTGACTTTGGATAATCTCTTGTTGATGAGGACCATCTATAAAACATCTAACTGTCGGCTCAAGCGGAGAGAAGAAAACCCAGAACTCGCGTCCATAACATGCCGAATATACTAAGTTGATATACGACAGAATGTTCAATGGCAATGGCCTCAACATTTCATCTCATCATTTCGTGTGTAAATTACTTACTATCAGCAAGCCCTGATATTTTAGTCAAATATATATTTTATATTACATTGTAGTGGATATAGTGTTGTCTGCTCACGCCACAGATTGCGGATTCCATCCCCGGCTCGACCCAATGCCTCTCAAAAGGCGCTCAATACTGGTTCTACCCAGGAAACGGACCGAGAACGATTCATATAAGCTTTAAGCTTCCTTCACAATTAAGCTAAATCAAATAAATATAAACTTAACCACTGCTATCGTCAAACGGTACTAGATGTGTCAATGTATCCAAGACTCAACGGTCTCATTCAGCGTTTGACTACCGGTTTTCGCTTGATATAAATATAAACTATTACGTCACCTGGCTACTCATAAAGAATTCGCCTTAAATGTGTAATAAAACTGCCAGCAGTAAAATCGTCTGTTTTCTATTTTTTTCTTTGCCGAATCTGAGAAACTAGAAACCATTTCGGGATTGTGCGCGTCAAACTAATTGTATTGATTTATGTACCCAAAAACATTGGCGGAGAGTGTCGGAAAATTATCCGAGAGAAATCAAACACAAAACGTAGACAAATAGTTTAAATAAGCGGTCCGCTCTATTAAGAAATATACATTTCGAACCAAGTTATTTAGTTTATGTATTTTCAAATAGCAGTCAATAAAGGATGAAAGGAACGCACTATTACATACACATACATACATCTAATTTCAGTCATTTTTGTTAATATCGAAATGTGTTTTCACAATTAAATGTAAATCTTGCAAGCGTGATCCGCTATGGAACATGTAGATAAAATGCTGTACTTTATGGGACAACAAAAGTTGAGGATTGAGCCCAACATTTTTCTCTTCGGCGGATTATCCTTGTTCAGATATACTACCATCCGATCACGTACATAGCAGTAAACTGACTTAACTAACTAAATCAACCAAGTAAAACAATCAGACAAATGATTTATCAACGGCTGAATGATAATCAAACAACTGAACGGGTGGTGGTATAGTAAATATGGTGTTGGCCGTCCAAGCCGCCAGATGTCACGGGTTTGATGCTAGACTCAACCTGATGGACTCCCATTAACATCATCCAATACTAGTTCTACCCAGGGACCGGACTTTCATAGTTCTAAAGTTACAAAAATCATCGTAGATTTGTCTCTTAGTAGACAATTTTATTGCACTGCTCGCAAATGTTTCCCTCCTTACAGGTTCATAATGCCACATAATAATTCGAATATTATGAATTCCTAACATAAATAAAATGTAAATGTAAAAGACAATAAGTGTCAAATATCTTGAAGTCTGAAATTCTGCTGTTTTTGTTTTGTCCGCATAGTATGAAAATCAATGATTATGTTCTTTTTATTTTTGCTTGACAATCCATGTCGCCATTGAACACATCGTTTATTGGCGTGTCCTAGGCATAGTGCATACTGACGATGGTCAGATACAATAATTTTGAGAGAGTTGCGGCCATTTGAGTTTGTTTTTATTTACGTACAATATTAACCGCGTAACTGACAAATTGCAACGTACCTTCCATTAACAATTCGCAAACCAATTAATAGGTGAAATCTTTTTTTTAAAACATATCTTGCTTCATGATGTTAATGCTCTTATCTGTCCTCTCGAGAGTATTATCATCTGCAGAATAATATAGTCGTTTACAAAATGAAATTTCTCATTAATGAAGAAACTAAATGAAACTGGCTCAACAATTGAGAACCTTGAAATACACTTTTATTATTTTGTAAAAAAGCAGTTTTCTTGCACGTTGATTTCTGTTGCTGAGGTAGCTATCCAGGATATATGACTGGCCACGCACTATTTTTAACTTTGACATGCTTTCATGTCAACGGGCCCGATTAGCTCAGTCGGTTACGCGTCTGACTAACAATCCAGGGGTCGTGAGTTCGAATCGAAGTCCGGCAACAATCCCCGTGATGATTGATATACGGCATTGTGTCTCATTATCATTCGTCTCTCACCGCTGATTCAAGTGGGAAGTTATCAGTTACTTGAGGAGATGGGGTGATAACCTTTCAGGATCCCAGGGAACAGTGCTTAGGTTAACTGATCGTCTGTTAATCATCGATGACATGACAATGACGCTAAATATTCAATCAATAAATCATCTCAACAATTTCGAATACCCTCTATGGGACATTCGTCAATTTTTACACAATATATAACCATATGTAAATATTCATCTCCCAGTATTGATATCAGATAAAATTATATTGAGAACTTAACATCAGTTTTAATAAAACTATTATTTGCCATGCTAGTTTGGAAAAATCAAATTAATATAAACCATACACTTTTTATCATAAGTGACCACACATTCCTTTCATCTAATCACCGTGTTACACAGGAAGGACCGCAAATTCCTTTCACCCACTCACCGTGTAACATTTTTGTGATGTACTGTATATATCCTAGCTGGACTGGTATATCGTAGCTGGACTGGTATATCCTAGCTTATCTGGTTTATATCCAAGCTGGACTGGCATATCCTTGCTGGACTGGTATATCCTAGCTGAATTGGTATTTTTCAAAGTTGGACTGGTATATCCTAGCTCATCTGGTTTATATCCTAGCTGGACTGGTATATATTCTAGCTGGACTGGTTTATTCTAGCTCATCTGCTTTATATCCTAGCTGGACTGGTATATCCTAGCTGGACTGGTATATCCTAGCTGAACTGGTATATAGCCTAGCTGCACTGGTATATCCTAGCTCATCTGGTTTATATCCTAGATGGACTGGTATATCCTAGCTGAACTGGTATATCCTAGCTGGACTGGTATATCCTATCTGGACTGGTATATCCTAGATGGACTGGTATATCCTACCTGTACTGGCAAATACCCTAGCTGAACTGGCATATCTTAGCTGAACTGGTATATATCCTAGATGGACTGGTATATCCTAGCTGGACTGGTATATCCTTACTTGACTGGTATATCCTAGCTGGGCTGGTATTTCCTAGCTGAACTGGTATATATCTTAGCTGGACTTGTATATCCTATCTCAACTGGTATATATCCTAGATGGACTGGTATATGCTAGCTGGACTGGTATTTCCTAGCTGGACTGGTATATATCCTAGATGGACTGGTATATCCTAGCTGGACTGGTATATCCTAGCTGAACTTGTATATATCCTAGATGGACCTGTATATGCTAGCTGAACTGGTATTTCCTAACTGGACTGGTATATATCTTAGCTGAACTGGTATATCCTAGCTGAACTGGTATATATCCTAGATGGACTGGTATATCCTAGCTGGACTGGTATATCCTAGTTGAACTGGTATATATCTTAGATGGACTGGTATATCCTACCTGGACTGGTATATATCCTAGCTGAACTGGTATATCCTAGCTGAACTGGTATATATCCTAGATGGACTGGTATATCCTAGTTGGACTGGTATATCCTAGTTGAACTGTTATATATCCTAGATGGACAGGTATTTCCTAGCTGGACTGGTATATCCTAGCTGGACTGGTATATCCTAGCTGGACTGGTATATCCTAGCTGAATTGGTATATATCCTAGATGGACTGGTATATCCTAGCTGGACTGTTATATCGTAGCTGAACTGGTATATATCCTAGATAGACTGATATATCCTAGCTGGACTGGTATATCCTAGCTGAACTGGTATATTTCCTAGATGGACTGGTATGTCCTAGAATGACTGGTATATCCTAGCTGGACTAGTATATCCTAGCTGAACTGGTATATATCCTAGATGGACTGGTATATCCTAGCTGGACTGGTATATCCTAGCTGGACTGGTATATCTTAGATGGACTGGTATATATCCTACCTGGACGGGTATATATACTTACTGGACTTAAAATATCCTAGCTGGACTGGTATAATATCCCAGCTGAACTGGTTTATCCATTTTGCCTGATAAAACACAAACCTCCATGTTATCAAATGACTCTTTAACAACCAGGCTTCCTCTACTCAGTTTAGAAATAGGAAATTGCCGACGGTGTCATACAGGGTCATTATCCGGTAATCCTGTATATATCTATGTCTATTTTTAACCAAGTTTGTTAAAATATTGACCCCAATGTCTCTGAAACCACAAATGCAAGGGCTAGATATTTTATATGTAGGGTAGGCCTCTACTAAGTTTGTTCAAATATTGACCCTAAGGTGTCTGAAACCGCAAATACCAGGGCTAGATATTTTATATGTAGCAAAGGCCTATGGTCATCTTCGAAACAGGTTCAAATCTTGACCAGGGTTTTCCATGACCTCAAATTTTGTCTTTTTATCAAGAAGTCCTGCTTGATGAGAATAATGAACTGTAGGAACTACAACATCAACACATTGCCATCGTCTCTACGTAAGTACACCTGTCTTACATTATAACATCGCTATCGTCTCTACGTAAGTAGGCTGTCTGTCTTACATTATAACATCGCTATCATCTCTACGTAAGTACACTACCTGTCTTACATTATAACATCGCTATCGTCTCTACGTAAGTACACTGTATACCTGTCTAACATTATAACATCGCTATCGTCTCTACGTTAGTATCCTCTAATTTAATAAATAAAAATTAAATGTAATTTTCAGATAAGTTTCCAAACAACTGAAGTAGTTTGCAGATGCCAAACGTATGACGACAGGCAACAAGGCAAATCGTCGAGACCTTTCCCAGATGGTTAGACAACAGGCGCTATAATGAAATGGTGGTAACTTAGTAATAAAATGATGATGTCTCTATAATGAAATGGTGTTACTTTTGTTATGAAATGATGATGTCTCTATAATGAAATGGTGGTACCGTCATAATGAAATGATGATGTCTCTATAATGAAATGGTGTTACTTTTGTAATGAAACGATAATGTCTCTATAATGAAATGGTGGTACCGTCATAATGAAATGATGATGTCTCTATAATGAAATGGTTTTACTTTTGTAATGAAATGATGATGTCTCTACAATGAAATGTTGGTACCATCATAATGAAATGATGATGTCTCTATAATGAAATGGTTTTACTTTTGTAATGAAATGATGTTGTCTCTAAAATGAAATGGTTTTACTTTTGTAATGAAATGATGATGTTTCTATAATGAAATGGTGATGTCTCTATAATGAAATGGTTTTACTTTTGTAATGAAATGATGATGTCTATAATAAAATGGTGGTACCTTCATAATAAAATGATTACATGTATATCTATGAAGAAATGGTATAACCTTCAGAACTAAATGTGTGTCATGGAAACTCCTACCCCACACTGTTCATTATTGAGTCCTTGTGTGAACTTGAACCCTGCCCCACTGTGTCCTTATTGAGTCCTTGTGTGACCCTTTAACCCTGCCCCACTGTGTTCTTATTGGTTCCTTTTGTGACCCTTTAACGCTGCCCCACTGTGTTGTTATTTATACCTTGTGTGACTCTTGAACCCTGCCTCACTGTGTCATTATTAAGACCTTGTGTGACACTTGAAACCTGCCACACTGTGGGGTTATTGAGACCTTGTGTGACCCTTGAATCCTGTCCCACTGTGGGTTATTGAGACCTTGTGTGATTCTTGAAGTCTACCCAACTGTGTCGTTATTGAGTCCTTGTGTGACTCTTGAACCCTGCCCCACTGTGTCGTTATTGAGACCTTGTGTGACACTTGAAACCTGCCCCACTGTGGGGCTATTGAGACCTTGTGTGACCCTTGAATCCTGCCCCACTGTGGGGTTATTTAGACCTTGTGTGATTCTTGAAGCCTACCCAACTGTGTCGTTTTTTTTAGTCCTTGTGTGACTCTTGAAACCTGTCCCACTGTGTCGTTATTGTGTCTTTGTGTGACCCTTGAACCCTGCCCCACTGTGACGTTATTGAATCCTTGTGTGACCCTTGAACCTTGATCAGAATGTGAAATTCTCAACTATTATGTCTATTACAGGATCTTGTGATGGGGACAGACGCTGAAGGGGAGAAGATTAAGGATCACATGCGTAACATCGTTCCAATACTGCTGGATCAGAATATCACCGCATACGACAGAATACGCATCATATATTATACACAAAGGAGGTGGGTGATACGGTTATGTACAGGATTTTACCATCAAACCAATTATTATACATAGTATTATTATATATAGTCCTACAAGTTCCTGTGTTGTAGAACTGTGCTGTACAGTAATACTACATTGAACCAGTAACCAGTCAGTGATCACTATTGTCACACACCTCTTTATCCTGATAGATTATAACTATAAAAGTGTATAACAGATAATTGAATATATTTGAGCTGAGTGTTGTAAAATACATATATCTTGGTATAAAATTCTTCTACGAAAAATGCAAACAATTTTAAAACCATATTTAAAAAAGTAAAAACATTTTTTTGCACTTTAAAGCATATTAGGAAATACTAGCGGTTATTAATAATGGTAGGCTGTTACAAGAATTTTGATATAATAAAGAAAAATATCTGTGCACACTAGTCTCATCTGAACACAATAAAACTCCCTTTTTACTCCAAATCTATTGAGATGATCAAGTAATTCAAGATAAAACTCTGATCGTTTCATAGGAATTTCTGAAGAGAACTTGGCCAAGCTCGTAAATCATGCACAAATCCCAATGGAGGAGAAATGCATTCTAAACAATATGCAGAACATGGGCGTGCCAATCATACAAGACGTGAGTAAATAATGGGCTAACTTTCTGTTTTAATAATCACAATGCCAAGGTCTGTTGTGTTTGTATGGAGTCAATTGTAGGCAATATGATCTGGAAGCCTTAGAAAACAGATTTAGTTTCGACTGTAGTTATAGTGTCCTCTGAAGGAAAGTTAATATAAATCTTCAGATAAATTCCCGATATTTCTTTCTCAGTATTTCAGTCTCAATGTTTTTTTTTTGTCAGAGAGAAAATACATTTAAACACAACATTTCAGACATGCCAAGGTATATTTAAAAACTACATGTACCTAGTAGCAATGGTAAGATTGTTTCATCGCTGAGATGTATTGTTTAATTGTATCTATCGGACCAGTTGGCTGAAAATGTTAAAAATAGATTGAATCTGTCTGAATCTGAAGGCTTGTTTTAGTTTGTGCTTTATTTTCTTTGGACATTTCAATAATCAATTACCAGGATAGAATGTTTGAATTGAGAGTTCAATGCAACACTGTTCATTCTACATATAAACAAATAAGGAAATAGAGTAGTGTTGCATTGGACATAGAAGTGTCCTTGCTTCAATAAGATTATGATTTGAGAAGATTTAAAAAAAATAAAATATTTTATTGCTTTATGCTTTACAGAAGTTTAATATAAAGTATAATAAAAGATTATTAATTTGTTAGTTTAAAAAATGCATGTCTTCAATGACTAACTCAGTGAGCATGAATTTGACATGATTGTGTCACGGGAGTAGGGGGGTGGGGTTAAACTGAACTGAAAATATGATAATTGGAGGGTCCAGCACAGCACTGTATTATCCACATATTAAACATATAAGGAAATAGGGCAGTGCTGCGTTGACCCATTGAATTGTTGACTGAACAGATCTGTTGGAGGCTTAATTAAATACATTCTCCTACAGCTTGACTCTAGTTGAAGTTCACTGCCAAACTGTTTTATCTACACATAGATACAGGTGGAGTTACATCGGTTTTGCATCTAATCCATGTTTTGTTGTATTTTGTCTGTTGAATTTTGCATTGAATTTACTATTTACTGTATAGTATGTACCTATATGTACCTGTATGTACCTGCACGTGTACTCCATCTGTGTAGTGTTTTAATTATTTTGCATACATGTGAGTATTTGTATTTGATATGTTGCCTTTGTTTAATACATGTGTGTATTTGTCACTTTTTTGCAGTTTTCCCCATGATTCTATATATATATATTTGTTGTGTCACATTTCTGTAATGCTACACCAGTAGTATCAATGACAAGCTTTTGTTTCTATAAATAGCTGATAAGAAAGCATCTAAATGATCATGATGTTAGACTGGTACATTGCACACTTTTATTGAATATATTTTAGAAAATTAAGTAGTCAAGTTGTAGTCATTGGTTATTCAAAATAAAAAATATTGAGTTTGAACTGTTCTTGTACAATTCCATTTTTAAATGAATTTGAGAATAAAGCCGGTACCAGTCTCGTGACTATAAAGTGGTTGGCATGCACTGCCTGGGTGAATTCTGGTATATTTTCATTGGTCAGATGTGACCTCATTCATACAGTGTATAATATTATCATCTTTAGCTGAAATTTGTATACATTTTCATCTTCAAGTGGACATAATTCTTGTCAATAGTAGACAGTTAACAGAGAGATCTGGATTGATGATTACAGTTCATAATTCAGTGGTACTCGCTGCGTCTACTTGGACCCTATGTATAAACTCATATATTTAACATTATATACAGTTCAAATTTGACATAAAAAACTAAAATAATACTAGATTATCTCTCTCATAAGATAAATAACATTATAAATGGAAGCAGAATAAAATGTAACAATGCCTATCCTCTAGCATGGTTCTATGTCTAAATAGGATGTTGATATTACATGGGTTTGTTTATCTGCATAACAGATAAATCCGTACATGTTTGCCTTTTACTATGAAAGCATGGTATGTTTTTACTTCCAGTGACCTAACACTTATTTATTTGAAACATGTTTGTTTCAGATCTTTAATATTTCATACCTGAATGACCAAGCTGTATTCGTTTGATATTTTTGAGAATGTGAAATAAGTGATTTGTTTCAACGACGGGTTTGTTGTTTTTTTCACCTAATAACTGTTTGTTATTGCATGTTGTAAACAAAGGCGCCAGGCGAAAAAGGCGGTTTTACAAATTTAGGTCTCTTGCCCGACACTTACGGAACATTTCCCACAAACGTGGCACAGGTGAGACATACGTGGGATAAAACTTTTTCATTACCTACTTAATCCGCTATTGAATTTTTCCGTGAGTGATCCGTGTGCGCCTCCATGAAAATCGATCATAAATAAATTATGTTGGCACATTCCATCCGTCCCGTGATCCATTATCCGTATCCATGATGAGTCGCGCACTGAGCTAGTTTTTAACGCATATGGATCTGACACGGATGACAAGCCTTCAAAAAAACGGCAGTCACAGGAAATCTATGAAAAACTGTTTAAGACTTGGTTATTTATAGTCTAATGTTTACAGAACATTGCAAAAGTTTTGCTGTTTCTGTCCTCAGATCACCATAGCTGCCATGGTCAGATACATATTAATATATTAGTTTTGTTTTACGGAACATGTTTGTCTTTGGTAACCAAAACACAAAAGAAAGACTATTATTTTTCTGAGTAATGTATGGACTAGTGCTTCACGGATCACGAATCACTGATGAATGAAATAGCGGCTTAAAGCAGACAATTTTATACATTTTATGAACTTTTTTTCTGGTTGGAATTAGTTTAGAAATGAAATATTGACCCAGTTGTGAAATACAGTTACAATGTAAATTGTTTTTTGTTGTTTTTTTTTGCTACAAATTGACTAGATTATTCTAGTCATTATTTATTAAAAAGTTAATTTGGGATTCAAATGAACATTTTAATGTACCATAATATCAATTACATTTACATAAAATAAGTGAAGTTGAGAAATTCATAGATCATAAAGTTCATGGAGTGGAATTTGTCTGCATATTCATCAATCTAGCCTAGGTGTATCAACATGTATTTTGAAGACATTTTTTTTAGGTTTTCCAAGCTTGCAGATTAAATAATAACGGTGTATGATAATCTAACAATAGTGTCGTTAATGTCATCATTAATAGTGGTCACAACTGACTGAATAATTAGTGACTTTACCCTGTAGCCTACTAGCCCCAAATACCTTCCAGTGGGTAAGGATAGTTTATAATTTAAGTAACCTTTACCCCTGAATGGTTCGAAATTAAAGTAGACAGCCAGGCAGGATTCTGTGGAAATCGCAGTTTACCATGTTAACCAACAGAACTGTATCAGAAATGATAACATTTATCATTAAAAAATTATTGACAATTTAAGAAGGTTGACAGGGATTTGATAATAGCGTCTGGGTGCTTGACTAGTTCTGTCTGTTTCATTTAGCTTACGATATGAAACTTGAATGGATTTTAATGAAGGCTAGATTGATAAATTTATGTCCAATGGGCAGGGTTTTTCCTCTTGTATTTTTCTCTCCCCCTAATGTTTTGTTAAAATTTCTAAACCTGAAAAAAGAGCAAATGGTAGAAGAAATTGGCAGAGATTGGTCAGTGTTTCTTTATCTCTGTCTGCCAATGGATGGCTAAATACATGGCTTTTTTCATATTTCATATTTATGTTTTGCCTTATATTAGAATTATGATTTTGTTGGATCGGCTACTCAAGGGAAATGAGTGCTATTGTTTGTTTGATTTGGAGTATTTGGGGTAAATTTTATGCCATCGAGGGCTTACATATGATAAGTTTACATAACCACTATTTTCTGAGATCCTGGATTGTAACCCAGTATTCAAGCACACCCATCTTCGCAAGTAACTGATAACTTTCCTTCTTGAATAAGCACTGAGAAATGGATGGCAATGTTATGTCACGTCTTATAGTGGAGAGGCTTTGAACACACAATCCCTGGATTGATAGTCAGACATACTACAGACAGAGCTGACTGGGCCCAGCATGTAGTAGTGTGTTAAGAAAGAAATGAAATAAGTTCTATTTTAAGTTATAGCCATGGTAAATAATGTCTGGAATGTTCATCAGAACAGACACAAAACATAGAAATAATACAGAAACAACATAGGAACAACTGCAATGAGTATCATATGTCTGGGTCAACCGTTCAGAAACCAGTTTAGTTTCTTGTTAAATGTCCTACCCAAGTTTCTATAGATTTGTCTTTAAAAGAAGCAAACGTAGTGGATGACCAAGACTAATTACTATATTATACAGTATTAGCATTTATTATCCATTGTTTTTAATGGGTCAGGGACAGGATGGTGTCCAAAATATTGTAAAATGTAGTGGCTAGAAATAGCAACACGTTTACATGTCTTGGACCTAAAGTATAATCCTGAACCAATTTTGAATCCTTGAGCTTATTGTTTTATGCTGATAAAAGATAAATAAAACTTACAGATTGGAGAAGCATCACAACTCTTTCTTGATAGCAACTTGTAAATAAGTACAGAAATTCACACTTTGGTCTTATTCTATGTCTTTTTTCAGAATTCAGTATAACGCGTCTATATATTAAATATCACTGCCATGTGCTGTGGTTGTAGTTTTCATGTCAGTAAATTTTGTTATCGCAGGTATTTGATGAGGTAAGATATATGTGGAACTTGTGGGAAAACTTGTGGGAAACTTGCTGAATGGCTATATGGATCTCCTTGTAATCTCTCAATGAGATGGTAACAGTTATCTCCCCTTAATTTTTATATTACTGTTCTTGATATATATGTGTGGTCATAGTTATCTCCCCTGAATCGCCCTGTATCCCTCAATGAGATGGTAATCTTTATATTACTGTTCATGATACATATATGTGCTTACAGTGATCTCCCCTGAATCTCTATATTCCTGTTCATGACATATATGCGTGGTTGCAGTTATCTCCCCCAAATCTCCCTGTAATCCTTCAATGGATGGTTATTGTTGTTTTCCCTGAATCTTTATTGCTGTTTTACACACTTTTATGCTCTCAAAGGATAGCTTATAGAAATGGCAGTGTCTGTCCATTTGTCGGTCACATTCTGCGCATGATCGATAACTTTGTCATACAATGTCATATAAATTGGCACAAACAACCATCATGGCCTGACAATGTGTCACATGTAAGACTTGGGTCTGTTGCTCAAAGGTCAAGGTCACATTTAGAGGTCAAACACATGAAATTGATGACTACATCCTTTACATTTACAGACCACTTTGGGGGCATTTTTTAATAACTAGTTACATTTCTTGTTGGTGACAGTTACTTCCCCTGAATGACTATTTTCATATTTTTTTGGTTGCAGGTCTCTGCCGTTGATCTTTATTACAGTTTATGACATATTTGCGCTTAGTACTCACTGCAACTTCCTAAAATTTTGTTATTTTTATTTTATGCCTTCCCTTTGATTTGTTTGTAAGTTTCATTTTATCAAGGGGATTAAAGGAAAGCCTAAATGTAGAACTTTATTTTGTTTTCTTCTTCTGCTACAGTTCGGTTGGGAACTTTGACATTTGACCCCTAAAAGCATCAAAGTGCATAGAAAACTCACAAAACACTATAATGCTCTTATGGGTTTTCACTGGCTGCTTAAATTGTGTATGTATTTAAATGATTGTTTGATCTATCAAGATATAAATGAGATTTGATTTATCTTTGAAATGTGATTTTAGAGTATGACTTAATATTAACAAAGTTGCAAATGTAAGTACAGCGTTGTTTACTAATCTGATGTTTGTGTACATCACAAATTTTACCACATTATTCCAAGATGTTTTTTCCAATAGTATTTTTCCAATGATATTTTTCCAATGGTATTCTATCAAAAGTTTTTGTCCAATGGTATTTTTCCAATGGTATTTTTTTTTCAAAAGTATTTTTCCAATGATATTTTGCAATGGTATTTTTTCAAAAGTATTTTTCCAATGATATTTTTCCAATGATATTTTTCAACTGGTGTTTAATCAAAAGTATTTTTCCAATGATATTTTTCCAATGTTATTTTTTCAAAAGTATTTTTCCAATGGTATTTTTCCAATGGTATTGGTGTTGACATGATTTTGTGATGCTATAATAGGTCTTCCATATTTAAAAACATATCAAGCATCATGTAATAATTGTAATGAAATAATTTAACTATTTGTATCTTTTATTCAAGCAGCACTTATTGAACATTAAAGTACAATTTTAACTTGTATCATAAGTGTTTAATATTGCTGTATATTGTTTGAATCATAACAATTAAATTTTTCCAGGTTTTAAAGTTTGCATAAAATTATGGTGAAGTGAGACTTGGCCAGAAGTGTTTATTTTACAGTAATGGGCAATTAAGAGACAAAGGAAAACAAACAGTATTTCAAGTGCCGCATTGTTCCTGATAAACACCATTCCTCTAATAAACACCCCCACCCTCGTGTGTGCGTGTAACAAAATCTTACCTTAGTTTTAAAATAATCCTAAATGATAGTCCAGTAAATATAGGACACCAAGAGTTCTGATAACAAATATCCATATAGGTTTATACATTTAAACAGACTGAAACTGTTGTGCTTTAATGTAATCCTGATATAGACAAGACATTTATCCTGAAATTCTGAATGTTCACTGAAATATGAAAACAACGGAACCTGGTTAGTGGAGAAAAAACGAAGCATTTGTTATGGTCACTGTATCGGCCTTGAATAGTTGAGGTTGTACTGGTATTGCTCCACAGAGTCATGTAGAGAGAATGTGCTGTTGTTGATTTTATAACACAGCACAGTGCATAATGAACGTGTGTGTTTACTGCTGTGGAGATAATGCTATATTTTTGTAGCATGTAATCAACTGATTAATGATATATGAACCTGTTGATTAAGTGTTTCATATTTTCACTCAATCACTCACTTGATTTACCACTTTATATTTATCACTTTATATTCATCATTTTTATTTTCCACTCTGTTAAACATAGATTTTAGAATATTTCAGATGTTTTTGCTATCCATTTATGATTGATTACTCATAGATTTATCAGTCAATGTATCTTTAAGATTTTTCATGGGTGATAATGATAGACTTATCATTCATGATTTACCATTTATAATTGATGATTAATCATCATTCATGATTTATTATTAATTATTATTCATGGTTTATGATTCGTCATCATTTATGATTTATTATTAGTTATTAGTCATGATTTATTATTAATTATCATTCATGATTATAATTCATGATTTATTATTCATCATTTATGATATATTATTTTATGCTTTATCATTCATGATTTATAGGGCCTTCTCTGTATGTTGTGATACAATGTATTTGTAGTATCATACCCACATCAGAATCAATACTATATACAATGTCATATTTAATCTTTATATAAATGTAATACTTATGATTTAAGGTATTGGATGAGGTAATGTATAGTTTCACGCAGTTATGATGCCGTATGTTTGAATAGCTACCTGTATACCTAAACAAGGGTTCTCCTAAACCCTAATATATCTGGATCACCAGTCGATATTACTCAGTATTACTCTCCATGATAATATTGACTGTTTTGGACATTTCTTAATCCATCAGTCAATATCAGTTAGTATTGCTCTCCATATTAACTATAACTGTTTGACAGGTGGACATTTCTTAATTAATCAGTCAATATCAGTTTATATTGCTCTCCATATTAATAATGACTGTTTGACAGGTGGACATTTCTTAATTCATCAGTCAATATCAGTAAATATTGCCCTCCATATTAATAATGACTGTTTGACAGGTTGACATTTCTTAATTCATCAGTCAATATCAGTTAATATTGCCCTCCATATTAATAATGACTGTTTGACAGGTGGACATTTCTTAATTCATCAGTCAATATCAGTAAATATTGCTCTCCATATTAACTATGACTGTTTGACAGGTGGAATTTTTTTAATTCATCAGTCATTATCAGTTAATATTGCTCTTCATATTAACTATGACTGTTTGACAGGTGGACATTTCATAATTTACCAATCAGTATTATACAATTATTGATTTTGACTGAGGTGAATATGTAGTTTTCTGGTCTATTGAACTACATATTCACCAAAGCAAAGTCTATAACTATTATATTGTATGTGTAATAGTTATAAAATAACTAGTTTTTAAGTCATTTTCATTAATGGTTAAAAAAAAAAAAATTCTTGTTTACTGTTCCATGTTCTATCTTGCACCAGGCGACTATTGTGAATGGCTTCCCTTTGTTTATAATGGTGCTATTTTACAGCGTCGTTAAAATTACACACTTGTAAGAAATTGCATCCCTATATAGACCTCAACAGCAGTCAATATCACTTTGAGCGGACTTTTTATGTGACCCTTTTTGAGCAATAAGAACTGCGGATTTGATAAGGGTATAATGATATCAGTTAATATTGCCGTCCATATTGATATTGACTGTATGACAGGTAGACATTTCTTAATTCATCAGTCAATATCAGTTAAAATTGCCCTCCATATTGATAATGACTGTTTGACTGGTAGATATTTCTTAATTTATCAGTCAACATAAGTTGATATTACCCTCCATATTAATAATGACTGACAGGTAGACATTTCTTAATTTATCAGTCAATATCAGTTAATATTGCCTTCTGTATTATATACAACCAATGTATATCTTGATCAGTAAAACTGGTTACCTCGTATAACCTGAAAAGTGTTGCACAATCTCTGTGGTAATTGATATTCGACATTGCATCTCTTATTCATTTGTATCTCACCTCTGATCAAATGGGAAAGTTGTCAGTTACATTTTAACCAATAATTTAAGATTGCTTGTGAATTTCATATTGACTGGTTTATATATACATAAGTTTGTATCAGTTAAGATAATATTGACTTGTTGACTGGTGTATATCTAAGTTTTTGACCAATCATGTTGCCTATGTCCTTAATATTGACTGGTTTACTGGTGTATATCTAACTTTTTTTGAATAAATAAGATTTGCTTTGTGCTTAATACTGACTGGCTGACTGGTGTATATCTAAGTTATTTACCAGTAATAATTGCCTGACCATTGTATACACACAGTCCTAGATTGTCTAACCTGTGTATACACGCAGCCTTTGATTGCCTGACCAGTGTATACTAGCAGTCCTTGATTGCCTGACCAGTGTATACAGGTATTTCTTGATTGCCTGACCAATGTATAACACTGTCCTAGATTGCCTGACCAGCGTATAACACAGTCCTTGATTGCCTGACCAGTGTATAAAACAGTCCTTACGCGAAAGTTCCATATTACCACCTTGAATCTTCTAACCAATTATGTTTTATTAACATGACATATATTAAAGCCTGCATGTGACTCTGATAACACAAATGCACCTTTGTCTTGATTCACTTCACAGCTGACTGCAGAACAAGCTTCATTCTAGTCTATAGCAAATCTTCATGATGTTTTTAACTTTCCACAACTTGACATTGTTACAGGCTGATGACCTGTGCACATCTGGCAGATGTATATTTCAGTTTTGACCCAACAAAACCAGCAAATATCAGTACGAAGTTCAGTCGTACATATTTTCATTTCTGTAGTACCAAAGTTGCTATTTACCCCGGGGTCATTTCACTGAGGGGACAAACACCGGCAGTATTTCTGTCACTAGTTGAAACTCCTTAGTCTAATGCCAATGCTACAATAGGCAATACAGGCACAGCATTCATGTTGTATCTATATAATTTGAGAAAAAATTGTCTGACTAACCAACAACACCCTCATTATCAGGATGAATAAATAGGTTACCAATTGGATAAAAGAAGAAAGATGCAATATAAGGGTTCTCCTTGAGTAAGTGGTCCAAGATGCAGTCTCAAGGTCACATAGCTCACACCAGAGGGGACATGGGTTTGAGTCCAGAACTCTATCCAAAGTCTTTTATGTAAGACAGTTTTAAAAATTACTTGCGGAAGGATGGCAGATTTTCTGAGATTCATGTTTGAGGTCTTCTTCCATTAAAGGCAAATCGTCATTATAAATTCTCCTTGATATATTTAACTTTGTTTTGATATATTGATATCAGGAAACTTACCATGAGTCCTGTAGGGGATATACGGTAAGTCCTGTACCCAGACCGTTGGAAAATAACACCAATCAAACAGCAAAAAAAAAACAACATGCAATTATATTGACTTTCATTTTTATATCAGTTAAATTGAATTACCTCCCTTTGTTGTTGTTTTTTTTTTAAGCTTATTATCTCCCTTTGTTCTATTTCATAATTATTGATTTTAAGTTAATTATCTCCCTTTGTTCTATACCATACCAAGTTAATGTAATTATCCTTCTTTGTTGGTTAATTATCTCCCTTTGTTAATTTAAGTTTGTTATCTCCCTTGGTTCTTTTTTTATACTAAGTTTATTATCTCTGTTCTATATTTATAAGTTTTTTAAGTTTGAAGAGATAACCAGAATGACACTTCTAACACTGCATGATGTTATATCTAGATCATTAACCAATGGAATAGCCACCAGCTTTTATAATAGTTATTCTTACTTTATCATGTATATTATGTATGCTACTGAGGCAGTTTTACATTATAAATCATATTTTATTTCTAAGCTTGCAGGTTGTATCAGTGATATGATTATGTTGTGACTCTTGTTCAGGGAACATGTTTCAGTAAAATATCCTTTTGAGCATTTATTAAATATCAGTGGCAATTTATACATATATGTATACAAAGATTGTATTTATAAAAAAATAGGCATTATGAGATTAAAAAAATTGGTTAATAAAAATGTTTTTGCTTTTTAATTGTTTGAAAATTAATTTTACTGCAAAAAAAATGTTTTTATATGGGCAAAATCAAAGCAAATTTAGTGTTGCTCAACAGCAAACATTTAGATATGTTTTGCTAACTTCTGATATTAGCTTAATATATTGTGATAAAACATTTTGAATATCCCTTTGTAATGTTTAAAATAAAATTCAAGAACATAATATTTTTATTTACCACTTAAAAAGACTGTTCAATTGATACATAATTTATGTTTTTACTACAAATCCACAAAACCTGGCAGAAACAAGGGCTCTGAACAATAGATCAATAACCAATGTAATAATCACAGGGTTTTATATTTAGTCTTATTGTATCATGAACATGTGTACACTGAGGGCATTTTAGCGTCGTAATTATGTTTATTTGCAGATTTTCAATTCTTCTCGGAATTAACTCTTTGTGTTTGTGTCAGTGATATCGTTTGAGTATATGTTTTTGAGACATTGTATTTACTGACTTTCAACTATGAATGAGTTCACAGAGATATATTGTTCTGGGACGAGACGTTACTTATGTTGGTAAAACTTGTTGTGCAACCCTCTTTCTTATATGCGTTTGTAAATAAATATACATGTAGACATGTGTCACTCCTCTCCATTGAGTCATTTAAAGTAGGAATAATACAAAATATTGAATGTAAATATTATAATAACCGCCTATGTCCTGTGTACATTAATGGCGATGCCAATATATGCGCTATTTGCGCAACGTTTTTTGGCGTTGTTGCGGTGGCGCAGTCGGTAGAGACATCGTCATTAATGTGCTAGGCGCTGATGCTGCAGGGGCCGTGGGTTCGAATCTCCAAAGTGGCAAAAAATGTTTCCTAAATTGTCCGTGGTCAGGTGAATAAGACATGTGTCTCTCCTCTCCATTGAGTCATTTAAAATAGGAATAATACAAAATATTGAATATATATACATGTATATTGTTATCCTACTGTTGTACTGTAGTTGTAATGTAAGAAGCAATAACTATGTATCCCTGACCATGGAAGGTTTTTTTTTTAAGTATTTGAAATTTCCTAGCTGGAGATCGAACCCACAAACTGTGGCATGTGAAGTTTAAATATGTATCATAACTATGATTTGTGATACCTTCCTGACAATTATAATCTGCGATACCTTCCTGACAATTATAACCTGTGATATTTCTCTGACACTTATTATCTGTGATATCATTCTGACAACTATCATCCTTCCGTGATACCTCTCTGACAGTTATTATCTGTGATACCTCGCTGACAATTATTATCTATGATACCTCGCTGACAATTATTATCTGTGATACCTATATGACAATTATTATCTGTAATACCTCGCTGACAATTATTATCTGTAATACTTTGCTGACAATTATAACCTGTAATACCTTGCTGACAATTATTATCTGTGATACCTCGCTGACAATTATCTGTAATACCTCGCTGACAATTATAACCTGTAATACCTTGCTGACAATTATTATCTGTGAAAAGTCTCTGACAATTATTATCTGTGATACCTGACTGATAATTATTATCTGTAATACCTCACTGACAATTGTTATCTGTGATATCTGGCTGATAATTATAATCTGTGATACCTGACTGATAATTATTATCTGTGATACCTCACTGACAATTGTTATCTGTGATATCTGACAGATAATTATTATTTGTGATACCTTTCTGATAATTATTATCTGTAATACCTCACTGACAATTGTTATCTGTGATATCTGACTGATAATTATTATCTGTAATACCTCGCTTACAATTATTATCTGTAATACCTCACTGACAATTAATATCTGTAATACCTCGCTGACAATTGTTATCTGTGATTCCTCGCTGACAATTATTATCTGTGATACCTCACTGACAATTATTTTCTGTGATACCTCTTTGACAGTTATTATCTGTGTTACTTTGCTGACAATTATTATCTGTGATACTTGGCCGACAATTATCATGATAACTCTGACAATTATTATCTGTGATACCTGGCTGATAATTATTGTTTGTAATACCTCGCTGACAATTATTATCTGTAATACCTTGCTGACAATTATTATCTGTGAAACCTCACTGACAGTTATTATCTGTGATATTTTGCTGACAATCATTATCTGTGATACCATTTTTGAACATTATTGTATGTTTTATGTACTTCTTATAATACAATAATATTTAATTTCTTATAATATTAAATTAGAAACAAATAATCCCAAGCAGACATTTATTCCAGCTTTTAGTAAATCTATATGTACGCTACACACACACTTATAACTGGACCAAGGAATACACAGTGCATGATTTGCTGTATACTGGATTCTGTTATCTTTCTGTATTCAAAATCACAACTATTGTAAATTTATTGCTAGATTGTCATTCATTTTATCAATTTATAATTTGGTTAAAGCTTAATCATTCTGATCATTTATTATAATTTTTTGATTTTAATCTTATTTTTGACTGATTTTTTATACTATGAGGATAGTCCTCATAGCCACTGAAACAAAGCTCACACATATACTGTAGCAATCCTTATAAATCCCCTTACTTTTTAATCTGGTTTAACGCCATTTTCAACACATGACAGGGATGGCATATCCAGCATATCTCATTTATGTTTTTTTGACTGGGCTGGAGTCGTACCCACGACCTCAGAGGTGAGAAGGCTTGGCCCACCTTGGTTTTTCATAAATGCCCCCTCCCCCCCACCCCCACACACACACCTACACACATATACACAAAATATCGTATTGAAAATGGTGTTAAGCCTCAATGTTACCTGACTCCATTGTTAAGCTGACTTGTGTTGAGAATGGTGTTACGCCCCATTGTTAGGTGATGTAATTATCCCTATACTTCATATGGACACCTTTGAACACCTCTAATATAGAAGGCTTTTGAAAACAGTGTAAAACCAGTTCTGATTGCTCGTAATGAGCAATCAGAACAGGTTCTGCACTGTTTTCTGCTCTATCAGAATAAATAGGTAAAATGTATCTATTCATGGAAATTGACTATGTGTGGCTTTTGAGTTTGGAAGAGTCCAGTTAAAATGCATATGGAGTAAAGAGTTAATACATACATGATTTCAAAGTTTTGTATACTATTCACAACATAATTATGTTACACAATAGTGCACAAGTACGTTAAAGCAGAGTCCAAATCCAATATTGCTTCCTAAAAATAAAACAAAAATTAAACACACTTAGCTAGTATATATCATATTTTTGGAGAAAATTTTTTAACATTTTATGTTGTGGATTCTGGACACGGCACTGTCTGTGCCCTTTAACCCTTTACTCAATAGATACGCGTTTTCCAGCACCAATCACAGAAGGCCATTGAAAACAGTGCAGGAAGAGTTCAAATTGCTCGTAACGAGGAACCGAACACTTCCTGCACTGTTTTCCACTCTGTCATATAAACATGATTCACCCATTGCTGATACGTGGTGAATTAATGCTTTTAATAAGAGAGGTGTCCAAAGGCGTCTATATGGAGTAAAGGGTTAACAATGCCAGTACTGCAGGTTATAATGAGTGGTTTATCTTACAGAGTGGTCGTAAGAAGATATTCCAGCCATACCAGCCATACAACAGAAAGGAGAGGATTTCAGAACACACGTACCAGATGTCACGCTGGACGCCATATCTTAAATATATCATGGAGGTATGATTTGTTTCTTTTCAGTGAACTAAACACGCTTCTGTTTCACCAACATAGTTAAGTAGTTACTTAAATACTTAAAAATCTTCAATCTACGAAACCATCCATATGATCATGATTTTAAACTGGCTCCATAAAAACTACTTTTTGTTTCATAAGCCTGCACTGAACCTTAAAATTAAAATTTTGTCTAATAAATATCAGATATTTACGAGTCTACCTGAGTATTATCTGCATCTAGTCATTCTTGATTAAATCAGTATTTTGCCAATTTCACATTACATTAAAATCATATCAGATTTTAATCAGATAAATATTTACCATTACCAGTAATAACTAACCATTCTTTGTACATATTGTCTGAACCTTTATATGTATCATATCCAAAGTTTGCTGATTTTATCAGATATTTGTTTAACTTTATCTGAGTATTATTTTCACCTTATCATTAGAACTCTATCTAAAAACTTTCTGAACCTTAAAGACACTTTCGCTTTATATTGATATTATTTTAATGTTATCCGAGTTTTTCAATCTGAACCAAGCCCAGTTGGATCAGTCGGTAGTGGGTCGACTATTAATCCAGCGGCCGTAAGTTTTTCAAATCCATGCATGGCCACATGTGATTATTAATATATAAACAGCATTGCATCTCACTGTCATTTGTCTCACACCACCGATTATAAGTGGAAAACTTACAGTTTATTGTAAAGATGGGTATGCTCGAGTACTACAAAACCTTTCAGGATTCCGGAAGAGAGTGATCAGGCTAAGTGATTGTCTGATAATTATTTAATATAAATCCATACTAATGTTAATACAATCTTTCCTTAGCCTATTCTAAAATGTTTATGATTTTAGCTGAGAGATATATGGATAATAAAATAATTTATGTCGGCATTACCTGTACCATATTTTGATGATAAAATGAGAAACGCGGGTGATAATCATATTCATGTTTGTTGACAGGAAGCCGTGGAAGAGAAGCTGAATATCAGAAATTTCCCGTTCTTGTCTGGTGGAGCAGCACCCAGGACAGGGTACCGGCCACCCATCAGGTACGAGGACTGATTTCCATAATTATTGGTGATGTGGTGAAATATTATTGTTTGTATCACAGTCTATCGTAGCATTTTTAACAGGGCACCTGTCGCCCATCAAGTACTTGGACTGGTTTTATACTTATTACTGTTGTGAAATATTGTTGTTTGTATCACAGTTTATTATAACATTTAAGACAGGGTACCAGCCACCTGTCAGGTATTTGGACTGGTCTTATACTTATTACTGTAGTGAAATATTGTTGTTTGTAGCACAGTCTACTGTAACATTTGAGACAGGGTACCAGTTGCCCATCAGGCACTTGGACTGGTCTTATACTTATTACTGCTGTGACATATTGTTGTTTGTATCACAGTCTATTGTAACATTAGTGATATCGAAAGTTAGTCCAAACACGTGTCATGAGACAGTTAGCCAGTTACTGGGTAGATCTACTCAGTTTCATGTTTATGTGCCTGGATGATGTATATAGTCTGTAATGTGTGAAAAATGGCATTTAATTAAAAAAAAAATAAATATTAAGTTTAATGACATTACTCATTGAGGTTTTTTTTTTTGAAAAGGTGGTTTATTGTCATTGAAGTAGAGTTGACAAGTTACTTGCAGAAGGACAGTGGTTCTACTCAGATTCATTCTGGGGTCTTCTTCCACCAATAAAATTGAATATGCCTGAAATGTGTTATAGATGGCATTAAACCCCATTTATTTAAATAGAAATCAAATGCTGCATCTGTTTCTAATTTAAACGTATCTTATTTCAACATGAAATGGGGTTGGGCCACAAGTTCTTTCAACATCAGGTTTGGCCTGCCCCCTACATATTTGCACAATGTTTACGTTAAATATCGTCTACTTGTAGTATAGGTCTGTGTATATAAAACACTGGGTCTGCTTGTAGTATAGATCTGTGTATATCTTGTTATGTTGTTTTTTCAGTGCAAAGACAGGGGGCGCCACAAGGTTAAATTTGTTTGTTTAACTGTCTCGTCTGATTCAGAGTTTATCACTGAAATCTGATACTTTACCACCCTAAAATGGAATAAATGTATTACACAAGTATTTCATTTGGTGCCCAATACGCTTCATCATCATGGTTTAAATCAAAACTATTCTTATCAATAAACAATGATATCTTAAGACAAAATATTTTTTTACACAAAGAGTCGATCAAAATTTAATACATTTATTTTTATCAGTTTAGATTTTGAGACTTGTTGTTAATTATCATATGACGATATTAACTACAAATTAACTTTAGTTATAAATTATGATAACTTCTGTTGAATTTAACCTCCTCTCATCTTAATGTTAGGTGAAAACAGTGATAAACTCTAAAACACAGTGATAAACTCTAATACACAGTGATAAACTCTATAACACCGAAACTTCTCCTGTATGTAAACAAAACCTTTCCAAAATATTACTGATTTCCCATGGGCAAACACACTTTAATTTTCCAAAAAACTATATCTACCGTTAGTACACAGGCAATTATCTTGCACATGTGATTTCATGATTTTCATATCAGTCTAGCGAATAACACAAAAAATGGCATATCTCACCAGATTCTCATTCTGTAAGTAAACTTTGTACGACTACTGTTTAATGCTATTTAACTATTAAGCTAAATAGCTACCAAGTCATGTATGAGTTATTTACATATATAGAAAAAGATGTACATGTAAATGACTGAATAACGGAATTAGGAATGTGAGTTGTGTGGTTATGAGGTTTTTGATTCCTTTGAAACATTGAGCTTTTTCAGTTCTGGTGTGAGGGCTGTTGAAAAGTAACAAGATTTCTGATTCCTCGGAAACATTGAGTTTGTTCAGTTCTGGTGTGAGGGCTGTTGAACAGTAACAAGATTTCTGATTCCTCGCAAACATTGAGTTTGTTCAGTTCTGGTGTGAGAGGTGTTGAACAGTAACAAGATTTCTGATTCCTTGGAAACATTGAGTTTGTTCAGTTCTGGTGTGAGGGCTGTTGAACAGTAACAAGATTTCTGATTCCTCGCAAACATTGAGTTTGTTCAGTTCTGGTGTGAGAGGTGTTGAACAGTTACAAGATTTCTGATTCCTTGGAAACATTGAGTTTGTTTAGTTCTGGTGTGAGGGGTGTTGAACAGTAACAAGATTTCTGATTCCTTGGAAACATTGAGTTTGTTTAGTTCTAGTGTGAGGGGTGTTGAACAGTAACAAGATTTCTGATTCCTTGGAAACATTGAGTTTGTTTAGTTCTAGTGTGAGGGGTGTTGAACAGTTACAAGATTTTTTATTCCTTGGAAACATTGAGTTTGTTCAGTTCTGGTGTGAGGGGTGTTGAACAGTAACAAGATTTTTTATTCCTTGGAAACATTGAGTTTGTTCAGTTCTGATGTGAGGGGTGTTGAACAGTTACAAGACTTTTGATTCCTTTGGAAAGATTTTTTATTCCTTGGAAACTTGGAGCTCATTCAATTGTGGTGTGAGGGGTGTTGAACAGTAACAAGATTTTTTATTCCATGGAAACACAGAGCTCGTTCAGTTCTGGTGTGAGGGGTGTTGAACAGTAACAAGATTTTTTAGGGGTCATGAGGAGAGTTGCATTTTTTATCAGCCCTTATAAACAGTCTGAATCGTACTGAGTCTGTTATTTCTTCATTTGGTGCAAATCCAAAGGATCATTCTAGTATTTATTCAATAACAACGAAAAACAGTAACAAGTTGCTCTTCATTTGAGAATCTTATGGAACAGTCATTCTGTCATGTGTGTGTTAATTGCTTATATACTCACCCCTTCTTAACCAATCCTAAGTTATTTTCGTCTTTCCTTGAAAAAAAGATGAAAATATGTTTGCCAATTAATTACTTGCTTACAGACTAATTAAGACAAACTTGATTTGAGGAGTTGAGAATGTGTATAGAGACAATTCAAAGCAACACATGGAAATGTTGACATTGATTAATGCATCTATTCATCGTTGTACCTTTAAATGTCCTAGTTATGCTGTCTGAAATTTATATATTGTAAAAGCTATTGGCATATATATACTTGTTTTTTAAGCCACCCCAAAAATCTTTGGGGTGGCATATAGTTATCGCAACGTCCGTCCGTCCTTCCCTCCAGTATTTCGTTTCTGGCCTGTATCTTTGTCATGCATAGATGGATTTTGTTGATACTTAATACAAATGATCAACATAACATGACGACGTATCGCGAGTAAGGCCCACACCTGTAACTCAAAGGTCAAGGTCACTTTTTGAGTTTGTTTGACAATACTTCGAGTTTGTGTGAGATTTCGTGTCCGACCAATAACTTTGTCATGCATAGATGGATTTTATAAATACTTGCTACAAATGATCAACATAACATGACGACATGTCACAAGTAAGACCCACCCTGTACCTCAAAGGTCAAGGTCACAATTTGAGTTTGTTTAACAACACTTTGAGTCTGTGAGATTTTGTGTCTGGCCTGTTACTTTGTCATAGATGGATTTTAATGATACTAACTTGCTACAATAGATCAACATAACATGACGACGTGTCTTGAGTAAGACCCACACCCATACCTCAAAGGTCAAGGTCACAATTTGAGTTTGACAACACTTTGAGTCTATGTGAGATTTCGTGTCCGGCCTGCAACTTTGTCATACATAGATGGATTTTTAAAAATACTTGTTATAAATGATCAACATAACATGACCACGTGTTGCTCTTAATACCCAAACTCCCACTTCAAAGGTCAAGGTCATAATTTAACTTTGTTTGACAACACTTTCTGTCATTTTGACATTTCTTGTCCAGTCTGTCATCTATGAATAAATTTTAAAAACACTTGGCTCAGTTGATCAGCATGACATAATTAAGTGTCGCATGTAAGACCCAGAATCTTTCCTCAAAGATCAAGATCACACTTTCAATTTGTTTGATATTGTGTGTCTGGTCTGTGACTTTGTCTTTTACTTGGCTCAATTTATCAAGATGGCATATTGACGTGTCATAAGTAAGACCTAGACCCATACCTCAAAGATCAAGATCACGCTTTTAGTATGTATGACAACACTTTGAATCTGTTTGAGATTTCAAGTCCGTCCTTTAACTTTATCATACATGGATGGATTTCAAAAACACTTGGCTCAATTTATCAACAATTGATCTGTAACTTTGTCATTCATTTAGGGATTTTAAAATAGCTTGACACAAGTGATCAGCATGTCATGATGATGTTTCAGCAGCAATTAACTGTTGAAATACCCAGACCATTACATCAGATGCCAAGGTCAATGTTACACAAAGGTCAGGGTCATGCTTTAATGTAAAACACATGAAATCGCATGTCTAGTCTAAAACATCAGTCCATTACTCTTTATATTCATGGATACATCGCTACCTTTTATAACATAATTATATTGTTATTTTTCAACGTCCATTTTGGGGGCATGTGACACTTACCAGTGACATTTCTTGTTTGTTTTGGAAATGGAAATGTGAGTAAAAAAATAAAAATTACTAATTCAATTTTCCCGATATTGATTCTATGGTATCAATAAAAAATATATGCAATTAGAATATATTTAGCACTTTTTGTCACAAGTCTGTGAAATATGATGCTTTTCAAGTACTTACCAGACTTATGCCCCTTTGCCTTTCAAGTATTTACCAGAGTTGTGCGCCTTTCCAAAATAGAAACAAAATTAAGGGTCTGAATACTGGGATATTTTAGTTGCATATTTGCATCAAGCGGTTGGCGTTGTGATTGTGTTGAATGTTTCAGTTTCAGTTTGGATTTCTTTTGTTTTTGCAGAAATTACTTAATTTAAAATTTAAATGCATTTAATGATTGATATCAGCAGTTGATGGCTGAATGGCAGAAGTTAATTTAAATAGTTCTTAAAATTATAATTATACTTGTATATCTTACCCTGTTGATATTTGATTTATATTTTATGCATTTTTTTAAAAATACACACATGTATTAAGGTTTCACAGTGTATTTTTTTTGGTAATTTCGCTGTTAGAATAGAGTAGGTATAAATGATAATTTCACATTTTTAATTCTGATGGTAAGAACAGAAATTAATAGTTTTAGTAATCTGTCAATCAAATCTCACTTGTGGACACTGACGTTTTATCATTCAATTTCCGTGGAAGCCAAATTTGTGTTGCTGCCCTATAAACTATCAATTGAAAAACTACAAATTTTAAACCAAAATATATTTTGGTCCTTCCATATGTTAGGCAACTACAACTGTGACAGTGTTGGGAATTGACAGCTTGTTGTTGTCTGATATCTCTTTATTAAGATAATCTATGTAACCTTTAACCTCTTGACTAGTTTATGAATCAATATTTTAAGGCTTAAACTTAATGAAATTTTATTTTTTCTTATAAATTCACTCAAAATAATAATCTCAAAATCCCAATTTAAACTTTTCTCCAAATTTCTCTGTAATCTTGACACAAACAATTATCTCAAAATGTCAATTTCAGCATTTTTCTAAATTGTATTGTAAAGTTCCTATCCATTTTTAAGATCATTGATAGAGAATGGCATATACACGTAATATCATTGTACATGTAGCATTTTCCTGCATCTCCCAAATATCGACTCTGTAGTTGTGTCGTTAAAAACACTGTTCATGTGTAAGCTTAACAATACGACTGATTGATTGATTGATTGAATATTTAGAGTTATTTTATGCCATTGAGGGCTAACAGACGATCAGTTAACCTAACCACTATTTCCTGGGATACTGAAAGTTTACCAGTACTCGAGCACACAAGCGCACCCCATCTCCGCAAGTAACTGATAACTTTCCCACTTGAATCAGCGGTGAGAGACGAATGATAATGATATGCAATGTGGTATATCAATCATCACGGAGACTTGCTGGGCGGGGATTGGATCTCACGACCCCTGGATTGATAGTCAGATGCGTTACAAGCAAAACAACAATCAGTATTAATATATGTGAATATGGTAAAAAAAACACTAAATTGCTGAACGAAAATCAATCTAAATTATTTTACCAAAGTTATATAAGGCCATAATAAATTAATTGCCAGATTATCATCCCCGCCCGCCCCGTAATTTTCATGCCGCCCTGGCCTTTTTTATTTTCATAAAAAAACACATAATTGAACGATGTGTTTATTAAAAAAACGTCAAAAATTTTAAAAATAAAAATTAAAAATTAAAATTCTCCTGACCTCCCCATTTTTAAGAAAACTTTGGATGATAATCTAGCAATTAATTTATAATGGCCTAATTGATAAAGAAAAGGAAGGGGAAGTAACTGTGGTCAGCTACTTGTATTTTAAAAATTTAATTATGATTTTGGTTACGCTCTGATTTCAATTTAGGAAGTAAAGTGTAACCAAATTCATATTTTACTTAGTTCCCCACTGTAATGTTGTCATAAGTTTATCTTTTCAAACATATCAAAATAATAAATTTTAAAAAAAAGGGTTTTCCTAATTGATCCATCATATTCTTTACACATTGTTGAATTTCAATCGTTCAATGTGATGTTTAAGAGGATTTGAAATTTCCAATTATTTGTAATTTATTTTTAAATGATAACAAGATGCTTTGTATTCATTTTAAGAATAGTTTCATATTTTTTTACTTTTATAGTAAATTTTCCTGATATACTGCCTTTAAATGAAAACCGAATTGACTTTTTTGCGATAAATATTTCAGTGCTCGGTATGGTCACTGGCACAAAGACAAAGGTCAGACGAACTACAAGAGTGGTCCTCGACTCATTGTTTTTGTTATTGGTGGAGTCACATACTCCGAACTGCGCTGTGCCTATGAGGTAACACAGGCTGTGAAAAACTGGGAGGTTCTCATTGGTTTGTATTTTTTGTTATTATTCACATTTATCATTTTATTAAAATGTTTCATGTAATGATCACTTACCTATTACCGGATTGGAACTGAGGTCTACCTCCATTAACTGGATATGTTATTATAACCTGTCATGTGTTGGAACTGAGGTCTTCTTCCATTAACTGTCATGTGTTGGAACTGAGGTCTACTTCTATTAACTGTCATGTGTTGGAACTGAGGTCTTCTTCCATTAATGTCATGTGCTGAAACTGAGGTCTTCTTCGATTAACTGCCATGTGCTGTAACTGAGGTCTTCCTCCATTATGTGTCATGTGTTGGAATTTAGGTCTTCCTTCATTAACACTGGCATGTGTTGAAAATGGAGTTAATCATGAAATTCTAAATTTTATTTCGATGTGCTTATAAATGTTATAAAATGGATGAGGTCATATACCAGTCAAGGCCATTATAAATAATATAATTGCTAGATTCTTTTCCCAATTTTTCTTAAAAAAATGGAGGGGGTGGGGGTGAGAATTATATTTTTTTTTTGAATATATATTATTTTTTTTTATGAAAATAAAAGTCGTCGGAGCAGCATGTAAATTAACGGGCAGGCGGCATTGATAATCAAGCAATTATATTTATTATGGCCTAAAAGTAATAAGATGGAAAGCTTAAACTGTGTGAATGACGAAAATGACAACCAATCTGCTCACTAGACCACTAGACCATGGGGGACCCAATGATAAATTGTGTTAACAAATAAATCAGAGTTAATTATTAATAAAACTCCTTTTTGTTTCACATTGATAACTGAGATGTACGTATTGTATGAACGTTTACCATAATGACATTGAATATTTCCTGAATATTTCATAATAACATTGAGTATTTCATAATGATATTGAGTATTTCATAATGACATTGAATACTTCATAATGACATTGAATAATTCATAATGACATTGCATAAGTCATAATGGCATTGAATAATTCATAATGACATTGCATAATTCATAATGACATTGAATATTTCAGGATCAACGCACATTCTCACACCAGAAGGTTTCCTGAGTGACCTGCGTGAACTAACCAGCTAGGCAGATACACAAATACTCGCCACGTGATTTACACGTGCAATATGTGGTTGCCAAAAGACACAGACCTTAGAAGAACTTACACGTAGCGAATTACTTTGTGGCAATTGTTTACCAGAAACCTCAATGGAAACGTGTCTCGTAACAAGTCACGGTGGCATTAGATTTAATATTTTACCCTCATGCTGTCTTGTTCTTAATTCCTTTCTGTTGATTGTGAAAAACATAAACCTACATATGGGATCAAATTCTTTATTTTGAATTATATTGACTGCTATAAATATAAATATAATATAATATATATATATATATATATATATATATATATATATATATATATATATATATATATATATATATATATATGTTTTCATAATAGGTGCATACAGTTCAGTTTATATCTGAAAATACACTTAAATATTGCTATTAAAAATAAAAAAATTCTAGTGCTGAAAACATGAGCTGGCATTTTGAAAATTTACCTGACAAAATGTAAGTAGACTGGTCTATATTTGAGCCCTGTTCTACTTCCTTCAAGCCCCAATACGAATAAACCCCCTTCAGAATAGACTCGTTGTTAGGACAGAAAATAAGGACCAGACAGTATGACCCTTTTTTTTACTATACTGTACAAATACAGAAGTAGCTTACAAGTTTATTATGCATTTAGATTTTCTGTAGAATATATTTAGTATTAAGTGCTTATACATTGGGGTTATTCACAATGTCTACATTTATTTATGCTACTATTTATGTACTGTCAAACTCAACTTAATCAAGGGCGACTACTCTTGAGGCAGGCCTAATGCAGGTTTTAACTGTGGATATGCGAAACAAATAAGAGAGATGGAATAGCTTCTTAATTTTTCCACTAGTATAAGAGTTTGACGGAAATGTTGAAATACGAACACTGTGTTCATGCGGACTAGTTCCATCCTTCATACTTCTGTGTATATATTTATAACGTGCAGCATCATGGACATTTGGCTGCACGTATCACAGTCATTTGAGTTGCAATTGTCACCGAGTCATTCCAGTTGCATATAATGCAGAATTAAACCAGTCAAATGTTTAACCAAGTTGTTCTCTTCTTACTTACAATTTTAACAATTTGCGCAAATACTCCGTCACACACACAAGTATGTGTTAGTATGAAAAAAAAAGTAATGGGTAGTGGTTTTATTTGACATCTCAACTTGCAGATTATTGCATCATCACATTTCATCTGGGGTTCTCAAGGGCTGAGTGGTCTAAGTTTCTGTTGTCTAACAACAACTTGCCTCTCACTGTTGAGGTTGAAGGTCTGAGACCAGCTGGCCAAAAATATTTATCTGGTTCTACTCAGATTCATTTTGAAGTCTTACTTCAGCAATAAACTCAATAGGCCATGTATATGTTTAATCTGCCTTGTGTTATAAAAGGCATTTATCCCCTTAAAACATCCTATTTTGTCATATTTGGACATGCAACTCGGACTTAATTTAACATTTGCATTGTATAAACTTCACAAAACTCCTAATATGGCTTCTTTAAACTCAAACTACGATTGGAATATCTGAAATTTTATATGTTGTAATGTTTTGAGATTTTAATAGGTTGTTTTCACAATGTCTGCTGTGACGTATTGCTAAAATTTGAAATCAGAAGAGTTTTGTTTTATGGTTAGTTTAAATGTTAAGTGCAACTGAGACCCACACAAAGGTGTAAATCCTTCACTAGAACAGCTAACGAAACTGTAAAACTTTTGGTCATTCATAAGAAGAGCTAACCAAACTGTAAAACTTTTGGTCATTCATAAGAAGAGCTAACCAAACTGTAGAATTTTTGGCCATTTATTAGAAGAGCTACATGTAATCAAAATGTAGAATCTTTTGTCATTCATTATAAGAGCTAACCTAACTGTAGAATTTTTGGTCATTCATAAGAAGAGCTAACCAAACTGTAGAATCTTTGGACCTTCACTAGAAGAGCTAACAAAACTGTAAAATGTTTGGTTATTAGAAAAGCTAACTAAACTGTAGAATCTTTATAATGATTATAAAAAAAGTATTTTTAATGAATGTATGGTAGCAATGTAATCTATACATATACTGTTATGATATATTGAATACAAGAATGAGAGCTTTGTCATATTTGTCTGTTATTTATGCATTGTACAAGTATATATTTGTGTTAACCTAAGAAAAGATTGTTTGTTTTTCACTTTTATTAATGAAATATTATATGTTTATAAGAGGTATGGGATTGTCCTGGGAGAGTCATGTATTGTATTCAATAACTACATTGACAAAGGCTTCATTGACTGACTGCAAAATTTAAGCCAAATGTTTTTAGTTTTTCTTTAGTGTTTTTTTTTTCTTCCTTTTATTATCGGAATATTAGAAAAACACCAACTTAAACCTGTCTTAAGCAATAACTTAATGGAAATAATAAAAGTGGTATATAAAGGCAGGTTGTTAAATACAGAAATGGTAAAATAACATCATCCATAATAAGATATGTAAAATTAATTGTTCACTGTTGAAACAAAGAAAAAAAAAAGAAGAAAACTCAACAACTTTTTATGAAAATTACGTTTGCAATATTTTAATATGATAAAACTGAAACATTAAGGGGACACGTGGCAAGTTTGATAAATTTTTATATAAATCTGTTTCAAATACTAGTTATTACATACTTCTACAAGATGTAAATATGAAGTAAGAATACCCCAGTATATGTGCAGATCTGTTTGTTTCTAATTTGGAAATGGGTGTAACTCTGGTAAATGACTGAAAGGCAAAGGGGCATAACTCTGGTAAATGAATTAAAGGCATCATATTTTGAATATTCAAGGTCATATAAACAAATAGTTTTATTTGCATCAGTTTCTATTGACATGAAGACAATTTCAAATTTATCATTTTTAAGATTCTTTTACAATTTTCAAAAGTAGCGTCATTTCGCCAGTTTTATATAAAAAAAAATAATTTCTTCAATATGGAGTTGCAGGTAAATATCCCCCAGTGGTTACCAGCTGTTCCTAAGTGTAAAGATGGATTAGATGTGTGAGCATGAGTGATTTGCTGTGTGTCCCTTTAATGTTGACCTTTGACTTTCATCTGTATATATCATGTGATGACAGTTAACCAATGAAAAACAGTTCCATGTAAATAGTCTTGGATGGCAGTTTATATTTAGCAAGAATATATTTGCTTGCGAGTTATTCCATATTTATGTGTTATAAAGTTTATCTTTTATCAAAATTTATTCTGTGAAGTTGTTAAATTAATCATATGTTCATATGTTTTGTTTTCCTTTATATATGTAAATAGTGACGGCTCGTGCAATATAACTTGTGTTAAAAAGAAATAATGTTTTTTTTATACATCTAAACAGATGTAAGATTCAAAGAAAAAAGCTTTTAGATGATCATGATTCAAGACTGGTTTCTGTACAACTCGATAAAAAGTCAATAATTGAATTTACTGATATTAGGTACCTGTCCAAATTAAAAAGAAATGTTCAACTATCTACACTTCCGTACACAATATACAAGTTTTGGTTCTGTTAGTGTTATGTGCATGCTGAGATTACTGCACAAAATGTAAACTTGTATTGTATGGGTTTTGTATGTGTTGTGTATGTGTATTTTACATATGTTTTACATGTAATTGTAAACTTCTTCAATGTAATGTTTGTAATTCACAAATTATTCCTTCTTTGTTCTATGCAATTTCTTTTCCAATTGTAATATAATTAGAATTATAAATGAAGTAGCAGCGCTGTCCGTTCTAATTTATTGCAATGTCAACAATCCTGGGACCAATCTATTTACATGATACAGTCAGATTATTATTTTGAATTGTTTTGTAAGAGAATAGTAGTTTTTAATTTGTAAGTAATATTAAATTTATTTGTAATGTCATTTCATCTTGTAGAGTTTATTCATCCAGTTATTGTTTATATGAAGGATTTCTTTGGAGTACTCATTGGTGGGCTCAGTCAGTAGCCCGTCTGACTATCAGTCCAGGGTTCGAAATGAGTTCAAATTGTTGATGATTGATATCTGACACGACATCTCATTGTCATTCGTCTCTCACCTCTGATTCGAGTGAGAAAGTTATCGGTTACTTGCGGAGATGGGTGTGTGCTTGAGTACTGGTTTACCTTCCAGGAACCTATAAAAGAGGTGTTAGGTTAAATGACCCTCTGTTAGCCCTGTATCACATAAAAATGACGCTAAATATTCAAACATTCAGAACACAGTGTCTTCATTTTTACAAGGTGACTAAAGTGAAATGAACATTTACATCTCATCATGTTAAAGGAATATTTTGGAAAGTAGCTTTAAATGTTAAAAAAATTAAACCTTTAGTTTAACAATGAATAGAGAAGTTATTAACATCAATATAAGCAAGGAATATAAAAGTTATTTACATCATTATAAACAATGAATAGAGAAGTTATTAACATCAATATAAGCAAGGAATATAAAAGTTATTTACATCAATATAAACAAGGGTTAGAGATGTTATTAACATCAATATAAACAAGGAATAGAGAAGTTATTAACATCATTATAAACAAGGAATATAAAAGTTATTTACATCAATATAAAGAAGGAATAGAGAAGTTACTAACATCAATGTAAACAAGGAATAGAGAACTTATTAGGATTTCATCAAAACTCTCATAGTTGCGCAAAAACTGACAATATGTTATTTCCTATCATCTTAACTTCCATTCATCTCGGGGGAAAAGGTAGGGGAATACAAATCAAAATTATTACTTTGCAGAATGAAATTCTCAACAAAAATAGAAACCATTTTAAGTAATTTGTGATTAAAATTTTTGGAGGTATTTGTATATGGCTACTAAAAAACAACTAAATGACAGGAAATTTTACTCATAACTACAATATTTTTAGTTATCATTTTGCATGATTAAAACATCATAAAACATATGAGGTGACTCAAAACTACATTTCATATACAAAAACAAAACAGATTCATATTCTCTGTTTAAATTTCCGGTTTAATGCCATTTTCAAAACAGATGTTTATGTCTCCGCCATTGCTGTTTGTGGTGTCCTTGAGCAAGACACTTTATCTGCTTGTGCTTAGTACTCGTTCTACCCAGGTATACTACAAGAGTAATTTGTCTAATTAACTACTGTAATTATTTTATTATTCACAATCAATGTAAAATAAATAAACAAGTTTATACAACTGATGAACTGAAAACTCCTGATAGTGTGCTTTGATGAGATTGGTAACCGTGGCAATGTTTGTGTGATGTGTTGTCCAAGTGTATGTTGTACAATTCTTTTTTTTAAATATTATATTGAATAAACTTTTTAAGTTATAGAATAACAAATTGATGTTTTATAAATTGTATTCCCAAGGTTGTCATGGAGATATCGATATGTCACAAAGTATACATGTAGTAAGATGCTTAACTTTTTTTCTACAGTTTTTTTTTCCACATCACTTTTTCATATCGGTAAAATGTGACGATATGAAATGTTTGCTCAATTAAAGTACCATGTGACTGAAGTACCATTTGACTGAAGTATAATTTAACTGAAGTATCATATAGATGAAGTACCATGTGAATGAAGTACCATGTGACTGAAGTACCATGTAACTGAAGTACCATGTGAGTGAAGTACCATTTGACTGAAGTACCATGTGACTGAAGTACCATGTGACTGAAGTATTAAGTGAATGATGTACCATGTGACTGAAGTATTATGTGACTGAAGTACCATGTGACTGAAGTATTATGTGAATGAAGTACCATGTGACTGAAGTACTATTTGACTGAAGTACCATGTGATTTAAGTTCCATTTGAATGTAGTAACATGTGGCTGAAATATCATTTGACTAAAGTACCATGTGACGGAAGTATTAAGTGAATGAAGAATCATTTGAATGAGGTATTGTGTAACTTGAGCATTGTGTGAATGAAGTACTGTGTGACTAAAGTACCATTTGACTAAAGTACCATGTGACTGAATTATCATGTGAGTGAAATGCCATGTGACTGTAGTACCATGTGACTGAAGTACCATGTGAATGAAATACCATGTGACTAAAGTCTCATGTGATTGAAGTACCATGTGACTGAAGTATTGTGTGACTGAAGTACCATTTGACTGAAGTACCGTGTGACTGAAGTACTGTGTGTCTGAAGTGCCATTTGACTGAAGTACCATGTGAGTGAAGTACCATGTGACTGAAGTGCCATGTGACTGAAGTATTATGTGAGTGAAGTACCATTTGACTGAAGTACCATGTGACTGAAGTACTGTGTGACTGAAGTACCATTTGACTGAAGTACCATGTGAGTGAAGTACCATGTGACTGAAGTGCCATGTGACTGAAGTACCATGTGACTGAAGTATTGTGTGACTGAAGTACCATTTGACTGAAGTACCGTGTGACTGAAGTACTGTGTGACTGAGGTACCATTTGACTGAAGTACCATGTGAGTGAGGTACCATGTGACTGAATTGCCATATGACTGAAGTACCATGTGACTGAAGTATTGTGTGACTGAAGTACCATTTGACTGAAGTACCATGTGACTGAAGTACTGTGTGACTGAAGTACCATTTGACTGAAGTACCATGTGACTGAATAATTGTGCGACTAAAGTACAATTTGACTGAAGTACCATTTGGCTGAAGTATCATGTGACTGAAGTACCATGTGACTGCAGTACTGTGTGATTGATGTACCATGTGACTGCATTACCGTGTGACAAGTACCATGTGACTGAAGTATTGTAAGACTGAAGTACCATTTGACTCAAGTACCATGTGACTGAATAATTGTGCGACTAAAGTACAATTTGACTGAAGTACCATTTGGCTGAAGTATCATGTGACTGAAGTACCATGTGACTGCAGTACTGTGTGATTGATGTACCATGTGACTGCATTACCGTGTGACAAGTACCGTGTGACTGAAGTACCATTTGACTGAAGTACCATGTGACTGAAGTACCGTGTGACTGAAGTACCATTAGAATGAAGAACCATGTGACTGACGTACCATGTGACTGAAGTACCATTTGACAGAAGTACCATTTGACTTGAGTACCATGTGACTGAGGTACCATTTGATTGAAATACCATTTGACTGAAGTACCATGTGACTTAAGTACCTCACTGAAGTACCATTTGATTGAAGTACCATGTGAATGACATATTGTGTGACTGAAGTATTATGTGACTGAATTATTGTATGAATGAAGGACTATGTGACTGAAGTATTGTGTGACTGAAGTACCATGTAACTGAAGTACTATGTGACTGAAGTATCATGTGAGTGATGCAGCATGTGACTGAAGTATCATGTGAATGATGCATCATGGACTGAAGTATCATGTGACTGATACATCATGTGATCAAAACAACACCATACCCAGCCTAGTCACAGTTGATATCACAACCAGTTCTAGAACATGCTGTAAATGGCGTAACGTGGTGAGTGGGTGAAAGGAATATACAGTCCTCGTGTAACATGATGAGTGGATGAAAGGACTGCGGTCCTTCCCACGTTACATGGTGAGTGGGTGAAATGAATGTGTTGTCCTTCCCGTATAGCATGGTGAGTGGGTGAACATGGTGAATGAGTGGAAGGAATGTGCTGTCCTCGCATAACATGGTGAGTGGGTGAAAGGAATGTGCAGTCCTTCTCGCGTAACATGGTGAATGCGTGAAAGGCATGAGCGGTTCTTCTCGTGTAACATGGTTAGTGGGTGAAAGGAATGCGCAGTCCCTCCTGCATAACACAGTGAGTGGGTGAAAGGAGTGTGCGGTCCTTCCCGCATAACACAGTGAGTGGGTGAAAGGAGTGTGCGGTCCTTCCCGCATAACACGGTGAGTGGGTGAAAGGAGTGTGCGGTCCTTCCCGCATAACACGGTGAGTGGGTGAAAGGAGTGTGCGGTCCTTCCCGCATAACACGGTGAGTGGGTGAAAGGAGTGTGCGGTCCTTCCCGCATAACACGGTGAGTGGGTGAAAGGAGTGTGCGGTCCTTCCCGCATAACATGGTGAGTGGGTGAAAGGAATGTGCAGTCCTTCTCGCGTAACATGGTGAATGCGTGAAAGGCATGTGCGGTTCTTCTCGTGTAACATGGTTAGTGGGTGAAAGGAGTGTGCGGTCCTTCCCGCATAACACAGTGAGTGTGTGAAAGGAGTGTGCGGTCCTTCCCGCATAACATGGTGAGTTGGTGAAAGGAGTGTGCGGTCCTTCCCGCATAACACGGTGAGTGGGTTAAAGGAGTGTGTGGTCCTTCCCGCATAACACGGTGAGTGGGTGAAAGGAGTGTGCGGTCCTTCCCGCATAACACGGTGAGTGGGTGAAAGGAGTGTGCGGTCCTTCCCGCATAACATGGTGAGTGGGTGAAAGGAATGTGCAGTCCTTCTCGCGTAACATGGTGAATGCGTGAAAGGCATGTGCGGTTCTTCTCGTGTAACATGGTGAGTGGGTGAAAGGAATGCGCAGTCCCTCCTGCATAACACGGTGAGTGGGTGAAAGGAATGTGCAGTCCTTCTCGCGTAACATGGTGAATGCGTGAAAGGCATGTGCGGTTCTTCTCGTGTAACATGGTTAGTGGGTGAAAGGAGTGTGCGGTCCTTCCCGCATAACACAGTGAGTGGGTGAAAGGAGTGTGCGGTCCTTCCCGCATAACATGGTGAGTTGGTGAAAGGAGTGTGCGGTCCTTCTCGCATAACACGGTGAGTGGGTGAAAGGAGTGTGCGGTCCTTCCCGCATAACACAGTGAGTGGGTGAAAGGAATGTGCAGTCCTTCTTGCGTAACATGGTGAATGCGTGAAAGGCATGAGCGGTTCTTCTTGTGTAACATGGTTAGTGGGTGAAAGGAATGCGCAGTCCCTCCTGCATAACACAGTGAGTGGGTGAAAGGAGTGTGCGGTCCTTCCCGCATAACACGGTGAGTGGGTGAAAGGAGTGTGCGGTCCTTCCCGCATAACACGGTGAGTGGGTGAAAGGAGTGTGCGGTCCTTCCCGCATAACACAGTGAGTGGGTGAAAGGAGTGTGCGGTCCTTCCCGCATAACACGGTGAGTGGGTGAAAGGAGTGTGCGGTCCTTCCCGCATAACACGGTGAGTGGGTGAAAGGAGTGTGCGGTCCTTCCCGCATAACACGGTGAGTGGGTGAAAGGAGTGTGCGGTCCTTCCCGCATAACACGGTGAGTGGGTGAAAGGAGTGTGCGGTCCTTCCCGCATAACACGGTGAGTGGGTTAAAGGAGTGTGTGGTCCTTCCCGCATAACACGGTGAGTGGGTGAAAGGAGTGTGCGGTCCTTCCCGCATAACACGGTGAGTGGGTTTAAGGAATGTGTGATCACTTGTTATCAAAAGTTTATTGTTTATATCAATTTAATTTTCCCAAACTAGGATGGCAAAATAATTTTATAAAAACTGAAGATGTCAAGTTCTCAATATGAATTATCTGATATCAATACTGGTAGATGTATATTTACATATGGTAATATATTGTGTGAAAATTGAATGTCCCAATAGAGGGTTTTCGAAATTGTAGAGATGATTGATTAATTGAATATTTAGCGTCATTTTTATGTCATCGAGGGTTAACCTTACCACTGTTCCCTGGGGTCCTGAGAGGTTTAACAGTACTTAAGCACACCCCTTCTCCGCAAGTAACTGATAACTTCCCCACTTGAATCAGCGGTGAAAGACGAATGATAATGAGACACAATGTCGTATATGAATCATCACTGAGACTGTTGCCGGGCGGCGATTCTAACTCACGATCCCTGGATTGATAGTCAGACGCGTAACCGACTGAGCTTATCAGGCCCGATGAGATGAAAACATGTCAAAATAGTGCGTGGCCAGTCATAAATCTTGGATAGCTACCTTAACAACAGAAATTAATGTGCCAGAAGAGTGCTTTTTTACAAAGTAATAAAAGTGTAACTCAAGGTTCTCAATTGTTGGGCCTGTTTTATTTAGTATCTTCATTAATGAGATTTTGATTTTGCAAAAGACTATATTATTATGCAGATGATAATAGTCTCGTGAGGGCAGTTAAGGATATTAACATCATAAATCAAGATTTGTTTTTAAAAATACAATCTTCCACTTATTAATTGGTTTGCTATTATTGCAGTTGAATTGTTTATTGTAATGTACGTCACAATTTGTCAGTTACGCGGGATTTGTATGTAAATAAACTCTCTCAAAATTATTGTAACGGACCACTGTCGCTATACAGTATGCACAGGACACGAAACAGAAACGATGTGTCCAATGGCGACATATGGATTGTCAAGCAAAAATACAAAAAACAAACAAAACATAATCATTGATTTTCATACTATGCGGACAAAAAGCATCAGAGATTTCAGACTTTGAGATATTTGACACTGTATATCTTTTTCATTTAAATTTTACATTTTATTTACGTTAGGCATTCAGAATATTTGAATAATTATGTGCCAATATGAATCTGTAAGGAGGGAAACATTTGCCAGTCAAGAGACAAAGAGACAAATTTATGAGGAGACATTTTTGTAACTTTAAAATTATGAAAGTCTGTTACCTGGGTAGAACTAGTACTCGGTGATGTTATTGAGAGTCCATCAGGTTGAGTCTAGGATCGAACTCATGACATCTGGCGGCTTGGACGGCCAACACCATATTTACTATACCACCACCCGTTCAGTTGTTTGATTATCATTCAGTCGTTGATAAAGCATTTGTCTGATTGTTTTACTTGGTTGATTTAGTTAGTTAAGCCAGTTAACTGCTATGTACGTGATCAGATGGTAGTATATCTGAACTAGGATAATCCGCCGAAGAGAAAAATGTTGGGCTCAATCCTCAACCTTTGTTCATTAAGTACAGCAGTTTAGCCACATATTCCATAGCGGATCAAGCTTGCAAGATTTACATTAAGTTGTGAAAACTCTTTTAACAATCGTTATATACATGTAGTAGTAGATTAAAGCCCCATTTAACATTCGAAAAACACACATTTCGATATTAACAAAAATGACTGAAATAAAATGTATGTATGTGTATGTATGTAACAGTGTGTTCCTTTAACCCTTTATTGACTGCTTTTTGAAAATACATAAACTAAATAACATGGATCGAAATGTGTATTCCTTAATAGAGCGGACCGCTTTTTTAAACTATTTGACAACGTTTTGTGTTTGATTTCTCTTGGATAATTTTCCGACACTCTCCGCCAATGTTGGTGGGTACAGAAATCAATACAATTATTTTGATGCACACAATCTCGAGATGGTTTCTACTTTCTCAGATTCGGCAAAGAAAAAATAAAAAAACAGAAATACTAAATTGTCACGTCATGAGCATCAATATAATTTATTTATTCTTGCTGTAGAAAATAAGACAATTTTACTGCTGGCAGTTTTATTACACGTTTAAGGCGAATTCATTATGATTATTCAGGTGACATAATAGTTTATATTTACAGCAAGCGAAAACTGGTAGTCAAAGCTCAATTGTAAAGGAAGCTAAAAGCTTATATGAATCGTTCTCGAGTCCGTTTCCTGGGAAGAACCAGTACTGAGCGCTTTTTGAGAGGCATTGGGTCGAGCCGGGGATCGAACTCGCAACCTGTGGCGTGCGCAGACAACACTGTATCCACTACAATGTAATATAAAATATATATTTGACTTAATATAAGGGCTTGCTTTAAAGTGATTGTAAGTAATTTACACATGAAATGATGAGATGAAATGTTGAGGCCATTGCCATTGAACATTCTGCCGTATATCAACTTAGTATATTCGGCATTTCATGGACACGGGTTCTGGGTTTCTTCTCTCCGCTTGAGCCGACAGTTAGATGTTTTATAGATGGTCCTCATCAACAAGGAATTATCTAAAGTCACACACATTATTTTTTTAAAAGATTTTTAAAAGATTTTTTAACGAAGTCAGTATATATTATTTATAACGTGACACACTGAGAAACAATAAGCACCGAAGGCTCGGTATTACGCTAGTTTGGTCCGGTAACTTTCTCCTAAAAAATTTGAAATTGGTGGTACGATTTGGTGATATCTTGAGTATTTAAGACATGTTTAAGCATAAAATTACATCTTCTTAATTTTCCTCATGATCCGCCATTGCATATACACTTGTATTAGATTCGGTCGCGTGCACTATTATGTAACGAATCACCTTTTCACGCTGGTAATGTTGAAAGGCTCCCAACGTGTTTTTGTTTATAACAGCAAGGAATTATAAAGATCAGAAAGGTAACTGATTGAGATTTTGCGAACGCTCGCGTATTCGCACAAAATCTCGCAATATCTCGCTTTTATTTATATTAACCGTTATATTCATCTCAGGAACACAAATCAAAATTCTTGGCATGCTGCCACGCAAAAATATTTAGCTCCTGACATGCATTCCTGTGTGTTTCTGATATTTCAGAGACATTTTAAGCCGTTCCACAAACTGCATTTTATACAATTACCTATTGCTTATACTATTATCTTGAATACACATTGTTAGCGTTTTAGACCCGACATAACAGTATGTATCAACTGTTAGTAATACACTGTAAGACACATATTTACTTGGTATGATACATTCATACTGAAAATAGTATATGTGAAGGATATGTTATATTTTTGCAAGAGTAATTCATACTTTGGGGACAACTTTATTCTTATTACAAAAACAATCATAAACATGTGAAACTTAACAAATTCTACAGGAGGCTAGTGCCTCCGTCGGCCCTGACAAATAAACATGAGATAGACCTGCGATTACGCCAAGATAAAGCAACTGCGTATACAAACATTAATACTTGTGTTCGAGTTATCTTTCTTCATCTATATTTTCTGAGGACATTGGTTTAAAAAAACTTGAAGACTATACGCATGTAGGCAAGTGGGCGACCGGGTAAGCAGGTGGTCGGCAAGGCAGATGGATCGTGCACGGCAGGCATGCAGGTAGTTGGGTGGACAGGAAGACAGTTTGGGTAGGGCATAGGCAGGCGGGCGTGCAGGCAGGCAGATACAAGTAGGCCGACGGATGGGCAGTCGGGCGTGCAGGCGGTTTTGAATGTATGTAGGCAGGTAATGTTATAGTTAGATGACTCTGAATAGGATATGACTTGTCAGCCCGGTGTCAATAAAATGTGTTCTTGTCGCTTATGTCAGGCGATATCAGGGGTGACTGGTCGGCCCAGTGTCAGTAAAATGTGTTCTTGTCGCTTATGTCAGGCGATATCAGGGATGACTGGTCGGCCCAGTGTCAGTAAAATGTGTTCTTGTCGCTTATGTCAGACGATATCAGTGATGACTGGTCGGCCCAGTGTCCGTTAAATGTTATCTTGTCGATTATGTCAGGCGATATCAGGGATTACTGGTCGGCCCAGTGTCAGTAAAATGTATTCTTGTCGCTTTTTCAAGGGGGTATCGTGTTATTCTGCTGCAGCGCTATATAATATTGTCCGAAGTCGACACAGTTCTGATGTGACTTAAAACTGTTCAAAGCGACATTAAACACGACATAATAAAATACAAATATTTAAGATGGTTTACATGTTGTTCCGTGATATTTGAAACGAGGAAAATTTTCTTTATTTTTCATATTCTTATCAATGTTTTGTTAATCAATTCAGGTAAAATAAACCACCAGTTCGTAATATTTCATAGTTTGTCCATTTATAGCTATCTTTATTTCTATATCATTTTTATGTCCCCGGTCGGAACTTCATTCATACGATGTTGGCGAACCATTTACATGCTTGAATAGACTAGTGTTATATCTGATTGTTGAATCATGATGTTTGTGTATAATACACAAAAGGCAGACATTTTATTTTATAAATGTGGATCTCGCCTCGTGCATTGCGTTTATGGCAGGCGTTTAAGTAAAAACTAATTTTACATGTTATATGCAGCGGGAGTGTTTTAAAATAAGAATGGTGTTTCACGTAATATTTAAAGTATTACATATTACATAATTAAGGTATATACAGGTTATATATGGTGTATTACAGGTTATATATGGTATTTACATTTTATACATCGTATATATACAGGTTATATATGGTATTTACAGGTTATATATGAGGCTCATATATGGTATATACAGGTTATATATGGTACATGTTTATACATTCTATACATAGTATATTTACAGGGTATATATGGTATTTACAGGTTATATATGGTATATTACAAGTTTAAATGGTAAATACAGGTTATATGTGGTACATACATTTTATAAATCGTATATTTACAGGTTATATATGGTGTATTAAAGGTTATACATGTATATGGTATAAACAGGTTATATATGGTATATACATTTTATACATCCTATATTTACAGGTTATATATGGTTCATGTATTTATAGGTAATATATGGTATATTACATGTTATATATCGTATATACAGGTTTGTATGGTATATATAAGTTATGTATGGTATATACAGGTTCTGTATGGTATATATAGGTTTTGTATGGTATATATTAGTTATGTATAGTATATACAGATTCTATATGGTATATATAAGTTATGTATGGTATATACAGGATATTATATATGTTATATATAAGTTATGTATGGTATATACAGTTTCTATATGGTATATACAAGTTATGTTTGGTATAAACATATTCTATATGGTATATATAAGTTAGGTATGGTATATATAGGTTCTATATGGTATATATAGGTTATGTATGGTATATACAGGTTCTATATGGTATATATAATTTATGTATGATATATACAGGTTATATATGGTATATATAAGTTATGTATGACATATACAGGTTCTATATAATATGTATAAGTTATGTATTGTATACACAGTTTTAGTTGAGGAAAACATCAAAATGAATCTGAATATAACAGTCGTTCTCTCACAAGTTACTGACACAACTTCTCACATAAACTGAGCTGGACTCGAACCCACGACCTCCGCTATGAGAGGTAAGTGGTCCCAAATGCCTTAGATTATCAGACTACGGAGAACCCTTAACTATTTAATGATAATATGCTTTGCATCAATAGAGATGGTCAGGCCGAGGTTTAGCCTATTGTTATAAACTTAATCTTGGCTTGAATTTAATTCGCGTCATAAGGTGTATAAAAAATGACGTTCAGTTTTAAAACAGTGCCAGGTATTGGACCTGTTCTAGGAAATTAACTAGGTATTGTACCTGTTCTAGGAAATTAACTAGGTATTGGACCTGTTCTAGGAAGAAAAAACAGGTAGTGTTTCTGTTATAGGAAAAGCTGCAAAATGCTTTTTTCCGTGTTCCTCACATTAAGTTGTTTTATAGAGACACGAGATAGTTTGGACATTTTTTTAAAACATTGCAGACACTATTTTTCCTCATTTCAAGTTAATTTATGACGCAGTTTACTACACGTGGTTATTTTTAAAACTTATTGTTTTAAAACTTATTGTTTGTATTATGTAGTATGAAAGAGCACGTGGTTGTTTTGTTATGAAATCTAAATGTAGTACAACACTATTATGCAGTTTAAAGGATTGTTTAAACTGATACTTTTGCTTTGAGCGGTTACTTAAACTAAATGTAATGGCTTTTGTAAAACAATTTTAAAGGTACCTGTGATGAGTACACTGATACATACACGTGTGTGGCAACTTTAAATATCGCAACCAACGTTAACTGTCTCACTGCTACGGTGTACCTGTGATGAGTACACTGATACATACACATGTGTGGCAACTTTAAATATCGCAATCAACCTTAACTGTCTCACTGCTACGGTGTACCTGTGATGAGTACACTGATACATACACGTGTGTGGCAACTTTAAATATCGCAATCAACCTTAACTGTCTCACTGCTACGGTGTACCTGTGATGAGTTCACTGATACATACACGTGTGTGGCAACTTTAAATATCGCAACCAACGTTAACTGTCTCACTGCTTCGGTGTACCTGTGATGAGTACACTGATACATACACGTGTGTGGCAACTTTAAATATCGCAACCAACGTTAACTGTCTCACTGCTACGGTGTACCTGTGATGAGTACACTGATACATACACATGTGTGGCAACTTTAAATATCGCAATCAACCTTAACTGTTTCACTGCTACGGTGTACCTGTGATGAGTACACTGATACATACACATGTGTGGCAACTTTAAATATCGCAATCAACGTTAACTGTCTCACTGCCACGGTGTACCTATGATGAGTTCATTGATACATACACATGTTTGTCAACTTTAAATATCTTAACTGTCTCACTGCTACGGTGTACCTGTGATGACTACACTGATACATTCACATGTGTGGCAACTTTAAATATCGCAATCAACGGTAACTCTCTCACTTCTACGGTGTACCTGTGATAAGTACACTGATACATACATGTGTGTGGCAACTTTAAATATCGCAACCAACGTTAACTGTGTCACTGCTACGGTGTACCTGTGATGAGTACACTGATACATACACATGTGTGGCAAATTTAAACAGCGCAACCAACGTTAACTGTCTCACTGTTACGGTGTACCTGTGATGAGTACACTGATACATACACATGTGTGGCAACTTTAAATATCGCAATCAACGGTAACTCTCTCACTGCTACGGTGTACATGTGATGAGAACACTGATACATACACATTTGTGGCAATTTTCAATATCGCAATCAACGGTAACTCTCTCACTGCTTCGGTGTACCTGTGATGAGTACACTGATACATACACATGTGTGGCAAATTTCAATACCACAACCAACCTTAACTGTCTCACTGCTACGGTGTACCTGTGATGAATACACTGATACATACACATGTGTGGCAAATTTCAATACCACAACCAACCTTAACTGTCTCACTGCTACGGTGTACCTGTGATGAATACACTAATACATAAACATGTGTGGCATCTTTCAATATCGCAACCAACGTTAACTGACTCACTGCTACGGTGTACCTGTGATGAGTACACTGATACATACACATGTGTGGCAAATTTCAATACCACAACCAACGTTAACTGTCTCACTTCTACGGTGTACCTGTGATGAGTACACTGATACATACACATGTGTGGCAAATTTCAATACCACAACCAACCTTAACTGTCTCACTGCTACGGTGTACCTGTGATGAATACACTGATACATACATGTGTGGCAACTTTCAATATCGCAACCAACGTTAACTATCTCACTGCTACGGTGTACCTGTGATGAGTACACTGATACCTGTGATGAGTACACTTATACATACGCATTTGTGGCAACTTTAAATATCGCAACCAACGTTAACTGTCTCACGTTGGGACCATCGTGGCATATCATTCGACTTTTCACCTATTCACAATAGCAGTTTCGTTGTTTTGACTTTTCACCATCGTAATTGCGACTTTTTACCATCATTGATTCGATTTATTACCATCGTAGTTTCGTTGTTTCGACTTTTCACCATCGTACTTTTGACTTTTCACCATCGTTGATTTGAATTTTAACCATCGAAGTTTCGGCTTTTCACGATACACAGTTGCATATTAGAGTGATGTGTATTAAAATGAGGAAATAGACTGTAGTGTGATGTCTGTTATAGTGAGGTAATAAACTGCAAAGTGATGTGTATTATAGTGAGGTAATTGACTGTAGTGTGATGTGTATTATAGTGAGGTAATAACCTGCAAAGTGATGTGTATTATAGTGAGGTAATAACCTGCAAAGTGATGTGTATTATAGTGAGGTAAATGAATGTAGGGTGATGTGTATTATAATGAGGTAATAACCAACAAAGTGATGTGTATTATAGTGAGGTAATTGACTGGAGTGTGATGTGTATTATAGTGAGGTAATTGACTGGAGTGTGATGTGTACTTTAGTGAGGCAATAGGCTGTAGTGTGATGTGTATTATAATGAGGTAATAGGCTGTAGTATGATGTATATTATAGTGAGGTAATAGGATGTAGTTTGATGTGTATTATAGAGAGGTAATTGACTTGAGTGTGATGTGTATTATAGCTAGGTAAAATACTGTAGTGAGATGTGATTATAGTGAGATAATAGACTGTAGTGTGATGTGTATTATAGTGAGGTAATTGACTGAAGTGTGATGTGTATTATAGTGAAGTAATTGACTGGAATGTGACGTGTATTATTGTGAAGTAATTGACTGGAGTGTGATGTTTATTATAGTCAGGTAATTGACTGGAGTGTGATGTGTATTATAGTGAGGTAGAATACTGTAGAGTGATTTGTATTATAGTGAGGTACTAGACTATAGTGTGCTGTGTAATATAGTGAGATATTAGACTCTAATGTGATGTGTATTATAGTGAGGTAATAGACGGTAGTGTGCGGTTATAGACGGTATTGTGGTGTGTATCATAGTGAGGTTACAGACTGCAGTGTAATGTGTATTATAGTGATGTTACATACAGTAGTGTGATGTGTATTATAGTGAGGTAATAGGCTGTAGTGTGATGTGTATTATAGTGAGGTAATAGGCTGTGGTGTGATGTGTATTTCAGAGAGGTAATAGCCAGTAGTGTGATTTGTATTATAGTGAGGTTATAGACTGTGGTGTTTTGTGTATTATAGTGAGGTAATAGTCTTTAGTGTGAGGTGTATTATAGTTAGGCAATAGGCTGCAGTGTGATGTGTATTACAGTGAGGCAATAGCCAGTAATGTGATGTGTATTATAGTGAGTTAATAGACTGTGGGGTTTTGTGTATTATAGTGATGTAATAGTCTGTAGTGTGATGTGTATCATAGTGTCTTAATAGTCTGTAGTGTGATGTGTATCAAAGTAAGGTAATAAGCTGTAGTGTGATGTGTATTATAGTGTGCTATTACACTGTATTTTATTTTTATAATGGTGAAGTAATATACTCTAGTTTGATGTGTATTATAGTAAGGTAATACACTGTAATGTGATAGGTATTATAGTGAGGTAATAGACGGTAGTGTGATATGTATTATAGTCAAGTAATAGGCTGTAGTGTGATGTGTATTATAGTGAGATTATCGGCTGTAGTGTAATGTGTATTATAATGAGGTTATATACTCTAGTGTGATATGTATTATAGTAAGGTAACATACTGAAGTGTGTGTGTATTATAGTGAGGTAATAGACAGAAGTATGGTGAGTATTATAGTGAAGTAATATACTATAGTATGATGTGTGTTATAGTGATGTAATAGACAGTAGTGTGATGAGTAGTATTTTGATGTAATAGACAATAGTGTGATGTGTATTATAGTGAAGTATATAGAGCAGTGTGATGTATATTATTGTGAGGTATAGACAATAGTGTGATTAGTAGTATAGTGATGTAATAGACAGTAGTGTGATGTGTATTATAGAGAGATAATGGACAGTTGTGTGATGTGTATTGTAGTGATGTAATAGACAGTAGTGTGATGTGCATTATAGTGAGATAATAGACAGTAGTGTGATGTGTATTATAGTCAGATAATAAACAGTAGTGTGATGAGTAGTATAGTGATGTAATAGACATTAGTGTGATGAGTAGTATAGTGAGGTATAGACAGTAGTGTGATTAGTAGTATAGTGATGTAATAGACAGCAATGTGATGAGTAGTATAGTGATGTATTAGACAGTAGTGTGATGAGTAGTACAGTGAGGTATAGACAGTAGTGTGATGTGTATTATAGTGATGTATAGACAGTATTGTGATGTGTATTATAGTGTGATAATAGAAAGTAGTGTGATGTGTATTATAGTGAGATAATATACAGTAGTGTGATGAGTAGTATAGTGATGTAATAGACAGTAGTTTGGTGTGTATTATAGTGATGTAATAGACAGTAGTGTGATGTGTATTATAGTGAGATAATAGACAGTAGTGTGATGTGTATTATAGTGAGATAATAGACAGTAGTGTGATGAGTAGTATAGTGACGTAATAGACATTAGTGTGAGGAGAAGTATAGTGAGATATAGACAGAAGTGTGATGAGTAGTAAAGTGATGTAATAGACAGTAGTGTGATGTGTATTATAGTGAGATAATAGACAGTTGTGTGATGAGTAGTATAGTGATGTAATAGACAGTAGTGTGATGAGTAGTATAGTGATGTAATAGACAGTAGTGTGATGAGTAGTATAGTGAGGTAATAGACTGTAGTATGATGAGTATTATAGTGAGGTAATATACTTGAGTGTGATGTGTTATAGTGAGGTTATATACAAAAGTGTTATGTGTATTATTGTAAGGTAATAGACAGTAGTGTGATGAGTAGTATAGTTATGTAATAGACAGTAGTGTGATGAGTAGTATAGTGAGGTATAGACAGTAGTGTGATATGTATTATGGTGAGGTAATAGACTGTAGTGTAATGTGTTTTATAATGAGGTAATAGACTGTATTGTGATGTGTCTTATAGTAAATTAATAGATTGTAGTGTGATATGTATTATATTGAGGTAATAGACTGTAGTGTGATGTTTATTATAGTGAGATGAAATTCTTTAGTGTGTGTGCATTATAGTAAGGTGAACTACTTCAGTGTGTGTGTATTATACTGTGGTAATAGGCTTTAGTGTGATGTGTATTATAGTCAGGTAATAGATTGTAGTATGTGTGTATTATAGTGAGGTAATAGACTGTAGTGTGATGTATATTATATTAAGTCAAAAGAAGGTGTTGTGATGTGTAGTATAGTGAGGTAATAGACTGTAGTGTGATGTGTATTATAGTGAGGTAATAGACTGTAGTGTGATGTATATTATATTAAGCCAATAGAAGGTGGTGTGATGTGTAGTATAGTGAGGTAATAGACTGTAGTGTAATGTGTATTATAGTGAAGTAATAGACTGTAGTGTGATGTATATTATATTAAGTCAGTAGAAGGTGGTGTGATGTGTAGTATAGTGAGGTAATAGACTGTAGTGTGATGTGTATTATAGTGAGATAATAGACAGTAGTGTGATGTGTATTATATTGAGGTAATACACTGTAGTGGGATGTGTACCATAGTGAGGTATAACTGTTATGTGATGTGTATTATAGTAAGGTAACTGGCTATAATGTGATGTGTATTATTGTAAGGTTATGTACTGTAATGTGATACGTATTATAGTGAGGCAATAGACTGTAGTGTGATGTGTACTATATTGAGGTAATCGACGGTAGTGTGATGTGTAGTATAGTGAGTTAATAGATTGTAGTGTGATGTGTATTATAATGAGGTAATATATTGTAGTTTAATGTGTATTATAGTGAGATAATAGACTGCAGTGTGATGTGTATTATAGTGAGGTAATAGGCTGTAGTGTGATGTGTATTACAGTGAGATATTTGATTGTAGTGTGTGTGTGTATTATAGTGAGGTAATAGGCTGTAGTATGATGTTTATTATAGTGAGGTAATATATTGTAGTGTGATGTGTATTTTAGGGAGTAATAGACTGTAGTGTAATGTGTATTATAGTGGGATAATGGACTGTATTATAATGTGTATCATATTAAAGTAATAGGTGGTGGTTTGATGTGTATTATAGTGATGTAATAGACTGTAGTGTGATGTGTATTATAGTGAGGTAACACACTGTTTTGTAATGTGTATCATAGTAAGGTATAACTGTTGTGTGGTGTGTATTATAGTAAGGTAAAAGGCTATAATGTGATATGTATTATAGAAAGTTCATGTACTGTAGTGTGATATGTATTATAGTGAGGCAATAAACTGTAGTGTGATGTGTATTATATTGAGGTAATAGACAGTAGTGTGATTTGTATTATATTGAGGTAATAGACGGAAGTGTGATGTGTATTATAGGTAGGTAATAGGCTGTTGTGTGATGTGTATTATAGTGAGGTAAAATAATGTAGTGTGAATTGTATTATTATAAGGTAAAATACTGTAGTGTGATGTGTATTATAGTAAGGTTAAAGGCTGTTGTGTGATGTGTTTTATAGTGAAGTGATATACTGTAGTGTGATGTGTATTACAGTGAGGTAATAGGCTGAAGTGTGATGTGTATTATAGGGAGATAATAGAATTTAGTGTGATGTGTATTATAATTGTTAATATACTGTAGTGTGATGTGTATTATAGTGAGGTAATAGGCTGTAGTGTGATATGTATTACAGTGATGTAATTGATTATAGTGTGTGTGTATTAAAGTGAGGTAATAGGTTGTAGTATGATGTTTATTATAGTGACGTAATATATTGTAGTGTGATGTGTATGATAGTGAGTAATTGACTGTAGTGTAATGTGTACTATAGTAAGTTTATGTACTGTAGTGTGATATGTATTATAATGAGGCAATAGACTGTAGTGTGATGTGTAGTATAATGAGGCCATAAGCTGTAGTGTGATGTGTAGTATAGTGAGGCAATAGGCTGTAGTGTGATGTGTAGTATAGTGAGGCAATAGACTGTAGTGTGATGTGTAGTATAGTGAGGTAATAGACTGTAGTGTGATTTGTATTATAGTGAGGTAATAGACTGTAGTGTGATGTGTATTATATTGTGGTAATATACTGAAGTGTGATGTATATCATATTGAGGTAATAGACGGTAGTGTGATGTGTAGTATATTGTGGTAATATACTGAAGTGTGATGTGTATTATATTGAGGTAATAGACGGTAGTGTGATGTGTAGTATAGTGAGGTAATAGGCTGTAGTGTGATGTGTATTATAGTGAGGTAAAATATTGTAGTGTGAATTGTATTTTAGTATGGTTAAAGGCTGTTTTGTGATGTGTTTTATAGGGATATAATAGAATTTAGTGTGATGTGTATTATAGATTGTTAATAGACTGTAGTGTTATGTGTATTATAGTTAGGTAATATACTGTAGTGTGATGTATACTATAGTGAGGTACTAATATGTAGTGAGATGTGTATTTTAGTGTGGTACATGTTATATACTATAGTGTAATGTGTATAATAGAGAGGTTATAAAGTGAGTGTGATGTGTATTATTGTGATGTAAAAGACTGAATTGTGATTTATTTGATAGTGAGGTAATAGGATGTAGTGTGATATGTATTTTAGTGCGGTAATAAGCTGTTGTGTTATGTGTATTATAGTGAGGTAATAGACAGTAGTGTATTATAGAGAGATAATAGGCTGTAGTGTGATGTGTATTATAGTGAGGTAATAGGCTGTAGTGTGATGTGTATTACAGTGAGGTAATTGATTGTAGTTTGTGTGTATTATAGTGAGGTAATAGGCTGTAGTATAATGTTTATTATAGTGAGGTTATAGACTGTAGTGTGATGTGTATTATAGTGAGGTAATAGACTGTAGTGTGATGTGTATTATAGTGAGGTAATAGGCTGTAGTTTGATGTTTATTATAGTGAGGTAATATATTGTAGTGTGATGTGTATCATAGTAAGGTATAACTGTTGTGTGATGTGTATTTTAGTAAGGTTATGTACTGTAGTGTGTGATATGTATTATAGTGAAGCAATAGACTGTAGTGTGATGTGTATTATATTGCGGTAATAGACGGTAGTGTAATGTGTAGTATAGTGAGGTAATATACTGTAGTGTGATGTGTATTATAGTGAGGTAATATACTAAAGTGTGATGTGTTTTATATTGAGGTAATAGACGGTTGTGCGATGTGTATTATAGTGAGGTAATAGGCTGTAGTGTGATGTGTAGTATAGTCAGGTAAAATAATGTAGTGTGAAGTGTATTATAATAAGGTAAAATACTGTATTACTGTTGTGTGATGTTTATTATAGTAAGGTTAAAGGCTGTTGTGTGATGTGTATTATAGTGAGGTAATACATGTATACTGTAGTGTGTAGATATGTATTGTACTAAGGTAATAGACTGTAGTGTGATATTTATTATAGTAAGGAAATATACTGTAGTGTGATGTGTATTACAATGAGGTAATAGGTTGAAGTGTGATGTGTATTATAGGGAGATAATAGAATTTAGTGTGATGTGTATTACAGATTGTTAATAAACCGTAGTGTTATGTGTATTATAGTGATGTAATATACTGTAATGTGATGTGTATTATAGTGAAGTACTAACCAGTAGTGTGATGTGTATTTTAGTGTGGTACCTGTAATATACTGTAGATTGTAGTGTAATGTGTAATATAGTGAGGTAATTGACTGAAGTATGATGTGTATTATCTTGAGGTTATAGACTGTAGTGTGATGTGTTGTATAGTGAGGTAATAGACTGTTGTGTGATGTGTAATATAGTGAGGTAATTTACTAAAGTATGATGTGTATTATAGTGAGGTAATAGACTGTAGTATGATGTGTATTATAGTGAGAAAATAGGATGTAGTATGATGTGTGTTATAGTGAGGTAATACACTGTAGTCTGTTGTATATTAAGGTAAGGTAATAGGCTATAATTCGATGTGTTTTATAGTAAGGTTATTTACTGTAGTGTGATGTGATTAAAGTCCTCTGCGGTTGAGTGGTCTAAGGATCAGCTCTTAGGTTCGAATCCTGTTCGGTCAAAAATAGTAATTTGAGAAAGTTTGTCAGTTATTTGTGGAAGTGTGTTGAAAATTGCGTTAAGCCTCACTCAAAGAATAATCACGAACGCTGTTGTGCTTCGTATAGAAATGTTATTCACCTCTATCATGTACAAGACGTTTCTGAAACTCTTAACATTAGATAACTGGGATATAACAAAGGAAAAAACACAACACATATATTCTATTATTTATTATATGAAATACTCGTCATTGACCTCAACAATGTAAATCAATGATTAATTATTTTCTTGATTTGTATATTACAAATTAGCAAAAGGGTCTGGTCACAAGTTCTAAGAACATTCATTAAGACCCTTCCTGACAAATTATGTATATACATATATTGATCAAGATGAAATGCAATTCATTTATATATAACATATTTAAAGTAAATAAACATGTAAGAAATATTTGTGTGATGTGTATTATAGTGAATGAGTAGGCTGTAGTGTGATGTGTGATGAGTATTATTATAGTAAGATAATAGGCTGTAGTGTGGTGGTGTATTATAGTGAGGTGATAGACTGAAGTGTATTAAAATAATATATAATACACTGAATTGTGATGTGTATTAAAGTGAGGAAATAGGCTGTAAAGTGATGTGTATTATAGTGAAGAGATATGCTGTAGTGTGATGTGTATTATAGTAAGATAACATACTGTAATGTGATGTGTATTATAGTGAGGTAATATACTGTAATATGATGTGTGTTATGTCTAGGTAATGTGCTGTAGTGTGATGTGTATTATAGTGAGGTAATATACTGTAGAAGTGTGATGTGTAGTATAGTGAGGTAATATGCTTTAGTTTGATGTGTATTATAGTCTGGTAATAGGCTTTAGTGTGAAGTGTATTATAGGAAGGTAATACAATGTAGTGTGATGTGTATTATAGTAAGGTAATATACTGTAGTGTAAAGTGTATTATAATTATGTAAAATACTGTAGTGTGATGTGTATTATAGTAAGGTTATGGGCTGTAGTGTGATGTGTATCATAGTGAGGTAATATACTGCAGTGTGATGTGTATTATAGTAAGGTAATTGACTGTAGTGTGATGTGTATTATAGTGTGGTAATAGGCTGAAGTGTGATGTGTATTATAGGGAGATAATTGAATTAAGTGTGATGGGTATTATAGATTGTTAATAGACTGTAGTGTTATGTGTAATATAGTGAGGTAATATACTGTAGTGTGATGTGTATTAAAGTGAAGTTATAACATGTAGTGTGATGTGTATTTTATAGAGGTACATGTTATATACTGTAGTGTAATGTGTATTATAGTGAGGTTATAATGCGAGTGTGGTGTGTATTATAGTGAGGTAATAGATTGAATTGTGATGTGTTTAATAGTGAGGTAATAGGATGTAGTTTGATATGTATTATAGTTCGTTAATAGACTGTTGTCTTATGTGTATTATAGTGAGGTTATAGACTGTAGTGTAATGTGTATTATAATTAGGTAATAGACTGTAGTGTGATGGGTATTATAGTAAATTAATATACTGTAGTGTGATGTGTATTATAGTAAGGTAATATACTGTATTGTGATGTGTATTATAGCGAGGTGAAATTGTTTAGTGTGTATTATAGTAAGGTGAACGACTTTATTGTGTGTGTATTATAGTGAGGTAATAGGCTATTGTGTGATGAGTATTATAGTGAGGTTATTAATTGTAGTGTGATTGTATTATAGTGAGGTAATAGATTGTAGTGTGTGTGTATTATAGTAAGGTAATAGACTGAAGTGTGTTTGTATTATAGAGAGGTGGAAGACTTTAGAGTGTGTGTATTATAGTAAGGTGAAATACTTTAGTGTGTGTGTATTATAGTGAGGTAATAGACTGTAGTATGATGTGTATTATAGTGAGAAAATAGGATGTAGTATGATGTGTGTTATAGTGAGGTAATACACTGTAGTCTGTTGTATATTAAGGTAAGGTAATAGGCTATAATTCGATGTGTTTTATAGTAAGGTTATTTACTGTAGTGTGATGTGATTAAAGTCCTCTGCGGTTGAGTGGTCTAAGGATCAGCTCTTAGGTTCGAATCCTGTTCGATCAAAAATAGTAATTTGAGAAAGTTTGTCAGTTATTTGTGGAAGTGTGTTGAAAATGGCGTTAAGCCTCACTCAAAAAATAATCACGAACGCTGTTGTGCTTCGTATAGAAATGTTATTCACCTCTATCATGTACAAGACGTTTCTGAAACTCTTAACATTAGATAACTGGGATATAACAAAGGAAAAAACACAAAACATATATTTTATTATTTATTATATGAAATACTCGTCATTGACCTCAACAATGTAAATCAATGATTAATTATTTTCTTGATTTGTATATTACAAATTAGCAAAAGGGTCTGGTCACAAGTTCTAAGAACATTCATTAAGACCCTTCCTGACAAATTATGTATATACATATATTGATCAAGATGAAATGCAATTCATTTATATATAACATATTTAAAGTAAATAAACATGTAAGAAATATTTGTGTGATGTGTATTATAGTGAATGAGTAGGCTGTAGTGTGATGTGTGATGAGTATTATTATAGTAAGATAATAGGCTGTAGTGTGGTGTGTATTATAGTGAGGTGATAGACTGAAGTGTGATGTGTATTAAAATAATATAAAACACTGAATTGTGATGTGTATTAAAGTGAGGAAATAGGCTGTAAAGTGATGTGTATTATAGTGAAGAGATATGCTGTAGTGTGATGTGTATTATAGTAAGATAACATACTGTAATGTGATGTGTATTATAGTGAGGTAATATACTGTAGTATGATGTGTGTTATGTCTAGGTAATGTGCTGTAGTGTGATGTGTATTATAGTGAGGTAATATACTGTAGAAGTGTGATGTGTATTATAGTGAGGTAATATGCTTTAGTTTGATGTGTATTATAGTCCGGTAATAGGCTTTAGTGTGAAGTGTATTATAGGAAGGTAATACACTGTAGTGTGATGTGTATTATAGTAAGGTAATATACTGTAGTGTAAAGTGTATTATAATTATGTAAAATACTGTAGTGTGATGTGTATTATAGTAAGGTTATGGGCTGTAGTGTGATGTGTATCATAGTGAGGTAATATACTGCAGTGTGATGTGTATTATAGTAAGGTAATTGACTGTAGTGTGATGTGTATTATAGTGTGGTAATAGGCTGAAGTGTGATGTGTATTATAGGGAGATAATTGAATTAAGTATGATGGGTATTATAGATTGTTAATAGACTGTAGTGTTATGTGTAATATAGTGAGGTAATATACTGTAGTGTGATGTGTATTATAGTGAAGTTATAACATGTAGTGTGATGTGTATTTTATAGAGGTACATGTTATATACTGTAGTGTAATGTGTATTATAGTGAGGTTATAATGCGAGTGTGGTGTGTATTATAGTGAGGTAATAGATTGAATTGTGATGTGTTTAATAGTGAGGTAATAGGATGTAGTTTGATATGTATTATAGTTCGGTAATAGACTGTTGTCTTATGTGTATTATAGTGAGGTTATAGACTGTAGTGTAATGTGTATTATAATTAGGTAATAGACTGTAGTGTGATGTGTATTATAGTAAATTAATATACTGTAGTGTGATGTGTATTATAGTAAGGTAATATACTGTATTGTGATGTGTATTATAGCGAGGTGAAATTGTTTAGTGTGTATTATAGTAAGGTGAACGACTTTATTGTGTGTGTATTATAGTGAGGTAATAGGCTATTGTGTGATGAGTATTATAGTGAGGTTATTAATTGTAGTGTGTGTGTATTATAGTGAAGTAATAGATTGTAGTGTGTGTGTATTATAGTAAGGTAATAGACTGAAGTGTGTTTGTATTATAGAGAGGTGAAAGACTTTAGAGTGTGTGTATTATAGTAAGGTGAAATACTTTAGTGTGTGTGTATTATAGTGAGGTAATAGACTGTAGTGTGTGGGTATTATAGTGAGGTGAAAGACTTTAGTGTGTGTTTATTATAGTGAGGTAATATGCTGTAGTATGATGTGTATTATGGTGAGGTAATATATTGTAGTGATGTGTATTATAGTGAGGTAATATACTGTAGTGTGATGTGTATTATATTAAGGTAATAGACGGTGGTGTGATGTGTATTATAGTGAAGTAATAGACTGTAGTGTGATGTGTATTTTTGTGAAGTAATAGACTGTAGTGTGATGTGTATTATTGTAAGGTGAAATACTTTAGTGTGTTTTAATTATAGTGAGATAATATGCTGTAGTATGATGTGTATTATAGACAGGTAATATATTGTAGTGTGATGTGTATTATAGTGAGGTAATATACTGTTGTGTAATGTTTATTATAGTGCGGTAATAGACGGTAGTGTGATGTGTATTATATTAAGGTAATAGACGGTGTTGTGATGTGTATTATTGTGAGGTAATAGACTGTAGTGTGATGTGTATTATAATGAGGCAATAGATTGTAGTGTGATGTGTATTATAGTGAGGTAATACACTGTAGTGTGATGTTCATCATAGTGAGGTAATAGACTGTAGTTTGTGTATTAAAGTGAGGTGAAAGACTTTAGTGTGTGTGTATTAAAGTGAGGTAATAGGCTATAATGTGATGTGTATTATAGTAAGGTTATATACTGTAGTGTGATATGTATTATAGTGAGGCAATAGACTGTAGTGTGATGTGTATTATAGTGAGGTAATAGACTGTAGTTTGTGTATTAAAGTGAAGTGAAAGACTTTAGTGTGTGTGTATTAAAGTAAGGTGAAAGACTTTAGTGTGTGTGTATTATAGTGAGGTAGTAGGCTGTAGTGTGATGTGTATTACAGTGAAGTTATAGATTGAAGTGTGATGTGTATTATATTAAGGTGAAATACTTTAGTGTGTGTGTATTATAGTGAAGTAATAGGCTGTAGTATGATGTGTATTATAGTGAGGTAATATATTGTAGTGTGATGTGTTTGATGGTGAGGTAATAGACTGTAGTGTAATGTGTATTATAGTGGGGTAATGGACTGTATTGTGATATGTATTATATTAAGATAATAGACAGAGGTTTAATGTGTATTATAGTGTGGTAATAGACTGTAGTGTGATGTGTATTATAGTGAGGTAATACACTGTAGTGTGATGTGTATCATAGTGAGGTATTACTGTTGTGTGATGTGTATTATAATAAGGTAATAGGCTATAATGTGATGTGTATTGTAGTAAGTTTATGTACTGTAGTGTGATAGGAATTATAGTGAGGTAATAGAGTGTAGTGTGATGTGTATTATATTGAGGTAATAGATGGTATTGTGATGTCTAATACAATGAGGTAATCTACTGTATTGTGATGTGTATTATAGTGAGGTAATAGTATGTAGTATGATGGGTATGATAGTGAGGTAATACACTGTAGTATGATGTGTATTATAGTGAGGTAATAGACTGTAGTATGATGTATAGTATAGTGAGGTAATAGACTGTAGTGTGTTGTGTATTAAAGTAAGGTAATAGGCTATAATTCGATGTGTATTATAGTAAGGCTATTTACTGTAGTCTGATGTGATTAAGTTCCTCCGCGGCTGAGTTGTCTAAGGATCAGCTCTGATGTCTTAGGTTCGAATCCCGATTGGTCCAAAAAAGTAATTTGAGAAAGTTTGTCAGTTACCTGTGGAAGCCCTGTGAGTCACTCAGAGTTGTCCTGGGGTTATGCTCAACCAGTAAAACGTGAAATGCCATATAAAACCTGAAGTGTGTTGAACTTGGCGTTAAGCCTCACTCAAAAAATAATCACGAAGGCTGTTGTGCTTCGTATAGAAATGTAATTCACCTCTATCATGTAAATTGCGCTTCTGAAACTCTTTACATTAGATAACTGGGATATAACAAAGGAAAAAACACAAAACATATATTCTATTATTTATTATATGAAATACTCGTCATTGACCTCAACAATATAAATCAATGATTAATTATTTCTTGCTTTGTATATTACAAATAAGCAAATAGGTCGGGTCACAAGTTCTAAGAACATTCATTAAGACCCTTCCTTTATCTTTTCATATAACAAATACATGCCTATTAAATCAAATACTTAATTTAAACCTTCATCATGTCATTTAAGAAATACATGCCTATTAAATCAAATACTTAATTTAAACCTTTAGCTTTTCATATAACAAATGCATGCCTATTAAATCAAATACTTAATTTAAACCTTTATCATTTCATATAACAAATACATGCCTAATAAATCAAATACTTAATTTAAACCTTTACCTTTTCATATAACAAATACATGCCTATTAAATCTAATACTTAATTTAAACCTTTATCATTTCATATAACAAATACATGCCTATTAAATTAAGTATTAGCTGTGTATTTGTATCATTTCATATAACAAATGCATGCCTATTAAATCAAATACTTAATTCAAACTTTTATCATTTCAAATAACAAATACATGCCTATTAAATCAAATACTTAATTTAAACCTTTATCATGTCATTTAAGAAATACATGCCTACTAAATCAAATACTTAATTTAAACCTTTACTTTTTCATATAACAAATACATGCCTATTAAATCAAATACTTAATTTAAACCTTTATCATGTCATCTAAGAAATACATGCCTATTAAATTAAGTAAAGGCTGTGTACTTGTAAAATGAACTAAAAACCCATATGTTTTATTACGTAATATGTAAATGATCACGGAAACGTTACGATGCCGTTTTTGTTTCAGTGCTGTTTAGTTTTTAAAATGTAATATTTTGTTAAAAATGATGTCAACAGTCTTTCATTTTTTTTTATTAATGAAACTGACAAAAGAGAATCATAATACCAAGAGCTGTCGGACAATAAGATATTCGACTTTTGGAAGATTGCCCCAAAACAGAGTCTATCTAAGTTGATTTTAAAAAAGTACACTCAAACCTTTCTTAACCCTTTACTTCATATAGACGCCTTTGGACACCAATAATATAGACGCCTTTGGACACCTAATATAGACGCCTTTGGACACCTCTAATATACAAAGCTCTTAAATTTTTGGGTGAATTATGTTTACATTAACTGGCAGAGTGGAAAACAGTGCAGGAAGTGTTCAGATTGCTCGTTACGAGCAATCTGAACTCTTCCTGCACTTTTTTCAAAGGCCTTCTGTGATTGGTGCGGGAAAATGCGTATCTATGGAGTAAATGGTTAAGCAGCCAGTCAACGGAATGTGCAAAAGTAGCCTTTTAAGGCAAGTGGTTGTTTAATACAGGTGAATTTGTACTGAAAGTATGAACATGGGATATAGTAAATGTGGCTGCTTAAGACAAGTGGCTGCTTAATAGAGGTGACAGCTTACACAGGTTTGACTGTACAAATAAAGGTAAATGCATTTTTTAATACTCAAGATATATATTAACATTTAATTAACCATTTACTCCATAGATACACGTTTTCCTACACCAATCACATATATATTAAAATTCGATTAAAGTGTTTTCTGAGATACGGCATTTCTGATCAAATCTCTAGGTATAAAATGGCCAACGAAAAAGAGTTATCCCTCTTGCATCCTTAATGGAAATGGGGACAGTTGTGATATTTCAATGCTGTATGGATACTAAATGTAAGCTTGATATAAGCATTAAACTAGATTTTAAGTACTAATTGGACTGTAACGCTACCTTAAGTCAAACTTATTTATCCAAGGTGGTAGTTGAATGTCTCTATATAATTTGACGCCATACGTAATGATATAAACTTTTAATAATTATCTAAGTAATGAAAGGAAATTAATTCTGCCTTAAATCATCTCAGAGTTATCTTACCTGTCCCATTGAGTATCTTTAATAAATAGTGAACGCACATTTGAAGTTGTATTGAAGTACGACAAGTACGAACTGAGATATGATGGGCTTGCTGAGAAAATTTAACCCAATTTTCATAGTTAAAAAGGACAATAATTTTGACTAAAACCAAAACGGACTTATCCTACTGATCCCATTGGGGTCCCGTAAGTAGACACATTTAAAGTTTCATTGGTGAATGGCTGAGTAGTTACTAAGATGTGAATTTGCAAAACAAAAATTGTTACCAATGTGTCCAAGTATAAAAGACAGCATAATTTTGCCTGATACAGAGTTAAATGGATTCATTCAAATTGTCCCTTTGAATCTCTTTCGTAACCATACATGCAAAGTTTCATTGTTCTAAGAATAAAGGGGTCGTCAGTCCTCCTTATTGGTGAATGGGCTGTGGTCACTGAGATATTAGGACGCTCAAACAAGTTAATCAAGAAATCAACGCCGGTGCGGGATCCGGGGCAAGTACGATACCTCTCATTTTCTTTGAAATTCGAGCTAAAATTGATAATACACGTTACTGTTGGACAAGTACAATGCAAAATAATTTATCTTTAATATTTCTGCTTTAGAAAACAATCAATAGCTTTACCAACCCATTTTGTATATGTAAATTCAACAAACACCCCTCAACATTATTATTTAAAAACGCTTTTTTATAGTTCACTTCATTTTATTCATAGGTAAGCACTTTCCGAGCGTATTAAGAAATGAATATTCGCATTTATTTTAAAGAAATATTTATGAAATTACGGTAAATAGTACATCTCTTGATTTATTTTTTGAAAATGTTTTTATTCAGTAACAACAGAAAATGATTAATATTAAGTTTTAGTTGAAAAGTACATACTATCATATACTTGTACAACTTTTCTAAAAGAAAAAATAATTATTTCAGTTAACGATATTCGAACCTTCAACTGCTCATGGTAAGATGATGTCAAAAATATCGTGGGGGGAATGAGTTGCAAAATGGACATTTCTGTGGCTTAAATTGGTTGATGTCCTTTTTCAAAAAACTGCAACAAAAATAATGATTTTTAAAATCAATAATAATACAACTTCAATTTAAAATATAGAGTTAAGTATAATGTACATACACATGAAAACATTCCTTAACATCATTGCTTTATATGGTCACGTGTATTAAACCTTTACAAAGGAAGATTTTATATTGGTTTAACACAACTGATCAATAAAAGTTATCCTTAATTACTCAACTTAACTCTATTATATTATGCAATTAGCTCTAGAAGCGACATAAGCATAAACCAGATATACGACTCAATGCTCTGACAATATTGACATTGCAATGGCAATACTGACAGAATACTGGTAGTTTTCACTTGAAATGACAGTTTGACATAGCACTGGCACAGTGCTGACATAATATTTACAACAACTGCATAATACCCTCAGTAGAGACGTCATTCTGACATAACTGACATAATAATGACATTTGACATAGAGCTACAACATAAACATAAAATTGTCAGAACTGACAATGTACTTTCATAATTATGACATTTCTTATATAGTACTGCCAGTACCGACATCAAACTGAGTCTGATAAAGTACTGGCACAGTTCTGACATATTATTGACAGTTATATAAAAATGCTTTCATTTCACTGACGAACAGCTGCTGACAATTCTGACTTATTACTTGGAGTGCTGACATCATTGTGACTCTGCTGTCATGATTCAGACATAGTACTGACAGAATAATGACAGCAATTCTAACTGAGTACCGACAGTACTGATATTGCTATATCAATACTGACTTAAATCTGACATAGTCCAGCCTAATAATAAAATAAGAGACGAAGAGGGCATAAGGACGCTCTACTGACTTATAATGGCCATATAACTTTTTAATTTTCATAACATTAACCCTCTTTGGGGGTGGGGTGGGGGCGAGGGGTCATCTTAACGCCTTGTGAATAAATACACACACCTCACCCATACTGAACAAAAAATTAATTACTATGAAAAGAAACGACGACTTTAAAATCTGTAACAAAATACAGTCCGCTTACAGGACCCTTATATCCCAATCCCTTGCTAAAACGTCAATCACCCACTTATAGGGATTTGCTATGAGTAGACAATGCTTCAGATTTTAAATAGATTTTTATGTACATATGGATGCGAAAATGAAAAATTCCACTTTTCCCTATAACATTCCTATGTAAAAGTAAATATCACCTTACAGGGTCCCATGTACATCCCAGTCCCTCGATTTGCAGAATCTTCAATTCCTTGTTGATGTAAAGATAATTCATATCATATATGGACAAGTTTGACAGAACAATTATTGAGAGGAAGACTTTTGAAATTTAACAATTTCAACCCTTTTTGGAATTTGCATCCTCCGTATTGAACCAAATCTAATGTGCCAACACTAAACAATGTTTCAGATCTTAAACTATAAATTAGCTTTGAACAAATGGAAAAGAAAATGGGAATATTTCATAGTCCCATAATATTCGTATATAAAACTCAAAGTTCCCTTACAAGGCCCCTTGAAACCAATAGGCAATGATTATATCAATTATGGACATATTTGACTGATATTTTGTTGAAAAAAAAACATTTAATATAATTCCCAATTTTAACCATATTTAGAATCCTGACTGGCCCCTTGTGGAAATCCAATCATATTTATTGAATTAAATCTTACTTGCCAATACTAGACGATACTTCAGATTTGCAACTATAATTTAGTATTGAACAAATGGATAAGAAAATGGGATTTTTTCATTGTCCCATAGTATTCGTATATAAAACTCAAAGTTCACTTACATGAGGCCCTTAAAAATCCTAGCGCTTGTACTTGCAAAAGCGTCATACCCCATAGACAATATTTATATAAATTATTAACATTATTGACTGACTGGTTGTTGAGAAAAAAACATTTAAGAAAATTCCCAATTTTAACCATATTTGTGACCCTTCCTGGCCCCTTGTGGAAATCCAATCATCTTTATTGAACCAAATCTAATTTAATGTTACTAGGCACTGTGTTATATCTCAAATTGAAAACATTATTACAAAAATGACGTGAAAATGATAATTATCCGTTTTCCCATAATATTCTTATATAAAACCCTGTAAATGGAAGTCCTCTTACATGGCCCCTTTACATACTAGACCCTTGATTTGTACAAACTTCAATCCTAACTGATAGGGATATTTTATATCAAATATTAACACATTTGACTCACCGCTTTTTGAGAATAAGATTTTTGAAAAATCTACTTAAACCGTTTTGTGACACCATCTAACCCCTTATAGGAATTTAGTCCTGTTTATTGAACTAAGATTTATTCACTGTGACTAATAGATGCTTCCGATCTCAAACTGAATAATAGTTTGTACAAATGAATGAAAATGTTAGAATTTTCGTTTTTTTCCATAGTATTCTTATGTTAATCTCAGCCCCCTTACATTGCCCCTATAAATACTAGCCCTTGAATTGTACAAACTTTAAACCCTGAAACATATGGGTAATCTATACCAAACATGATTAAATTGACTGACCGGTTGTTAAGAAGATCTTTGAAAATATTCTTTTTATAACCTTTTTGTTTTCCCATAGCATCCCCATGTAAAATTTTAAGTTCCATTACAGTGTCATTATAAATATTCTTATTTTCATTCAAACCACTACACAATTTATGCCAAATATGAACACCGGCTTGACTGACCGGTTCTTAAGAAAACAATTTTTGTAATTCCCAATTGTTACCCTTTATGGGCCCCTCCTGACCACTTAAGGCAGTGGAACCCAGTCATATTTACAAATCTGAATCTACTTGACCAAACAATGTTGATGTGAAAACTCAGTTCCAATTGATAAAAAAGTTTTTAAAATGACGCGTGTCCCCTAATTGAGCCCTCGGCGTGGAGTAATTTTTCTCACTCGGTGACACTATTTGTACAAATCTAATAGAACTATAGTTGGTTATCATTACAACATAAATATTTTGAAAATATGTCAGGCGGTTCACGAAAATATTTTTTAAGTTCTTGACTTTTTTTAGAAACGGCGAACATCTTGAATTTCAAATTTGAAAAACAAATCTGTATAGTCTCCTCTGCAATTAGAAACATCCATGTGGACTTTGAGTTTAATTTGCCTAGTGGTTCCGGAGAAAGTGCTGTCAATGAACGACAGACGACGGACAACGCGCCATCGCATTAGCACTTCTGGCCTTTGACCAGTAGAGCTAAAAACAACTGACATATAATTGTTTAAAGTGTCTTAACAAAATTAAAACACAGTATTTGTTGATGATACTTGTTCTCACTGACAATACTGACATGGTATTGTCATTATATGATATTGATATAGTATATACATTACATATATAGATCTACCATAGATACAGCACTGTAAACCATTTTATTATATAAGCTATAAATAAATGAATTCTGATTGGCAAGAATGATCCGTCGTTCGTCAAAATATTATATGATATTGAACAGTTTTTACTTTGAATTTTGCAAAAACGTGCATAAAATTACGATATACAACTGTTACTAAAGATATCCACTGGAAATTCCAAGTGTTTGCCGAACGCAACGATGTAAACTGAAATGTTACTAATGTGACGTTGTTTTCAACAAGAGATTTGCGGCCGATTTCAGCAAACTTATCGATAATAAAGATGCTGATACGACAATAAGGCAATTGGTCAATCAATTAATATATTTCGTCATTATTTACGAGAGAAACAATTGAATGATTAGTTTAAATATAAAAATAACAAACATTCGTCAATATGTGTCCTTCGCCGGGTGGTGTTAGCTGTTGAACGTATGCAAGATTTTCCCCCCGCCATGCTTCGAATCCCACGCGGGGATTTCATTTTCAATATATTTTTTTTAAGTTAAATGAATTATTTTATTTAAATACTATTGTTACGTAAAATCTATAATCTTAACTGGGTGACTTTTTGTCATTTCCCGTTCGAAAAGCGAGTAGGCCTAAATACTCAGCATTCATTTATTTATATTTTATATAATTAAACAGTTATGGACTTTTCAGCTGTGCAATATGATGTGCTATGCACCAGAAAAACATAAATATTCATTTCCTGATGCATAGCATATCATATTGCACTGCTGAAAAGTCCATAATTGTATAATGTGATATCAAAATGGCATAGATATAACATATATAACATGGATATAGCACTGCAAACCATTCCATCATGCTCAACAGTGTTGTAAAAGATTCCTCGATAACAATTTTGACACAAAACTCCATTTTCCCAATTGTTATAATTTACTACTAAACATTATAATTGTACTTTATTATTTGATTTGATTTATTTTATGATAAAGAACTTAATGATTTGCAAGTACTTAATAATATAGTACGTACTTATATGATAGTACTTAATAATATGATAGTACTTGATCATATGGTATTACTTTATTATATGAGAGTACTCAACTATATGATAATACTTAATTATATGAGAGAACGTTATCATGTGACACTACTTGAACATATGGTAATATTTAATCATATGCTACCTAATTATATAATACTTGATGATATGGTACTTGATTATATGAAACTAAACTGTAGTACAATATATTTGTAAGTATCATTATGCTTCATAATATGTTTCAACTAATTGATATGATATGTGTAAAACATATCTGTACCGTACTGATGATATAATATATGTAGAACATATTTGTACCGTACTGATGCAATTGTTCTTTTTGCTTTAATAACATGTTTACTAAGTTATTATATGTTTTCATAATCATTTCATTAATCACACGTGAACAGATAATGTTGTACATATAATCAAATAAAATCAAGAAAACATGTATGTCCGCAGGAGTTCGATGAACCTGCTAACCAACTATATATGTTCAATAGTGTGCAAGAAGCATTCCTTTAATACCGTCAACATAAGTATAATATACATGCAATATAACCATAATATAGAAAGACACATGTAAACCTGCTATATGTCAATAGGTTTTTAGAATTCCTCAAAATATATTTATACCATAATATACGAGGGGGAATCAGATCAGTTCGTTTATTCATCATTGTGTTTTAATAAAACTCCGGAAGCATCTGCCGATATATATTTGTAGTGATTTTGCAAAATTTTGCTTATTTTCCCTCTTTAGTTTATATTCAATGATAAATATTGAAACATCGATTTACGGAATCGGAGCAATTGTTGCTTTTTTCTACCTATACTATTCAAACAAGAGTAGCGTTGCCAAAACGGCTTCTATTTTAAATAAAAAAAAATCAACGTGTGCTGTAACGTACGCTTTTTCACATCCTATAAGAAAATGGCACCAATTACACACATCTTAATACGACGTCAATGACGTTACAGTATGCCGTTTTGTTTGAAACAAACTGACGTCAGGGGCACTCGAAAATGGACAAGAGCGCGGAATGCCGCAGTACCATAAAGTTCTGCTCTTTTTTTGGTTATCAACCTGCTCAAACAGAAAAACATTTTTAAAGTGCGTACGGTGTAGCTAATGTCTAAAGGGATGGCACACATGTTTTCGAGATGACCAGAAATCAGTCATTGAAAAAAACACGCTGGGGGCGCATATTTCAAAGCATTGACTTTGCGTATGGTTATTGTACTAACGTTATAAAAATAATACTCGAAACATATAAAAATGTCTCCGATTATTTTTCCGTTTTTGGAAATATACCTATAAAATATCAAATTAAAGGTCGTGAAACGATACTTTCAGCTGACAGGTAAAGCATATGCTGTTTTATATAAATTGACACTCATCACATTAAACGTCATTTTCCCCATGTCCCGACATAACATTTAAAACGGGTTCTGACCTAAAATGCTGTTTGAAAACCGCCGCGAAAGGGCAAAAATTCATACTGAACAGTCTATGTTAAGAATAATTGTCAGTATTGCAATAAAACTATGTATGTATATGTTGATTTGTTTAATATATGGCATTTAATGATATCGTTCTGATCGCAATTATGAGATATTACATTTTCCCCATCGAAAAAAATGTGTTGTCAGGCAATGATATTTGAAAGAAATAACTGAAACATATTTGATTAATTGAATTATTTTAGAAATTTTTTAAAATAATATCAAACAAAAGTAAAATTCCATTGGATCATGCCTATGAAAATACCTATGTGAATTGAATATATTCAATTCGCTATGAATGGTTCAAATTTCGTATTTAAAATATCCTCTATGATTTAACACAGACCATTGTCTTTTGAAAATTATATTTACGAGTAAACTTAGTTTCTGTTGGTGTCCCAAATTTTTGAAAAAAAAATGGGAAATTATTAGTACCTCGTATCGAGCATCTCTGATGTCATCTATTAAATATGAACAACGCCATTTTGATGCGGCGAATATTAATAGTCGTCGCTATTTATGCATATGGTATAATGTATTCTAATAGTTCAATCAGAGAGAAGAATATCATTGGTTTTGATCATTTGATATCCACAAAGTATTATGATTCCATTAACGTTATTAATATATATAATTTTAAAGTTTACGTCGTTTTACGCTTAGAGGTACCATTACGGTACGTGATGTCGCTGGAATTACAATGTGCTTTACAGAATATTGTGTCCAGAAAACCATCTCAGATTTCGATAACATGTTATTTTAGAGGGAGTGACTCAGTAAATGTGGTGTTTATAATATTGACGTCGGTTTTGGCGAATGTAACGTCATCAATTTGTCCCGATATAGTTAAATGTTATGGTTTGAATATTGCCTTATTACTTTAATAGTTGATGTTTCATACTAAAATTTTCAAAATATGTTCTTTATACATTTATTTCAAATACAATAATAATATTGTGCATTATATAATTGATATAAATAAGTTATGGCAAAAGTGTACGAACTTTCTGATCGCCCCTCATACATGCAAACCAAAATACATTGAATACTTTCCTTAAATAATTTGGATGGAATTAATACATAATTTGTGTAAACTACATATAATGTAACTGTACATTTAACATTTGTTACAAATACCATATATACATCAAACTGCCTGGTTTCCCCAGGAAAGCCCTTGGTGCAAATTTAATTCCATACAATAGACGTCTAGTTCATGTATTCGGCACACTTAGTATAGGTAATTTTGGTTTGTAAAATAACCTTTGAAACACATATCATAGAAACATGATTGTAACGTAGAAATATATAGTTAATTATATGTCGGGATGGGCAGGAGCAAGGATATCATGTCCCAAACTACGCATACCTATATTCTTTTTTTTAATTTGAAATATATGGGGAAAAAGAAAATTATCTTAGACGATAAACAAGACGATAAACCATACCAATCACAGATATGACCAAAACTTTGACTTTGGTGAAAATATTCTCGCAGTAGATATACATATATATATCAGATTCATAAACAACTATGATCGATACAGAAACTTGCCTGTTTTGTTCCGGAAAGCACTCCGATGTCTATTTCATTATACACAATAGACGATTAGGTAAAAAAATATATATCACACATTGTTATACATTAAACATATTAAAAAAAACAGGTTGTCTTCCTTCCCATAGCACATGCAATAGTAAAATATATAAGTGTGTAGTATTGTTAATATGCTCTGATGATTTTAAACTTTTCAATGGTCAACACAAATAATTTAAAAGCTAACCTGAAGTTGTACTAGGATTTCATTAGTAGTATGATTAAGTCGCACCTATTGGACAGCTAATTAACACCGCTCACTTAGAGTGATGTTAATCCCCTGTAGGCTGATTAATTAATCAGTCTGCTGATGAAGTCCTTATGAAAGCTCAAGGTAACCTTTTAAATTATTTGTTGTTGACAATAAAATTCTTTTATATTATATACTATTACAGATACACAGATATGTGTCTATTCTATACTATCACAGATACATGTATGTGTATATTCTATACTATTACAGATGCATGTATGTGTCTATTCTATACTATTACAGATGCACAGATATGTGTCTATTCTATAATATTACATATACATAGATATGTGTTTATTCTTTGCTATTACAGATACACAGATATATGTATGTGTCTATTCTTTACTATTACAGATACACAGATATGTATTCAATTGTTATACAAAGCGTAGTTTCGACCATATTCCGGACAAACATATATATATAGTTTATACACGAAAGTTATTTAATGCTTATCAGTCATTTGAAACTCAAGATAATTCAACACTTTGTATCACACTGTCCCGTGGTTATCCAAGTTATCCAAGTACGGATATAAGAACTTAGCGTCTAAGGGCATGAAAACTGAAAGTACCCCGTTCATGAGAATATTGGGAAACTACATATTTTGGATGAGACCTGATATAATCCACAACTTCCTGTGCCTCTTGTTGTGGTGTGAAATACACGTGTTTAAACTTTACCTCAACAGGAGTTTGTAACTGTGCACGATTGTCAACAAAACAGCGGAATCCTGTACTAGAAATTGTACACCAGGTTATTGTTACAGATTCAAGAAATTTTACATCTGATAATAATTGAAGTCCTTCAGTGGGATCTGGGTTAAGCAAGTCCAGTTTTAATGTCTTTATATTTGGTGTACTGCCGATAAAGCGGTTAAATTCCTTAACTGTCATGCCAATGTGACACATCTTAGGAGATTCAAGATTAGATAACAATGGCAAGGGTTGTATTTCACCTTCAGCTACATTGTAATATAGACACACGAAATTTAAATCTAATGTCTTTATATTTGGTATACAGCTCATAAATCTGTGTAATTCAACATTACCAAAGCGAACATCAGACTCAATTCTTTTCAGTTTTATTATCTTTATATTTGGTGCATTGCCGATAAAGCAGTTTAATACCTTATCTGGCAAGCTGATGTAGCTCATCTTAAGAGATTCAAGATAAGGTAACAATGGCAAGGATTGTTTTTCACCTTCAGCTACATTGTAATTTAGATGCACGTTTGTCATCTTTAATGACTTTATAGTTGGTATACTACTCATAAATCTGTATAATTCAACACTACAAGAGTCAAGGCGTAATCTCGTTATTCCTTGCATATCTGTAATGAGAGTTTCCACGGGTATTTTTTCCATTTCTATAGAATCGAAATTATTGAATATAGACGCAACTTGTAGTTTTTTATCTTTAAAAAAAGTCAAGATCACAGTTTTGTAATCTTAGTGGCAAACAGATTATATCGCTGTTTAATGTTTTGTCTGAAATACCAACATCGACAAATTCAGATAATTCAGGTAATAATTGTACTTCTCCTTCTTCAGAAAATTCATTGCCTAATATATGTGTATTTAGAGCATTGTTCATAGGGCGGTTTAATGCTTTACCTGTAATTTCAACCGAATGCATCTTCACGGATTCAATATTTCTCATCCTAGGCAATGAGCGTATCTCTCCTTCGTCTTTAGGATATTCAAGATGCACATTCTCCAGCTGTAAGGTTTCAACATGTGGTATACTATTCATAAGATAATGCAGTGCTTCAACTGTTATTTCAACTCGATTCATTTGTAGATACTTCAGATTCAATTCTATTGGTAATAAAGACATTTCATTTTCAGCTACGTGATATTCGAGATGCATGTAACCAAACTACATTTGTTTTAAATTTGATACACTACTCATTAAATATTGTAATGAGTTACCCTTTATTTTAACTCGATACATTTTGACAGACTGAAGACTCTTCAACATTTGTAATACGTGTTTTTCGCATTCATCTTCAGGGAAGTCAAATTGCATTTCATTTAGATCCAATATTTCTAAATTTGGTGCACAACTCATTAAATATTGTAATGAGTCACCCTTTATTTCAACGCTTTCCATTTTGACAGTCTGAAGATTCTTCAATATTTGTAATGCGTGTTTTCCGCATTCATCTTCAGGGTAGTCAAATTGCATTTCATTTAGATCCAATATTTTTAAATTTGGTGCACTACTCATTAAATATTGTAATGAGTTACCCTTTATTTCAACGCTTTCCATTTTGACAGTCTGAAGATTCTTCAACATTTGTAATACGTGTTTTCCGCATTCATCTTCAGGATCATCAAATTGCATTTCATTTAGTTTCAATATTTCTAAATTTGGTGCACTATTCATTAAATATTGTAATGAGTTACCCTTTATTTCAACGTTTTTCATTACGAAAGACTGAAGATTCTTCAACAATGGTAATACCTGCTTTCCACATGCATCTACAGGATAATCAAATTGTAATGTTAACAGTGTCATTTCTGATAAATTTGGTACACTACTCATGAAATTTTGTAACGCTTTACTTGTAATATGTACCTCATACATAGATACAGTTTGAAGGTTTTTCATCACCGGCAGCTCATGCTCCTCTACACAAAATTTAATGCTACTCAGGCATAGTTTACTTACACTTGGCATGTTGGATATGAAGCTCAATATTGACGGGCGTGTCATTGTAAGATCTTGTATATATATGATCTGAATATTTAACATTTCGGTCGGTAATATCAATCCGATGTCACCAAAACACCTTTTGATGAACAACGCTTGACCGGCTTGACTCATAAAATCAGGTAGACATATTTTAATATTCTCGGGAGTAGCATACATGGAGCACTCACAACAAACAAGTTTATTATTACCTACACTACGGATAAGTATAATACATGAATTTTGCGTTAAACTTGCTTTTATATCCTCAAGATATAATGCGCCAACCTCTTTGATCGCAGACATAAAGTCAAGTGGTGATAGTTTCATTGTAAATCTATCCAAACTATAAAGCGCCGAATTGACTACAGTTGCAAGGTGCGGATCGATACACACGGTTTTCAGTTTGTCATGGTTTGACAGATCTAATGAGAAATTGTGTCCATTGTGAGGAAATAAATAGATCTCAGTTCTGATAAACGTGTAATGAACCGAAAAGTGTTTATAATAATTGTTCTCAAAACTGCTCTCGATTGGAACAAGATCACTAGTTGTGCACTGTTCGAAAACTATGTGTGTCAGTTGTGTTGCTTGTGATATGTAACCCAGCAACCAACGAAGCTGCTCAATTGTCAGTATGATAAATTCCAGTTGAAGATATGTAATACGTTTTACATCTGGCATCATGGTAGATAACTGTTCCGTTGACAGTTCAGAAAAGTCTAATCTATCTTTAACATTATCTTCAATATGGCCGATAGATAAGTGAAGTTTGCATAAGCTATCCTTTCCTTTACACAGTACAGTATAGATAGTGTCTGTACTTGTTTTAACTAGTTTGCTTTTTATAATCAATATCTGCAGTGGTGAGTCAATATGCTTTAACAACTCAGAAAGCTTTATTGATTCGTCTTCACTTGAAACAGCGGCATTTAAAGACACTACATGATCCCAATGTATGTGACTCTGAATATTATCATGTAACAGGTTCATCAAACTGAACGTGCACCGCCTATAAATCGTGGACTTGCCAATGATAATGTCTTCAAGCTTCAATTTTAAATCTTCATGGCCATTCTTTCTTCCTTCCTCGATACAATCAATGATGAATTCTTGTATATGGACTAGTTTATAATGAGAATGCAAGCTGGATCTGTACTCTTGTTTTTTTGAGGATGACACATCGGAGATTAGTTCTGATAGTTTGTATGTAGTTTCAGGACACATTCCACTTACATACACGAACACATTCGACATTTCAAAGACCTTGTCTACAGAACTACAAATATCACTGATAGTGTTAAATGAATCAGATGTCATTGAAACAAACACAGCTGCTAGGAATTCTTGAAAGGTTTTGTGTATAAATGTTAAACTCGTCGTATTAGAGGACAAATCTGTGCTCACTTTACTCGTTGACAGAATTCCCACATTCAGACTATCGTCCATCTGAATTTTAGACAAACCGTATGAACCTATGTTTTTACTCTCAAATACAAGATATGACCCCGTGTCACTAAACAATGCTTCAAATGCTAAACGGCTGAGAGACATAACCAAGGCTTTGAATTTTTTGCAATATGTTTTATTATGGAAACATTTGGGAAGTTCCGCATTTGGTTCTTCAGTACATTGTTCTCCCGGTGAGATTTTTCCTTTGATCACTGCTAGCTCAAATAGTAATTCAATCATATTACTGTAAATATCACATTGAGATTTTCCTAGAGGTTTTCCATCATGCCATATACATATGAGCTGCTTTAATATGACAGGTATAGAGCAAAAATGACCCAGATGCTTTTCACGTAGCTCTTCTTCAAATTCACTTACAGACTTATTACTCTTATGCTTTTTATTTAGAATAGAAATGACTTTATCAATGAATTGATAAGAAGCCTCTTCGTTCAGTCCCTTAATTTCTATTTGATGATCAATTTCTACTTGTTTCGGCCTTAAGACATCGAGTTTCCAGGGACGAGTGGTTGTTACTATTGTCCATTTGGTAACTGATGGTCTTCCTGGGAGACCTTTATTTACTGATGGTATACTTTCATGATGTTTTGGTGGCTCCCATTCGTCTAAACCGTCTAGGATTATGAGACAAGTTTCGGATTCAGGCATCGTAGACAGTAATGTTTCAAAACACTCGTTTTGAACTAATTGTTTACTTATCATCTCATTAATTTTGCTGTTTGATATAGCATGTCGCAAAGAAATGTAGAACAAAAACTTGAACTCCAACATGACTTTTTCATTTCCTGATAAATCGTTTGACTTGGAGTGAACTTTGCACCATGTTTCAATCATCTTCAAACACAAGGTTGTCTTCCCCATCGAAGCAACTCCTGTGATATAGATCTTTTTACATGGAAGGCCGTCTTTGTAAAATATGTCTTTGTAAGATGTAACTGGTGATCTTTCTCCGTTTGGACCAACGCTCTCCATACACGGTCCGACATATATATCAGAAATGTCTGTGTCCGTGTTGTCTGGGTTAAGAGGTTCAAGAGATTCTTTTATATAATTTGTTTGGTATAGTTCGATGAGGTTTGTCTGCAGATCTGGTAAGAATACATGTTCAATAAACAGTATTAAAATTACTGCGTCTTATGTTATTATACGAAGAGCATTCAAATATGAATGCAACTGGGCGTAGTACAAACTGATGTATAGCGAAGTTCATTGATATTCTAATTGTCTCAAAATATTGATCCCCAGCTGACACGCACAATGCAATCTTCGAATGCTTTTTCATAATCCTTTTTTGGTATACTGTACAGATTTTGGAATATTGAAGATGCAGGATGTTTCCGTTGCACATATTTTTGGCCAGACAGATACTTTTGAAGCCTTGGGGGACAGAAAGAATATGCAAGGGGGTAGGTCAGGAGAATATGGTGGGCGGTAAAGCACTGCATTTACCTGATTCAGATGGTTCATGACAACTTCAACTTTGTTTGATGAAGCGTTAACATTAACGAATTCATGTTTCGTCCCCTGTTACAATCCTTACGTACTATCCCCACTGACTTTGACGACCATTGTCTAATTGTGTATCGTGCATCCTTACTTACTATCCCCCCTGACATTCACGACCATCGTCTAGTTGTGTATCATGCATCCTTACTTACTATCTCCCTGACGTTGACGACCATTGTCTAGTTGTGTACTTACTATCTCACTGACAGTGACACTCAATGTCAAGCTGTGTATCGTCCATCCTTACTTACTATCATCCTGACTTTGACGATTATTGTCAAGATGTGTACCGTGCATCCTTACTTACTATCTCACTGACAGTGACACTCATTGTCAAGTTGTGTATCGTCCATCCTTACTTACTATCATCCTGACGTTGTCGACCATTGTCTAATTGTGTATCGTGCATCCTTACTTACTAACATCCTGACATTGACGACCATCGTCTAGTTGTGTATCGTGCATCCTTACTTACTTTATCACTGACGTTGCCAACCATTGTCTAGTTACGTATCGTGCATCCTTACTTACTATATCACTGACTTTGACGACCATTGTCTAGTTGTGTTCGTGCATCCTTACTTAATCACTCCCTGACTTTGACGACCATTGTCTAGTTGTGTGTCGTTTATCGTTACTTATTATCTCCCTGATGTTGAGGACCATTGCCTAGTTATATATCGTGCATCTTTAATTACTATCTCCCTGACGTTGACAACCATTACCCAGTTTTTTATCGTCTATTCTAACTTACTATCTTCCTGACTTTGACGATTATTGTCTAGTTTTGTATTGTGTATCCTTAGTTACTATCTCACTAACATTGACTACCATTATTTAGTTGTGTAATTTGCATCCTTACTTACTATCATCCTAACTTTGACGACCATTGTCTAGTTGTGTATCGTGCATCCTTACTTACTATCTCACTAACATTGACTACCATTATCTAGTTGTGTATCGTGGATCCTTACTTACTATTATCCTGACTTTGACGATCATTGTTAAGTTGTGTATCGTGCATCCTTACTTACTATCTCACTGACATTGACTACCTTTGCCTAGTTGTGCATCGTGCATCCTTACTTACTATCTCCCTGACGTTGTCGACCATTGTCTAGTTGTGTATCGTACATCCTTACTTACTATCATCCTGACTTTGACGATCATTGTCAAGATGTGTATCGTGCATCCTTACTTACTATCTTACTGACATTGACTACTTTTGTCTAGTTGTGTATCGTCTATCCTTACTTATTAACTCACTGACGTTGTCCGTCAATGTCTTATTGTTTATCGTCCATCCTTACTTACTATCATCCTGACTTTGACGATCATTGTCAAGTTGTGCATCGTGCATCCTTACTTACTATCTCACTTACATTGACTACCATTATCTAGTTGTGTATCGTGCATCCTTACTTACTATATCACTGACATTGACTATCATTATCTAGTTGTGTATCGTCCATTCTTACTTACTATCTCACTGACGTTGTCCGTCATTGTCTTGTTGTGTATCGTGCATCCTTACTGACTGTCTTGCTGACAGTGACTACTATTTTCTAGTTGTATATCATGCATTCTTACTTACTGTTTTACTGTTGTCCGTAATTGTCTAGTTGAATATCGTTCATCCTTATTAACTGTCTCACTGACAGTGACTACCATTGTCTAATTGTGTATCGTCCATTCTTAATTACTGTCTCACTGGCAGTGACTACCATTGTCTAGTTGTATATCGTGTATCCTTACATACTATCTCCCTGACTTTGACGACCATTGTCTAGTTGTGTATCGTCCATCCTTACTAACTATCTCCCTAATTTTGACAACCATTACCCAGTTGTGTATCGTCCATCCTTACTTACTATCTTCCTGACTTTGACGACCATTGTCCAGTTGTGTATTGTGCATCCTTACTTACTATCTCACTGACATTGACGATCATTGCCTAGTTGTATATCGTGCATTTTTACTTACTATCTTCCTGACTTTGACGATCATTGCCTAGTTGTATATCGTGCATCCTTACTTACTATTTCCCTGACTTTGACGACCATTGTCTAGCTGTATATCTTGCATCCTTACTTACTTTCTCCCTGACTTTGGCGACCATTGACTAGCTGTATATTGTGCATCTTTACTTACTATCTCCCCTATATCGTTCATCCTCACTTACTTTCTCCCTGACTTTGACGACCAATGTCTAGTTGTATATCGTTCATCCTTACTTACATGTACTATCTCCCTGACTTGACGACCATTGTCAAGTTGTATATCGTCCATCCTTACTTACATGTACTATCTCCCTGACTTTAACGACCATTGTCAAGTTGTATATCGTCTATTTTTACTAACATGTACTATCTCCCTGACTTTGACGACCATTGTCAAGTTGTATATCGTTCATCCTTACTTACATGTACTATCTCCCTGACTTTGACGACCAATGTCTAGTTGTATATCGTTCATCCTTACTTACATGTACTATCTCCCTGACTTTGACGACCATTGTCAAGTTGTATATCGTCCATCTTTACTTACATGTACTATCTCCTTGACTTTGACGACCAATGTCTAGTTGTATATCGTGCATCCATACTTACTACTTATATCTCCCTGCCTTTGACTACCAATTTAGAGTTTGATGGGCTTTTTGCCATACAAATTTTGGGTATGTTGCACAATTTTTTTCACTTGAACCAGCGTGTAACCGAGGAATATAGTATCTCATTATGTCCATATACAAAACACGTTTCATTGAAAATATAACAATTCTTCATATGCCTGTATTACCGTATTTCGGACGTACATTATGATCGTCTTCCTTTAGTAATAACGAGCAGGCAGTGTGTAGCCAGCTACAGATATGACTTTACTGAACGAAACAGTACAACGGTATCGATAGAAACATTACACATTTTGCACACATGCGTAACATTTCACCCCTAAATCCCGTAAATATCAATACAGAGTAACGCCAAGTTGCATGCATATTTGAAAGTTCTTCGTATATAAGACAACATACACATATAAGAGAACATACACATATAAGAGAACATATACTTCTCATTTTATGTATTATAATTATCTCTCTGACTTCTCATATATAATATAATTTGATCTTGAGAATTTCAACTAATCATATTACCTGTTATGTACATTATATTATACTTCTAACGTTCACCTTTACGTACATGTAACAGTTAAATGCTCCAGAATATGCTGTATTTGACTAACTATTGATAAAATGATGCGCAAGGCATTCGCAAAGGTTAGGGCAAACTTGAATTAGCTTCTATTGAATAGTTAGAAAATATTAAATTGAAAATAACTTTAAAGGTCGTAGCTATAATATAAATAACCGTTTTCTTTCCATGTTCGTATAATTTACAGCAACTCAACTTCATACTGATATGAATTAGCTCGTATTCAGTCGAAAATGCTGCTGGTATCAAATGATAAATATCATGTCTTAGAATATCCCACAACCTGATATCTCCAGAATCAGGTCTTTTAACCCCAATGAAAATGTAGGGAATCCTATGCCTGTCCCACAATTCATAGCAATCAAACGCTGACGTCATTCAAACTTTCAAACCAATCAATGTGGCTTTCCCAACATTGCTATTTAACAGACTCAATGGAAAGAACTTGGTCCGTTGTACAGACTAATCATGTCTCATGTAAAGAATGGTTCCTGGTCCCAAATTAGTTTAAAGGGACACACGACACTGTTCAAATCAGTTTTAATAAGGTTTACCCATGAAATAAATATTCACACATTCGTAAAACCATATGGAAATATTGATCTACACGTATTATTATAATCATTAATGCCCATTAATATACAGCAGCAACAACAACAATGAATTACACCTATTAATATACAACAGCAACAACAACAATAAGTTACACCTATTAATATACCAAAGCAACAACAACAACAATAAATTACACACAATATTATACAACAACAGCAACAACAACTTATAGTGGATTACAACAACTAATATACAACAGCAACAATAACAGCAACTATAAATTACACCAATTAATATACATCAGTATCATCAACAACAACAATAACAACAGTAAACTACACCACTCAATATACAACAGCATCAACAACAACAACAGTAAACTACACCACTCAATATACAACAGCATCAAAAACAACAACTACAATAAATTACATCAATTGATATACAGTAACAACAAAAATGAATAACATAAATTATCATATACAACAGCAACAACAACAAAAATATTCGTATAATTAAACTATTCATAGTCGACTTCCATGTTGGATAATACACCATACTACAATACAAAGTGTTTAACCCGATGTCATTTACTACCTAATATAGGAGTTGGACAGATAAATAGATATATCAGACCGGATCCAGCGGTGATTTGCACAATTAGCCATGTAAACTTCATCCGAACAGACCCAGTGGTTAAGTGCACAACTAGCCATATAAACTTCATCAGATCGGACCCAGTGGTGATATGCTCAACTAGCCATATAAACTTCATCAGACCGGACCCAGTGGTGATATGTTCAAATAACCATATAAACTTTATCAGACCAAACCCAGCGGTGAAGTGCACAATTAGCCATGTAAACTTCATCCGAACAGACCCAGTGGTTAAGTGCACGACTAGCCATATAAACTTCTTTTGACCAGACCCAGCGGTGATATGCTAAACTAGCCATATAAACTTCATCAGACCAGACCCAGTGGTGATATGCTTAACTAACCATATAAACTTCATCAGACCAGACCCAACGGTGAAGTGCACAATTAGCAGTGTAAACTTCATCCGAACAGACCCAGTGGTTAAGTGCACAACTAGCCATAAAAACTTCATCAGACCAGACCCAGCGGTGAAGTGCACAACTAGCCATGTAAATTCATCCAAACAGACCTAGTGGTTAAGTGCACAACTAGCCATATAAACTTCATCAGACCGGACCCAGCGGTGAAATGCACAACTAGCCATATAAACTTCATCAAACCAGAACCAGCGGTGATATGCACAACTAGCCATGTAAATTTCATCAGACCAGACCCAGTGGTGAAATGCACAACTAGCCATATAAACTTCAACAGACCAGACCCAGCAGTGAAATGCACAACTAGCCATGTAAATTTCATCAGACAAGACTTAACGGTGATATGCACAACTAGTTATATGAACTTCATCAAGCCAGACCCAGCGGTGATATGCTAAACTAGAGATATACACTTCATTAGACCAAATCCAGCGGTGATAAGAACAACTAGCCTTATAAACTTTATCCGACCAGACCAACGGTGATATGTAAAACTAAACATATCAACTTCGGTCATGATATGCTTAACTAGCCATGTAAATTTCATAACGAACGGACCCAGCGGTGATATACACAACTAACCCTATTAACTTCAGCAGAACAGACCCAGCGCTGATAAAAACAACTAGCCATATAAATCTCATCAGACCGGACCCAGCGGTGATATGCACAACTAGCCATATAAACTTCATCCGATTAGACCCAGTGGTGATAAGCACAACTAGCCATATAAACTTCAGTCATGATATACTTAACTAGCCATATAAACTTCATAACGAACGGACCCAGCGGTGATATAAATAGCCATATACAAATAGCCATATAAACTTCATCCGACCGGACCCAGCAGTGATATGTACAACTAGCCATATAAACTTCGGTCATTATATGCTCAACTAGCCATGTGAATTTCATAACGAACGGACCCAGCGGTGATATACACAACTAACCCTATAAACTTCACTAGAACAAACCCAGCGGTGATAAAAACAACTAGCAATATAAATCTCATCCGACCGGACCCAGCGGTGATATGCACAACTAGCCATATAAACTTCATCCGATTAGACCAGGCGGTGATAAGCACAACTAGCCATATAAACTACATTCGAGCAGACCCAGGGGTGAAGTGCACAACTAGCCATATAAACTTCATAACGAACGGACCCAGCCATGATATGCACAACTAGCCATATAAACTTCGTTCGACCAGACCCAGCGGTGGTATGCACAACTAGCTATATAAACTTCATTAGACCGAATCCAGCGGTGATAAGAACAACTAGCCATATAAGCCTCATCCGACCGGACCCAACGGTGATATGCAAACCTAACTATATAAACTTCATCCGACCAGACCCAGCGGTGATTTGCACAACTAGTTATATAAACTTCAATCGACCGAATCCAGCGGTGACATGCACAACTAGCCATATAACCTTATCCGACCTGACCAGTGGTGATATGCTATATACACTTCATTCGACTAGACCCAAATGTGATATGCTCAACTAGCCATATAAACTTCATACGACCGGATCCAGCGGTGATAAGGACAACTAGTTATATAAACCTCATTCGACCAGACCCAGCCATGATATGCTCAGCTGACTATATAAACTTCATTAGACCAAATCCAGCGGTGATAAGAACAACTAGCCGTATAAACTTCATCCGACCAGACCCAGCGGTGATATGCAAAACTAGCCATATAAACTTCGGTCATGATATGCTCAACTAGCCATGTAAATTTCATTACGAACGGACCCAGCGGTGATATACACAACTAACCCTATAAACTTCATCAGAACAAACCCAGCAGTGATAAAAACAACTAGCCATATAAACCTCATCCGACCGAACCAAGCAGTGATATGCACAACTAGCCATATAAACTTCAGTCATGATATGCTCAACTAGCCATGTAAATTTCATAACGAACGGACCCAGCGGTGATATACACAACTAACCCTATAAACTTCACCAGAACAAACCCAGCGAAGATAAAACATCATCCGACCGAACCCAGCGGTGATATGCACAACTAGTCATATAAACTTCATCTGATTAGACCCAGCGGTGATAAGCACAACTAGCCATATAAACTACATTCGACCAGACCCAGCGGTGAAGTGCACAACTAACCATGTAATCTTCATAACGAACGGACCCAGCAGTACTATACACAACCACATGTAACCATATAAACTTCACCAGACCAGACCCAGCAGTGATATGCACAACGAGCCATATAAACCTTATCCGATCGGACAAGCGGTGATATGCACAACTAGCCATATAAACTTCTTTAGACAATACCAAGCCATGATATGCTCAACTAGCCATATAAACTTCATCAGACAAGACTCAGCGGTGATATGCTCAACTAGCTATATAAACTTCATCAGACAAGATTCAGCAGTGATATGCTCAACTAGCTATATAAAATTCATTCGCCAGACCCAGCCATGATATGCTCAACTAGCTATATAAACTTCATTCGACCAGACCCAGCCATGATATGCTCAACTAGTTATATAAACTTCATCCGACCGGATCCAGCGGTGATAAGCACAACTAGTTACATAAACCTCATTCGACCAGACCCAGCCATGATATACTCAACTGACTATATAAACTTCATAAGACCGAATCCAGCGGCGATAAGAACAACTAGCCATAAACACTTTATCCGACCAGACCCAGCCATGATATGCTCAACTAGTTATATCAACTCCATCCGGCCGGATCCAGAGGTGATATGCACAACTTGCCATATTATCTTCATCAGACCACAACCAGCGGTGATATGCACAACTAGAGTTCATACTGATACTTCCTCCAAAGTTTCATCAAAATCCTAAGAGCGGTTAAAGAGACGAAGCACTGGTAAAATGTCTATTATAAAACATTGAAAGGCTATACCTCATACAAATCATCGACACTAAACCCATTCCCATGCATAACTAGATGATATACTGATACTTGCTACATAAAAGTCCAAAAGTTGATTACAGACTTGAAGTACGGTCAAACAGTCGGGCAGGACAAAAACAGTATATCAGCCACGAAGAAAGGAAGATATTTATGAAATTTCATGTTAAGATGCGGTAAGGGTCCTCCCTGGCCGAGAGTGGTCTAGGGTGGTGGTCTCTAATTACCACCTCTCTACGCTGATGTCATGAGTTCGAGCCAAGCTCCTTCCAAAATAGTTATGCGCGAAAGTTTGTCAATTGCTTGCCGAATGACGGTGGCCTTCTTCCATCAATAAAACTGGATATAACATATATTTAACCTTTCGTATATTAAAAATGGTATCAAACCCCGTTCAAAATAATAAATTCAACAACACTACATGATTATAGACAACCGTCTTTTGAAATTCCATTGGCAATAGTGTAAAAAGCCTAACTTGTCGGCATTAACTTATTTGTATTCTCGCTCTTCGGCTATTGATAGATTACTATCCATTATATAAATTACTATCCTAGTATACGTTTCTTCGAATATATCAATAAATATACAACACATGAAATAGACAGAGGATCTGACATAAGTGAGCATTTATTATTTAATTTATTTAACGAGTTCGCAAAAAATATATTATGCGAGGCTGTGCCTAGCTTAATATAACTTTTGCAAACAAGTGTAATAAATTCAATAATAAATGCACACGAATGTAAGATTTTTTATCACATAACCCACGAAAAGTTTACATTTACCATCTATTTAACAGATTACCTCTAAAAGAAACGATTATAAATCGTCCATACTAGTTCCGTTCGACATTTTACGTACCAGGACCGAGTTATACGGAAAACACTGAGCGATCAATCGGGAGCGATATTACTCAAGGTTAATATCTGCATCAGGAATTAGGTGATTAATAAAAATAAAGCAGTAAAGCATATAATAAAATGCGAATGTTTTACAGACTGCGACTTACCTGTATTTTGTTTCATAAATACCTGATAAAAATATCTTTGCCAATCTGTTTTTATTTTTTATTTTGGAAGCCAATTTGTTTTTTTCTTCAAACAAACTAATTGGAGCTCTTACTTAGTAAATCTATCATCAGATAACACATAATTTGACGTTAGCTTATACGGAAATAAATTTATGGTGTTGGATAACAACCATGTCAATACTTTCTTATCTGAGGATCCAATAGAAGTACAGGACGCAGCAGTAGCAGACGCATATAGCATGACAGGTAACGGAACATGCAAGATTCCTCACGCTCATAACACCGGCTCTATGGTTCCAATCAGAAAAAAATAACAAGGCTACACTGTTTTCAAAAAATAAAGTTTTTTTAACATTTTTGTTTATAGTTCACAATTATATCCCCTACAAGAAACATTTAAAATTCAAAAGTCCGAAGTCTTACATTGACTCGTTTATGTAAAAGTTAAAATCCACTAATTTCTTTACTGGAATAAATGTAAGACTCATGCTCATAAATAAATGTAATTGACAAATTCTTGACAGCTAAACTTTTGAACAGTTATACTTTGAACCAATTCAATGCATCTCCTGGCCTCTATTGAAAATGGTCAACATTTTTATTGGATGAAATCTGATCTGCCATGAAAAGACATGTCGCAGATTTCAAGTTGAATAGAATCATCATTTCGTATGGTAAAGAAAATGAGAATATTCCGTTTTTACCATTGTATGTTAGTGTTAATATCGTATTAAAGTCCGCTTACATAGCTGTGATGGTTGTAGATCTTCTGATGTAAACAGTTTTAAAATATCTACTCGTAGGGACAATTTATAACAAATAGAAATAATACACCCAAGAGGGCCTGGATAGCTCTACTGGAAACAAACCGATAGAAGAATATGTTGGTAAGTTCCCCCTAGACATTGTGGTTTATATAACTATTGCACAAGTTTGGTCAAGATTCCTTGAAAACTGGGGGTGATATCGCGTCAACAGGAAAATGGCTAACTGATGGACGGAGAATTTGCAATGACAGAAGTGTCCGGTATCTTATGATTATATAACTGCCGTGCAAGTTTAGTTACGATTCTTTGAATAATGAGGTCGCGTCTACAAGAATAAAGTTAACAGACAGAGGACGAACGACGGACAATTTATCATGACATAAGCGCCGCTGGGGTTTGCTAGTAGAGCTAAAAAGTGGGTTGCTATCGTGTATACACGAACATTCTAAACATTTCCATATATAATTCTATGTAAACAGTGGTCCTTGTGGCGGCCTCAAATTTGATTCCGGATACCTGACATTGACAACCCTTTTAGAGGACCTCAATGCACTTCTACATGTAAAATATTTAAGGTCTATGGTTTGACGAAAATTTCAGAGAAAATATTATTTTGGTCGAATCACGATGGCTCAAGAATTCGTCCAAGATCGTGTAGTTCAGTATATCAATAGTTATACAACTGCTGTGCAAGTTTTGCTAATTTTCGTTAAAAAATGGGGTTGCTATCGCGTCTATAAGAATAAGGTTAACATACAGACGGCAGAGGACGAACGACGGACACATTGCCATGACATAAGCGCCAGTTCAGCTAATATGGGGTTGCTATCGTGTATGAAGAAACATTTTAACATTTTTCCTATACACTTCTACATGTATGTAAAACAGTGATCCTGTGGCGGCCCCAGATGTGACAAATAAGTCCTGCAACTGGGGTATTTGTGTTCGAATCACTCTGGTTCTAGAACGCGTGCGAGATCTTGTGTTTTGTGGTTATATAACTGCTGTCCAAGCAATGGAAAATGGTGGTGCTATCGTGTCTCTATATGAAACATACTATTTTCCCTATATAACTCTATGTAAAAGAGTGACTTCAACATTCCGTTTAGGAGACCCTCACACAATGCTACATGTGAATTATCTAAAGTCTATGGCTTGAACTTTCAAAGAGGATGTTTTTTTAAAAGTTTCCTTTAAAATGTGCTTATATACCCTGTGGCGGGGGCATTTGTGGTCGAATCACACTGGTTCAAAAACTCGTCCGAGATCTTGTGGTTATATAAATGCTGTGCAAGTTTTGTTAAGATTCGTTGAAAAAGGGGCTGCTATCGTGTCTACGAGGAAAATGTTAACGGACGGACGACAGACGACGGACTATATTTCATGACATAAGCCCTGCTGGCCTTTGACCAGTAGAGTTAATTAGTAGGAATATCGCTTAAGGCAGTGTAAGTGGACATGAAAAAAAGAATATCGCTTAATGCAGTGCTAGTGGGCATGAAAAGGAATATTGCTTAAGGTATTGTTAGTGGGCATGCAAAGGAATATCTCTTAAGGCAGTGGTAGTGTGTATGAAAATAAATATCTCTTAAAGCAGTGTTAGTGGGCATGCAAAAAGAATATCACTTAGGGCAGAGTTAGTGGGCATGCAAAGGAATATCACTTATGGCAGTGTTAGTGGACATGAAAAGGAATATCGCTTAAGGCAGTGTTAGTGTGTATGAAAATAAATATCTCTTAAGTCAGTGTAAGTGGGCATGAAAAAGATTATCGCTTAAGGTAGTGTGAGTGAGCATGAAAAGGAATATCGCTTAAGGCAGTGTTAGTGAGCATGAAAAGGAATATCGCTTATGGCAGTGTAAGTTGGCATGAAAAGGAATATCGCTTAAGGCAGTGTTAGTGGGCATGAAAAGGAATATGGCTTAAGGCAGTGTTAGTGGGCATGAAAAGGAATATCGCTTAGGGCAGTGTTAGTGGGCATGAAAAGGAATATCGCTTACGGAAATGTTTGTGGGCATGAAAAAGAATATCGCTTAGGGCAGTGTTAGTGGGCATGAAAAGGAATATCGATTACGGCAATGTTAGGTGGCATGAAAAAGAATATCGTTTAGGGCAGTGTTAGTGGGTTTGAAAAGGAATATCGCTTAAGGCAGTGTTAATGGGCATGAAAAGGAATATCGCTTAGGGCAGTGTAAGTGGGCATGAAAAGGAGTATCGCTTATTGCAGTGTAAATGGGCATGAAAAGGAATATCGCTTAGTGCAGTGTTAGTGAGCATGAAAAGGAATATCGCTTAGGGCAGTGTTAGTGGGCATGAAGAGAAATATCACTTAAGTCTGTGTTAGTGGGTATGAAAAGGAATATCGGTTAAGGCAGTGTTAATGGGCATGAAGAGAATTATATCGCCTAAGACAGTGTTAATGGGCATGAAGAGAAATATCGCTTAAGACAGTGTAAATGGGCATGAAGAGAAATATCACTTAAGGCAATGTTAATTGGCATGAAGAGAAATATCGCCTAAGACAGTGTTAATGGGCATGAAGAGGAATATCACTTAAGTCTGTGTTAGTGGGTATGAAAAGGAACATCGCTTAAGGCAGTGTTAAATGGCATGAGGGAAATATCGCCTAAGACAGTGTTAATGGGCATGAAGAGAAATATCGCCTAAGACAGTGTTAATGGGCATAAAGGGAAATATCACTTACGTCTGTGTTAGTGGGTATGAAAAGGAATATCTCTTAATGCAGTGTTAGTGGGCATGAAAAGAAATATCTCTTAAGGCAGTGTTAGTGGGCATGAAGAGAAATATCACTTAAGGCAGTGTTAGTGGGTATGGAAAGGAATATCGCTAAAGGCAGTGTTAGTGGGTGTGAAAAGGAATATCGTTTAAGGCAGTGTTAGTGGGTATGAAAAGGAATATCACTAAAAGCAGTTTTAGTGGGTATGAAAAGGAATATCGCTTAAGGCAGTGTTAGTGGGTATGAAAAGGAATATCACTAAAAGCAGTTTTAGTGGGTATGGAAAGGAATATCGCTTAAGGCAGTGTTAGTGGGTGTGAAAAGGAATATCGTTTAAGGCAGTGTTAGTGGGTATGAAAAGGAATATCGCTTAAGGCAGTGTTAGTGGGTATGGAAAGAAATATCACTAAAAGCAGTTTTAGTGGGTATGAAAATGAATATCGCTTAAGGCAGTGTTAGTGGGTATGAAAAGGAATATCGCTTAAGGCAGTGTCAATGGGCATGTAAAGGAAATATAATGTAAATATAAGGATTAAAAGCCGAACATTTGCTATATATAGTAAATTGACAAGTACGTATACAAAGAGATTGTTATAATTTTGAATATTCATGAATTAAACATGTCTACTTACCTTCCTGCATTTTCTGCGTATCTGCGTTTTCTCTGTCAGCTTCATGTTGTATATTTGTTTGTTTCAATTCTGCTTTTCCTTTTTCTACTGCTTTCTCAATACTTTCCACTTGTTCGCTACCAATTTTTGCAACAGTTTCAGTTTGTTTATTTCCTTCAGCCTTAATGGTTTGTAAATCACCATCTCTTTGATCACTAGCACTTTGTTTAAATTTCTGAATTTGTTCTTTTCCTTCTGTCTGTATATTTGTCATTTGATCACTGGCCGCTGTTTGAATATTTTGAACCGCTTTCTCTTCCTCGTCACTGATAGCTTTTAAGGCTCTTAATAGCCTTTCGTGCTCGTCCGTCACAACCAGGGTACCATTCTGGATCTGACAAAGCAAACAATGGGGAATTAAACACACCACAGCATACATCAACTAAACAAGATAGACAATGTGATATTAAGGTAGTAGATACAGTTGTCTGACTAACATGTTATTGAAATAATTTAAAATAAGACAATATATTACCAGCAGGGGACATAGCATGCAAGCTTAAACGTTAGTATGTGCTCCTAATCTTGCTTATAACCCGTTGTCACATCATAAAATGATAATGTCTAATATATATTATAATGTTATTGACTTAGTTTTTTTAACATTTCTTCCATAAACTAATGCATTCGTTTTTTGCTTTATCAGAATTAACGAAACTGGTTATACATACACATAAATATATAAGTAGTTGTATTTATAAAGTATTTTAACCCCCTTTTCTTACAATTAAGAACCAGTTATTAATTGTTCGTTTGTGACAAAAACACATGGATTAAAAGCCCAATTTTTAGATTTCATCAGGTGATGAAAAACATTAGGCCAGTTTAATGTTCGTGATGCCTGAAGGAATTCTCGGCAACATTAAACTAATTTTATGTTTTTCATCAGTCAATGAAAACTCAAAATTCGGCTTTTAATCCTTATAATTTCATAATATTTCCTAACTATTTCAGATAGTAGAACTATTATGCTATTGTTGCCATTCTGATATTTAAAAAGCAAAATATACGCATTAAACCACAAAGCCAGTGTCATGAATGTAACGGCGACGTTGCCAACATACTGAATAAGTGCACGCAATAGTTTGGCAACTTACGGCAAAGTCACGTGAACCTAAGTGACAAGTGGCGTCTCGCCAGCAAAACAAAGAAAATCGTGCAACCAATGAAATGCAAACTGGTCCTTTTTAGCTCCGCCCAGCTGCAAATGTTTTTCATTCGGAAATAAAATGTAGTTAATCTACATCATTAATTATTGGAGGATTGCAGTAAATGTAAATAAGTATGTATATTTAAAAAAGTATATCTCATTATAGTAGCGATTACTTTCCATTACGCTATATAAATGATGTTTTTTATTCAGTCAATTCAGTGCAAGTACTGAATAAAACAGAACAGATTGTTCTTTTTCATACTCAAATGCACATCATTTAAGCTAACGGGGTCCATCGTGACTGAGTGTGTAAGGTGCTGCCTTCAGAGCATTAACCCGTCTTCACTGTTAGTTCGGATACAACTTCTTTCATTATGAAGCAGCTTTGTACACTTGCTTGCGGACGGACACTGGCTCCGCTCAGAATCATTCTGAGGTCTAAAATAAAACTTAAACTAAAACTTAAATTAAACCAATAAAACTGGTCGCCATGTCACATTCAACGTGCAGTTCGTAATGACGTTGAACTTCGTCACCTTCTTTTTAAATACCAATTCCTTATCCAGTTAACATTTGAAAATCAGTCATATAAGTAATATGTACCTTTTTCAGTTCAGCAATGGCGTCTATGGCGTTTTGATCTGCAGCCAGACGTTTGGAGTCTGACAGTAGTTGTATCATCGTAGCAATGTAACCGTTCAACTCATTGTCAGTAACCTCGGATGTCGGCTTATGGAAAATGTCATTTCGTATGTTCCTTGCCTGAAAGAATTTTTTTTATAAAATACAAAACAGTACAACTAACTTAATTGCATTATGTTAAAACTGATTAAAGTACTTAACGTGTGTATTTGAAGCAATTAAATTTATTGTCAGCTAGCGTTCTTTACGGTAGTTCACGGTGTTCGTAACCGATTTTTGCCATAATAAGTAAATTATCAATTATTTATACACTAACACAATGAAGCCTCCGCTTTCATTTTAGCTTTGTTATTTTTTCATACAATACCGCAGATTCTCGTTAACAGAGCCCCTTAGTGGTACGTTTTTTTTTTGAGGATTTTCGCCGTGTTTCTCTTATAAACTGGTCAAATATTAACTGAAAAGTGTTTTTAATATATTTCCTGTGAGAACATTATAATT